>VZTB01011128.1:236547-272093 GCA_013397245.1 Thryothorus ludovicianus
CCTTCCCTTCCCTTCTCTCCCACTGTCTTTCCAAGACACGTCAGGTGTCCCAGCACAGACATTCCAAGGACAGAGTAGGTTCTTTTCAAGGTGAGGGATCAGTCTCAAATGGTTTCAGAAACCTCATCCTGAAGGGTAAGGATCTTGCCAGGTTCACGGAATGTGCATTGTTTTACTTCTTTAGGACAGACTTTTGGAAGGTTGCTAAAATATTGTCATACAATCAGATTCTTTCAAAACATCAGGTACTGGTGGGGAAAGAGAAGTCAGCCTACATGAGCCTGCATGAGCCAAAGCTGTGTATTTTCACAAATCCTTCAGCTGCTCCCCCATAATCCCAGAATGCAGGGGTGTAAATCCCAATCTAATATCTTGGTTATGTTTGTTCTACTACTAATAATAGCTCCACCTACTAGACGTGGGGCATAACTCAATGACATTTGTAAGGCCATCTGGGTCTCACAAGCAAGACACAGTGTGAATCAAATGTTCTGTAAGAAAAAACAGTGCTGACATTTCTAATTTTTGCTAACAGGAGCCCTGCCAGCCTGGAAATGGGGGTTTCCTGACAAGAGAACCCCAGAAGAGAGCCCAAAAAATTTTTCACACCTTGCCTTCTATCTCCCATTTCTAAAAAGACTAGTAAAAAAAAATTCTCTTGGGAACATAGGCAGGCTGTGCCCAGAGTGTGATTTAAAAGGGGAAGAACCCATCAGGTCAAGAGAAATGGTTAAGTGCAGCAGTGCTTTTACCTCTACGTGACCTTCCCTGCAAACATGGACGGGAGCCTTTCAGCAGAGCTGCAGATGTTGGATGACTCTGCTTGTGCTGTTGAAAGACAGGGGTGATAAATAGCATTTGAGCCACGTTTCTCCCCTCCTTCAGGCAGAAATTGAGAATCTCAGGTACACAGCCTTGGGAGGGTGATTCACGAGGTACCACTCGCACCAGTTTCCTCCAAGGGAGAAAGCTGACACTTCCAGGACACTGACCTCAAGCCCATGTACATTTTAAGTGTTTCAGCACCCTCAGGAAAACCACAATTAGATGTTGCCTCCCTGTATTTAACACTCAGAGACAAGCAAACAACACCGCTGGGGAACGAAAGCTTGAAAAACAAATATCAGAGAGAAAAAAACATCTCAACCAACTCTGACACCACTTGGGTGAATGTGAGCTTGTTTGGAAGTGAACTGAATACCTTTTTGCACCTCCCCACATGATCACCTTGCAGGAAAACAGCGCCTCAGCCAAAAAAAAAAAAAAGGCAAACCCACACAGATTTTGCACTTTGTAGAGGCAAATCTGCCTTTGTTATACAACTATGTCTGGCCAGGCTGAGCCTTGCACCCTCCCCTCATGCCTTCCCCTCCCGTGCAGCACACGAGCTCGAGACGTTGGCAGCTGAGTGTAGGCAGGATCTCAGATATCATGGCAATATAAATAAATAGAGAATGATGAGATAAAATACACGGGCAGATGGAGGTGCTGATAGTGAGATAGGCTGATAGGGTGGTCAGGGTTACTGTGCTTGAGCACATGCATAAATACGTGGGTTGTACCCCTTGCCCTGGGGGCAAAATATCCAGCATCCAACATGACACACGTGTGGCCATTCAGCCAAAAGTACTCCAAAGCCTTGAGGAAGAGTAAACCTTACCTTGTAAGGAACACTCAGAGTAACAGAATTTTGTAATAAAAAAAAAAAAAGTATTTTTAATGGAATATATTCAGAAGTAGGACAGGCACAATTTGGCCCCAAGGTTTCAAGAAAAAGATAAAACCCCTGAACACTCCAATATTTCCCATACCCATCACCACTTTTTAAAGTGGGAAAATACCCAGTTACTAAGCTGAGAGATGCTTCTATTATAAGAAATGTCCAAATGGTATTTGGACAAGTGATTTTTTTGTTACATTTCCAAACATTCATAGATTGGTTTGGGCTGGAAATGTCCTTATAGATCACATAGTTCCAGTCTCTGTGCCATGGGCAGGGACACTTTCCACTAAACCAAGTTGTTCCAAGCCCTGTCTAACTTGGCCTTGGACACTTCCAGGGATGAGGCTGCTACAACATCTCTGGGCAGCCCTTGCCAGTGTCTCACCACCCTCACAGTGAAGAATTTATTCCTCCTAATACCTAAACCTGCCTTCTGTCAATTTAAAGCCATTCCCCCTTATCCTGTCACTCCATGCCCTCGTAAACAGCTCCTCTTCAGCTGTTATAGCCCCTTCAGGTATTAAGAGGCTGCAATAAGGTCACCCTGGAGCCTCCTCTTCTCCCATCCAAACAAACTCAATTGTCTAAATCTTTCCTTGTAGGGGAGGAGTTTCATCCTTCTAATCACCTTCGTGGCCTCGTCTGGCCCTCACTGCTATGAGGGGCCTGGGCTGTAGCCTTCTCTTGACACTTGACCAGATTTTCAGTGTACAGATGTTATTGCAAACCTGTACAAGCTCAGTGGTGAACTTGAATTCCTGCCTGAATTCCTTCATCACGCTGTCTGTGAGCCCCTTCCCAAGGAGAATGGCCACAAAATACACTCTGCTTCTGCTCTGGTTTGATACAGAGCCTGTTGCTTGCTGGGTATTTTTGCCAGAGCACTGGTGATGATTGGGAACACTGTCTTGTTTCATGCTCACTTACTGAATTCAGCCTTTGGTGACAAGCAATTAGCACTTTGTAATCTATGGTGTGGAGGGCAATATATATGTCTTAATAAACAGAATATTTTTACCAGGGACTAAACACTGCTTAAATTTGCTGAAGGAATTTGTCACCAAAATAAGTAAGGGAAGTGTTTAAAAATCATGGCACATGGGTATTTTTAGGGTAAAATGCTTCCTTTATGAAAAACAACTATTTGAAGGTTTTTTGCATTTTTCATTTCCAAATGGCATTTTCCTTGAAGGATTGACCTAATTTATATTAAAAGAAAGAGATAAGAAGGAAAACTTTTAAATGACTTCCAAATGATACTCAACATTTCATTTTCAGATGAAGAAAATGTTTTGAGCTAACTCAAATGATTTTTGTTGTTGTTTGTTTCATTAAAACCAAATGAAAACCTTCAAACTCCCCATTTTGCTTTGCTTTGACTCTTGTAATTTTTTCCTCTGCATTTATTATGCTTGGCCCTGCTGCTGGAAAATGCAGTAATTCTCTGAAGTGAATCACCACTGGTGACCTCTTTGAGAATAGTTTTGGTGATACACCTCAAATATCTCCAATCTTTCACATCTTTCCTCAGGTCTGAGCATTTGTTAATTAAGCATTGCCACAGTGCCAAGGGAAGAAAGCTATTACCATAAAATGAATGCAGGATTTTATGTGACCCTGCTGGAGATATCAGGACTGCAATTTTTTCCAAGCAAGGAGTAAAATTGAAATTCTTGGGGTGTTTCCTCCTCAAACCACAATAAGTGATTCTACGTCACTGTTGGGGTTGTCTGTCCATGTAAAGTGGTCAAGAATTCAGCCACAAGTAACAATGGCTAAGAAATTATGATTTTTTTCTATGGATAAATGACACTCTCCAAGCCACATTGTTGCCTTGTCGGGGACATTTCACAGAGGGTAATCAGGCACTGGTGCAAAAATAAAAAAAACAAAAACAACCTATTGAACTTTCTGTGGATGTGCAATGCAAACAAAACCACAGCTTTGCCTTCCCCACCCTTGCACCAAAACTATGTTGAGGTTTTGGAAAGTATATTCATATTTTCATTTTCACTCCTCCAAGGTAGGACAAGAAGCAGGATGTGCTGAAATACCACAGAGGGCTGCCTGGCCTGGGTGGGTTTCCAGCACGTTTTTGCAGGGCTCAGGATGGCTCTTGAGTGGGTTTGGAGGTGGGACCTTTCCCATGAGTCAAAACCTTCCCCCAGCCTTGCCATCCCAAGTGCAAAGACTGAATCTTTGCTGTGGGGGATTGAGTATGGGTCTGGCTACGGATGCAAAGAGGGCAAAATAAAATCTTCATTCCTAAACTAGAATCACAAAATCATAGAAGATCCTGAGTTGGAAGGGACTCACAATGGTCATCAAATCTGACTCCTGGCCTTGCCCAGGACAGAGGACAGTCCCAAGAACCCCACCATGTGCCTGAGAGCATTTTCCAAACACTCCTTGGGCTCTGGCAGCCTTGATCACTTCCCTGGGGAGACTGTTCCCATGCCCAGCCACCCTCTGGGTGAAGAACTAATGCTAGTTAGCCCTCAAGTATTTATTGATGCTGTAAAAATTTCTGTTCTCACTGAAATCAAAGTAAATTTTACACAAATCTTAAAACAAAGCAGAGGTGAGGCAACAGATAGGGACCAACAACAGAGGAGTCAGGAAGAATAAACCAGGATTATTTAATAGGAGAATTACAGTCTTTTGTTTGCATTGTTTCTTCTCCCCAGCTCCAAGATTTGCATAAAGCTGTATTTGTTAAAACTTTGTGCTAGGCTACGGTCCCATATTGGCAAAAAAGGCCTTAATGCTGGAGTTTAATGCAGTGCAAAAACAAGGTATAGTTGCTCTAAATGAAAATCGAGGGTAGGCAGCCTCCTGAGAGCCTCAAAGTTTAAACAAATTACAAGAAGTATTTCTCAGGTGAAATTGGAAAGGGTGCTCTGTGATGCAGAAGAGTGGCCATGAGTCCTCTGTGTTCACACCATCCTGGGTATTGTAAGAAGCTTTCTTGTGAAACTGTTTGCCAAACCAGAAGTCCTAAATTGAAATGTGTTGACAGAAGGAATCTTACTACTTATTTATAATTTGAATACATCTCGAGGCAGGTTATGAGATGATGTGGGTAAGTCATGATCCACCCTCCTTTCCTTCCTCCCTGCGTCCTGGTGCCCATTCCAGCACGGGCCAGGGCTCTCGGGGTGTTTGGCATTTTGGGTGCTGATGCTGGGCATCATCCCTTCGCCCTGTGCTTCAGAGGGGAGAGGGGGTGCTGGGAGCTTGGCAGGATCAGGCCCTTCACCTCATGCAATCCTGTGACCCCAAGGGAGCCCACACACGGATTTGTTCCGTAACACATAACAAACAACCCCCTTTTACTTAGAGGGAGGGAGATGAGCACTTTGAGCAAATGATGCATTAAATCAGGGCTGCCAACTGCACCTTGATGTGAGTGCTTTATGCCAAGATCTGTCTATCTATCTATATAATCTTTTATGTTCCCAGCTCTTCCTGCTCATCTATCTATCCATCTCTCTCACTCCCTCCCTGAATGTATTTTTCTTATTTCAATCTCCTTCTGTCTATCTGTCAGTTAATCTATCTACTTATTTTGATGTCTGTCATCAGAATAACATCTGTTAGGGTGTTTTAACTGTGCTGGCAAAGGACACGTTACAATTCCCTTGACACAATTACAGTTTCATGGAAGTCAGGCCCCAGTTTACCTTGACTGAAATCAAGTGAAAACAGCAGTTGGGCAGCAGGTTTTATTGTCCTGTGGTCAGAGACTGGAGGTGGAGTATGGGGCTAGGATATAGCCCATGGGCTGCTGTGGGATTGTCCCCTTGTAATCCCTCTTTTGCCCTCATAAAGTTTTCCTTTATTTCTTTTTTCTCATTTCTACACTCTCCAGGCCTTCTGTCAGCACTATAAACAGGTTTCTATTTTTTGTCTGGAAAACTGGCCCTTGGGCTCTTGGACACATGTAGATGTGACACTTAGGTAGGGACATGTTTTTTTGGGAATGGCAGTCATTGGACTTGATGATTGTAAAAAAGTTTCCAACCTATGTGATTCTATGATTCCTAGGTGCTACTGGATGGGAATGACATGTTGTTTTCCCCTTATTCTGCTCTCACATGTGAAGAGTACCTTCCATTTCTCTTTAAGGGCATCAAGTGTGGAGTGATTTTGCATTTGCATTTGAGTGTGGATAACTGGTTGCATTCTCTCCAACCATCACATTTTTTATTCTTTATTTATGTTTTACTTTCTCTCATGTGAAAGCAAATGAATCTGACCCTTTCTTTTCTCCCCCCCCCATCTCCTGTCCCTTTGTTGTCCCCATGTTTTACTCTCTGTATGTGGTAAAACATATGCTTAGCTTACTTGGATTGTGTTCCCATGTATTAATTTCTACAGCCTGCAGCGAGCCATGAAAACCCATCTGAGCAGGGAAATAACAGTAGCTGTGCATTGGCTGGTAAAGGCAGAGGAAGAGTTTCAATGTACACAAGGAAATCGAACCTCTGATTTGCATAAGACTAGACTGTGCTAATTTGTTGAGTGAATAGATAGATGAGGAACAAAAACATGCCTTAAAGCATGCATGTATAGTTACTGCAGAAACCAGTACCCAAAATGGGTCAGATCCAAAAGGGAAGCTGTCAGAACCCACTGCCTGCTGCTGCTGGAGCTGGTCTTGATCAAAGGATGAATAAAAAGCAAATATTCATCTGCTCCATGAAACCACAGTCCTTGAAAGGTATCAGGGACCCTCCTGGCATGAAAGGATGCACCAGAAGTGATGGTATACCCAGGGATGTGTGTGTGGTTATTCTAAATTCCTGCAAAACCTAGGATCATTATTTTTTTTCAGTGTTTGCAATCCATATAAATCTCCCCAGAGTTTGTCAGAGAAGTTTTGCTAGAGAAGCACAGAGTGAGACAGATGGGAACATGATCTCATTTCCTTTCCTTTCCCAGTGAAGTGCTTGCCACTCTTGCAGACAAAACTTAAATTTCTCAAGGGAAATGAAATCAATGGAAGTCTCTGGGACTTTCCCTCTTTGTTACCTATGAAAGAGACAGACTTTAGGTCTGTACTCAAGAAACATGATCACGTTCAGCAGTGGACAGAGAGAGACTTGATATTAGCCATCACATGAATGTAGTCACACTTATGAGATATATATATATATGTAAGAGTGCATTTATATGTATGTGTATAAAATATATATAAATCCAACCGAAGAGGTTTTCCATGTCGAAAAGAATACCTGGGATCCCCAGGATCAGACAATTTGATGAAACACACTTTTGCTAAGCATTTGCTATTTTCTCCATCAATTTTATTTATTTAACTAACAATAAAGAGTGATCTCGGAGCGAGAAATAAAATAATCATTTCTCAATGCGAAAAAGCTCTAAAATAATAAATGCCAAGAGCTCACTGAGATGAAAGTCCTGAGGTGGTTGTTCTGGAGGAAGAGAAGCTGCTTTGTGGAAGTGCAATAATATTTTCCTTGCCTTAAGACCATGAAGGCTTTTCTGTTCCAGCTTTTCCCCTGGAGCTTTCTCAGGATACGGCCGTGTTATTGCACCTTTGATAGCACACAGCCGGGTGATAGCTGCACTAGCAGGTGTGTTAGGGGCTGTAAGGAAACTTTACAGTCAGGGCTTGTTTTCAGGAATCCGTTTGATTATGTCTTTAATTATGTTTGATTTATGTACGGCGAGGTGGCAAGAGACCGCAGCGAACCTGCAGCAAACCCGTCCCTGCAGACGAGGTCCTGGGTGGCTCAGAAGTGCTGCAGTGTTTCTAGCTGGAGGTTTTGTGAGCCCTCCAGGTTGCTGAGCTGGGTATCTACGAGGGCAGTTGCCTTTCCTGCCTGCCTTTGGCTTGCTGCTGGCTGAAGGCACTGGTCATGGTCCTCCCAGTGTTACTGAAAGCTGTCTGAGCACCTTCAGATGGACTGACAGGGACCACCTGACCTCTCTCTCTGTAGAGAGCAGAATGGGAGGAAGTATCATACTTCATTAAAAAAAAAATAAAATTGCAGAAAGTAACATAAGAAAGAACTTCACAGGTGAGGGACGTGAATCCTTCATTCCTCAAGGTGTCTGAAGACAGGTTCAATTGTTCTCTTTATAGGTTGATATTTGTCAGTGCTTCTTAAAATCTCTTCTTTCAGTGATTAATATATTCACCATTAGAAATAATTTCTCTTGTCTTTGCTTATGTTCCCCAGAAAAAATAGAAGACTTCATAGTATCCCTAAACCACCAATTACTTATTAGTTATATGGCAAGCTCAGGAGATCACGAGTTGCATCTCGGGCAAGCAGCCATTACTCATTATTGAAAATAATGATCTGACTTTTGGATAACTGAAAAAGGGGAGAATTATAAGCAAGGAGCTTGATTTGTCAGGGCACTGCCAACCATTTCATAGCTGGGAATCACAGAGAAGGTATCTCCTTTGCTGGCAAACCACAAGGGAAAAATATGCAGCTATCAAATGGGTTCATGAACCTGGATACATCTCTGGGGTTGCTGCTTTTTCACTGGGCATTGGCAGCCCTCTGACCTCCTACCCTATGGAATATCCAATGAGACCAGTGAGATATGAGCTCTGAATGTGAGTGTAGGCCAAGTGAGGACTTGGATCTTCAGTGGGAAGAACTATAAAACCTTACCATGTCAACAGCTCTATGAGTACTGCTTTTGACTCTTCATAATAATTTACCAAATTCATTAGCTAGGCACAAAAAGTTAACAGGTATCTTTGCCCTTGCAGACCCATTATATCCATGAGACACAAGTGTCTGTTTTATAAGTGACTTTCTATATGGTCATACTCTGTACAGTCTCTCTGCCCAGGAGGTTCCTAGGAGAGGAGATCTCTGTCGATTCATTTTTATCCTGGATGTGGTGGTGTGTATTGACCTCCTCCCCATGATGTGAATGTGTGCAGTGGGAAAATGTAAATTGACTGATTTTAGTATATTCATATATCCTGTTGACAGTCTTTGGGATTCTTCAAAATAATTCCTTAATTAACTACACTAATTGACACAATCAGACTCAGTAGACTTGTAACCCTTTTTGTAGCATGTTTCCCAAGATTCCCTTCCAGTCCCTAGGAAAATTCTAGATGACTCTGGATGGGAACCTGTGTCTCTGCATGGTCTGTTCCTGATTGAATTGGGTGCCCCTCAGGAAGCCTGAATCTGATTAAATTATTTCCTTGTTGGATTTTCTGTACACCATTCTGCTTCTTGAAGGGAATTGTTAGTTCTTATTTGGTGCTTCTGCTTTTCTTTTCTCAGATTTCCTTTTCTCAGGAAGATTCTAGCAAGAAAGCCACTACTGAACTCACTGTGCAATCTAAGTGGTTGTATATTTAGGGGGGTGTTTAGAGTAGGACTATTGGGGGTTAATCAGCTTCACCACTGAATACCTGTCTCAGGATTTTATTGCAAAGTTGTACCTGTGATTGATGAATGTGCAGAAGCAATGAGTTCATACAGCTCTGGAATCCACTTACTCCATGCCATACACCCTAGAAAGCCTCAGTGTGTGAAATCCCCAAATATCTGAGCTCCTACTGCACCTTTTCTCCAGAAACATTCTGCTGACTCCAGCCTCCCCCAAGCTCTTGCTGCAGTACCCATTTTGGCAGAGTCCTGCAAGCCATTTCTTAGGTCCTAATGACTGCACAGCCCTCATTTTGAAGCCTCCTCACTGTTTGCTTGAGGTATGCCAAAAAGAGAGGGTGCGGTGCAGACTTTGGTGAGTTGGCACCCTCCGACTTGAGTCAGTATTTTCAAGCCCTCATTTTTGCAGATGGTGGAACCTGGAGCACTGGCTCTGCTCATGGTCTTTTTCCTCCTTCCTTTCTTCCTTCAGGAGGCTGGTATATGAGATGCAGATGGGAGCCTTTGAGGTGGTGACCATCTTGGTGACATGAATGAAGAAAAGGAAACAACACCCCCTTGTCAAGAGCAACCCAGTGCTCCTCACAGCATTAGGATGGCCACGGGGCCATCATCATGCAAGGCCCTCATCTCTGAGAGAACATTGTGGGCTGGAATTGTACCACTCACCTGGGAGCTGTCCCCACTTTGCAAGCATGTCATGATAAGTAGAGCTGTCTACACGTGTGCAGGGTTGTGTCTGGCAATGCAAAATGTGAAACCAGCAGCACTGAGAGGATACAGTCTCACAGCTATATATTATAATAACTAATGGAGGAGCCTTCTTTGCTGTGAGACCTTAGGGGCAGTGGAGCAATTTTTATAGAAAAGTGGGGACTGTGTCATATAGAGTATTTAAAGTCAGGGATGTATTAATCCCACCTTGTTGGATTGCCTTGTCTAACCTGCCTTTTCCTTCTTTGAAACGTTTTCTCACCTGAGATCACCCTGGTGACAATAGATGGGGAGGCCAGGCAGCCTGGCCTCCAACCAAGGTGGGATTCTTCCACCTGCCCTGCCTCTACCGCACACGACAGAGAGACTGCTGTTAGTTCACAACCATTTCCCCCACCCCTGAATTTTTAATCCTGAAGTAAACATGCTGCAGCTACAGGACGGGTGGTATGCAGACACCGGGCCAGGGCTGGCTTCCACCATGGTGGTAGGAACGGGAATTCCACTGCAGGCTAAGGGGAAGGGAGAGCCCTCCAAGCTAATGTGATGTGGGAGGTCTAATTCCTACCATCACAGGCCTGATTTGTAGACAACAGATTATTTCACTGGCTTTCACGATGGTTTTTATATCTTAGGATTTTTTTTTTTTTAGTTTTTTTTTTTCTTTTTACATGAAAGCAGGAGTGTGTGGATTTTGCAGGTAAATTATAATGAAAGCTGATGGATGCTTGTGTAGGCTTGTAGAGGGTTTGTGCACAGAAAGCAAGCAGGGGCTGGAGGGAATAGCTGAGTGCCCAGGGAAGGTTTAATTAGCATATAGTGAAAAATCTAAAGGTTGTACCGAGCCCCAATTCAGTGAAAGACAAAAACTCACTGTTCTCAGAACATACCTCAGCAGCAAGCTCTGTCGCACCTGATGCAATGCTTCCCTCTTGGGCCACCCACCTCCAAGACATGATTATGCAGTGAGAAAGGAGCAGCACTTTGCACTTTCTGTTATCATGGTCCTTCTTAATTATACATGTGTAAGTGTTCAGACATGGCCACAATGAGCATGGTACACATCCAGGGGAAGTGAGATTCATCTGAGAATCTCCTACTGCTTGGCAAGCATTTATTAACTCAGCCTCCCAACACCCCCGTGAGGAAAAATGTGTCGAAACCCATTTTCAGTACTAATTTAAAAAAACAACAAACTTAAGCAAGCAAAGTGATTTGCTCAAAGCCAAAGAGCAGGTTGGTGTGAAAGAGCTTGCCTTAAAAATCCAGAATAAGGGATTTTGCCCTTTGTCTCTTCAAATGAGGCCGTGTTCCCACATTGCTTTGTGTTTCTACAGAAACTACAACAGGGGGGTCCTGGTTCGTGACTCAGGGGCTTGGTCCCAATCCAGAGAGCCATGTTTCCATGATTACTCCTGCTTTATGTAAAATGGCCCTTGTACAGGCTCATCTTGCTGAGCTTTTTGGCGCTGTTCCTGGGCCTGACTGCTACCATAGGGTAGGACTGCAGGATCACATTTCCATTTTGTAAGGAGACACGCTTTCTCAGGATGCGTGGAAGCCTGCTTAATTTCAATAAGAAGTCTGCTTGAAACAGAGATGCAAGCTTAGATCTAGTGAACTGTTATTATTATTATTATTATGGTTATTATTAATTGTAGTAGTGTGCAAAATTCCAAATCAGCCATCACACCTCTTGTGCTAGGAAACAACAATTGTCCTTCACGATCTCAGGTCTAGATCCACCAGTGCTTAACTTCTAATTATGTGCTAACACACATGAGTTTTATTGGGAAGCCATAAGCTGGGAACAGAACTGGCTTGGCTGACATCTTTGCAGTGCACCCTTCCTCATCACCCCTGTGAAAAGCTGGTCTCCACGCAAGGAGAAGCTCTCCGTGTGAGAGCCGGCCATCCCTTGCGTGCTTCGTGTTGCAGGATTGAGGCTTCTATTAATGACAAGGCTTGACAGTGGGGTGAGACCCACAAAGAGAGGGAGAAGGAGGTGCCGAGGGTGCTTTGTGATTATGTGGTTGGTGTGTGTCTCTCCACTGTGCAGGGAAAAGGGAAAGAAAACCAGCTAGACTACAACAGGCATTGTTGTGCCGCATCCAGACTCCAGCCTCCATCGAGGCCTCACTTGGAAACCCCTGCAAAGTTTTATTAACATCTGGTCCTCCATGAACAACGATATTTTATGCACAGAAACTCAGCTTCACCTCTGTCTTCTACCCCATTCTTTTTTGTGTGTATGCTGATTCTGTCCTTTTTCTTCCTCTTTTTTTGGTGGTTGCCTAGTAGCTTGCAGTTGCATTCTGCCTTATCAGATTGTGCCTAGTTACAATCTTTCTCTGTGTGCCGAGGGCAACCCACCATAAGAGCATATGGAATATTTTAGTAAGCATTGTTTTTTTTTTTTTTCTCCTCCTGTTTTTTTTTAAATTTTTTAAATAGACTTCGGTTTTATTCCCAGCATAATTTTGTTGCCGTTATTATTGTCTTTTGTCTCTGATAAAAGCTGACATCCAGAGCCTGGGAGCTATCAAAAAGTCAGGTGAACGGAGGAAGGGTGGGAAGGTTTGATGACTTTGGGGCTCTCTACAGCTTAAAAAACCCCAACCCTCAAACCCCCTTATTTTGAGCAGGATTCAACTCTTCTTCCTTCTGACATCTGACTGAAAAAACCTGTGTTTAGTTTGTGTAACATCCAAATTGCCTTTCCGAGGTGCTTATATTTCTCCCTAGAGTAGAGAAAATCTCCAAAACACAGCCTCTGAAATTCAGGCTGTGCCATAGGTACAACAAAAAAACCACACATGTAGCGTGCTCTTCCAGTTTTGTTTTGCCATGCTGGCTTTGCTGGATGGGACAAAAAGGGAAAGTCAGTGACACCTCTAGACTCTTCCTTGAGCAGTGACAAAGGAAAACATGCTGCTTTTGGCACGGCATGACGCACAGCTAAATGAGGGCTGCTGGGCCGACTGTCGCTGGGCTCTTGGCAAAGTCTGGTCTTCCATGTGGGTGCAGACCAGTGTTTCACACCTGGGGTGTGATCAAGGGGGAGTTGGTCATGTTGCTTTCCACAGGCTTCCTTTCTGATGGAAATTTGGCTCATGAGACGATGCTGTGTGGCGGGATGTGTGTGAATGTCTGTGTGTCTGTCTGCCTGGTAACTCTGGAAGCCATTAGCCAAATTCAATCACATTTGACAGCAGGACTGTAGATTTAAAGATATGCAACTTCTATAAGCTGCTGGAAAACAGTACAGTACTGGAGCGAGAGATTTTGTTGAAAGAAAGACAACAGTGTTAGCTACACCCTTGTCAGACATTAGAGAATCCATACAGGAAGGATATTTTGAATGACCTACCTGTAGGAACAACTTTAATCTGTTTATACCCTATCAGATACCACAGAAGTTATTGCTTGCTTCTGTTTTCTCTGTGGCACCTAAAAAGTCATGAACACATGCTTAAGCTTTCTTTCTTTTGTCTCTTCTCTTCTCTTCTCTTCTCTTCTCTTCTCTTCTCTTCTCTTCTCTTCTCTTCTCTTCTCTTCTCTTCTCTTCTCTTCTCTTCTCTTCTCTTCTCTTCTCTTCTCTTCTCTTCTCTTCTCTTCTCTTCTCTTCTCTTCTCTTCTCTTCTCTTCTCTTCTCTTCTCTTCTCTTCTCTTCTCTTCCTTCTTTTCTTTCTTTTTTTCTCTCTCTCATTCTCTCTCTCTCTCTCTCTTAATATCTCTCTTTATCTCTTTTTTTTACTAATGAGGGAGCTCCTGCTGCAACCTTAGTGCTACCTTGTTAGAAGTCAACCAACCAGCAGATAAAAATCACTTGGACACGAGCTCCATGAGACTTGCTGCTGTCCACCTACTATTTTTTCCCTCTTCTAATGCTTGGAAAGGGAGTTCCAGAAGGTGTAAGAAACCCTTATTAGCTTATTATTTGAGGTAAATCTAATCAGCAGGTGATCTGTCATAATGACATTTCTCCGAATATAAGAGGAGAAAAAGCCTGGGGACATGACAGTGGTAAGTTTCCCACCCAAGACAAACTAAGGTGAGTCCTATTGGGTTAGAGTGTGACTGATCACTGTGGTTGTACCCTGTCACATATCTTGCAAGGAAGCTCACATCTTCTTGTGGGTAGGTTAGTACTGTTTCTCATTATTAATATGGCTCTGTAGGTGTGCCAGGCCCTTTCCAGACTAATTAAATAAAAGGTCTCTGCCCCAAGGAACTAACCCAGCAAAGGATGACAATAAACAACAAGAGGAAGAGGGTTACGCAAGTGAAAGATCATGAGATACATCTCATGTTGTACCAGTATGTTGGGCCAAATCCTCAAGTAATTACATAAAGCCCAATTTTGCCAAGTTGTTCATTGTTAAGTTGCTCCACCCTCATGTACAAAATCCCATTGAATTCATCTAATGAGAAAAAAAATACAGAGATGTACTGAGAGGGGAATGATCACACCTGCAGCCCAAGAAAGAGAATCTGGTTGTGGGGAAAGGTTTATCAGGAGATAAAGAGTACAAGTGAGCTCTAAGCTGTTATCTGGGTGATAAAAGGATATTTAGTTTTATTAAGCACTGCAACAAGGTGGAACGATGCACTCAGATTCCATTGAAATTAATTATTTTCAGATTCAATCATTATGATTGGATGTTATAAGGCACTTGGGAATCAATGGGAGACAAGTACCCTTGAGAATCTAGCTTCATATCTTTAAAACTGGATCTTCTGCATCAGCTATCAATTCCCACCACTCCCTCAGAAAGTCCTTGTCTGAGAGGTTCCCTCCTTCCTGAAGCCACAATGACTCACGCTTACAGTTGACATTCAAGGAACAAAGAAGTCTTCAGCATCTATCTTGATGTTAATTTGGGCCAAGATGGCAAGTCCCAATCTGCTTTGCTTTGAGCTGGGAGAGAGAGGGGCTGATGCTATAAAGATCAAAGCAGGTCCAGACTCCCCTGACGTTATTCTGTTAAAATGTAGGGTTTGGGGATAATTCCCAGCTCTAGTTTCAGGAAAATGTTCTACCTTTCAGCTGTGAACCTTGGTCTTTCAAGGAAGCAAATGTTCCTGTACCAAAGGAATCTAGTTCTATGGCAAATAACACCTCTGGTGTCTGAAGATTTTTTTTTCCACTGGATCTAGGCCATAGACAGCTGGAATACAATTCCGAGAAGTGGGCAAACAACTGCAGGGAGGGAATAGTTGGGAGTGGGACTGTGTTCAGGTACGTAGGTTGAAGGCAAAGGAACCTTTGTGTATGTTGGCTCTGAAACCATGTGAGGTAGAGGGTGGTACAGAGAAAAACTCAGACGGTAGCTCACCTCCCTCTTCCCCAGGGGCAAATGCCTTATTTTCAGTTAGGAATGGATACATAATAAAGGAGCCAGCTCTGTTGCCGTCATGATGCAGAACCTGGCAGTGCCTGTTTCAGAATGCTGGCTTAAGCATAAACAATACCACATGAGAACAAGGAGAATGATGATGGACCCAAAATTTGTTAAACTACTTGCAGAGCATACATTTTGCCCGTGCTCTGACAATCTGGGCTCTCACAGAACTTCCCAAGGCACGTGTGCTCCCAGGGGACCTTCTGCCCTCCATGAGCAGGGTGCTCAGACTGTTGTTCCCTTTTGGACAGATCACAGAGAACAGGGGGCAGGACACCAGGGATCCTATCAAGAGCCTCCATCTGATGTGGTACCCTGTGAACACTGGGGCCTTGCACTTGCCAGTCCACTGTCACCACTTGTCCCAGCTCCTGACCAAAGCTGTCCAACCAATCCAGCCCTGACAGGGTACAGATATGCATCCCAGGAAGCACAGATGGATGTCTGCTCAGCACCATCAGGGACTTGAGTTACCCCAGGCTCCTGTTTGTGCTGCCTGTCAGAAATGAAATAACCTGGCGGCTCAGGCAGGGGACTCGAGAGGGAAACTGATACAGAACAGTTAATACAACACCAGTCCTTTACACTGAGGATGAGCCAGTCACTTCTGAGCAACATAAGAAATCCACCCCAGCTGAAAAGCATATGTTTCTTTTCTCTTTGCAGCAAAGCTCCCATTTCAGGCACAGGTATTATTTGTTTCTCGAAATCCCCTTTCCCTGTGTCTGCTTCGCTGACCTGATCATCTGAGAGCCCTGAGAGTGGCAGTTATCCCTTCCTACTATTGTTTGCTCTCAAGACCAGTTTGGAAGTGCTGTGTGCATGTGTGTTTGCTTTGTTTCTCTTGCTAGTTGTTGTTGGTTTTTTTTTCCTTTTCTTTTCTCTGGGCTTAGATGTACACAAATACAACAAAGAAATCAGAAGCAGGAGGACGGTGGCATGCAAATCTGTCAGTGTGCTATTCAATTAGTGTATTGTTACAAGTGAAACACCAGCAGCCTGGTGAGAAAAAGGAAGTGCCAGGTGCTAAAAGGACAACCAGACAGTTTTTGGTGTAGCATACCAGACAGGTTTTTCTGTCTTCAAGAAGTTTACTTATTCTTTCTCACATACAGATGAGTAAAACTGGAGGGCATCTCTTGATTCTCCAAATTATATCTCTTCTCTCTTTTAAACTCTTCCATGAGCTGAAAATGGTTCATGTGGAAGGAAGTTTCCTGGTGTGTTTTTGCACTCATTGCACTAACTGGAAGTTGTTCAGGTCTTTCACTCTAGTCTTTCCTCCACCAGTCTGTGTTTATTTAGTTTCAGTTTATGCTATTTGTTGTGCTCATGCTGTCTTTTAGTTTAAATAGATTTTTTTTTCTTCCTATTTGCTCTCCTGATGTATTTATATATAAATCAGCACTGTTGTCCCAGTCCTTGCTTTGTTCAGCTAAACAAGCCAAGATGTATCTGTGTTTTCTGTGTCACAGGCTCATCATTTCCTGACATATCTCAGCACTGTAGCTTTATACTGTGAGCTCATCTCCTAAATACAGGTAAGTAGGATCTGTTTTGTTGCTTTGGAGGTTATCCTCCGTGTGTTTTGTACAGATCAAGACAGAAATTCCCCTCTCCTTATGGAAAATACTTTATGAGGCACATTTTTGGTAGCCTTGTCACTTGCTCTCTTTTAATACTTGATCCAATTCTGTTTAATGCTGTATGAATGATCTGCAGAGGGGATTGAGTGCATCCTCAGTAAGTTCACAGGTGACACCAAGTTGGGTGGGAGTGTTGGCCAGCTGGAAGGTGGGAAGGCTCTGCAGAGGGATCTGGACAGGCTGGATCCATGGTCTGAGGACAATTGCATGAGGTTCAACAAGACAAACTGGTGGGTCCTGCCTTTGGGTCACAACAACCCCCTGCAATGCTACAGGCTTGGGGAAGGGTGTCTGAACAGGACCTGGAGAGGCTGTTTAACAGCTGGATGAGCCAGATGTGCCCAGGTGGCCAAGAAGGCCAATGACATCCTGGCTTAGATAAAAAATAGTGTGGCCAGCAGGACCAGGGCAGTGATTGTCCCCCTGAACTCTACACTGGTGAGGACACACCTCAAATACTGTGTTCAGTTTTGGGATTGTTGATTAGATGAACTTTAAAGGTCTCTTCCAAGATAAACTACTCTATAAGTCTATAAAGAAAGACAGTGAGGTGCTGGAGTGTGTCCAGAGAAGGAAAAAGAAGTTAGTGAAGGGTCTAGAGGATAAGTCACATAAGCAGCAGCTAAGGGAACTGGGGTTGTTTAGTCTGGAAAAAAAGACAATTATTACCTTCTACAACTACTTAGAAGGAGGCTGTAGTGAGGTGGAAGTTGATTTTTTTCCTAAATAACAAGTGACAGGAGGAAATAGCCTCAAGTCATGCTAGTGAGGTTTAAATTGAATGTGAAGGAAAATGTCTTCACCAGTGTCTTCAGCACCTGAATGGTTTGCCGAAGCAAACAGTGGAGTCACCATTCCGGGAGGAATTTAAAAGTCATGTAGATGCAGCAAATGATTTAGTGGTGGCTTTGGCAGTGCTGGGTTAATGGTAGGACTCAGTGATCTAAAAGGTCTCTTCCAAACTAAATGATTCTATGATTCTATGATCTATGCATCCCACTTCTCAGAAATAAATTCCGTCCCAAACTGATTTCTGAAGAACTGCAGTAATAGCTTCCTTCCAGTTCAGTCCTTCCTCTCTCAACACCACCTGTTGTAATTTCTGATGTAGTGACATCCCTTTCCATCATAAAATTCCTCTCCTGATCTCCATATTTTACCACTTAATAATTTCTCATGAGGTACCACATCAAATGCTTTACTGAAGTCCAGAGAGATTAGACCTGTTACATTTTCTTCATTAAAAAATCAGTGATCTATCAAAGCAAATGATTTGGTCAGTTGAGAGACATCTGTCTTTTCTAAAACGTGTTTTATTGCAATTTTCATTTGCATCCATGCCTTTAATTATTCTTTATTGCTGAATGTGTTCCATAATTTGACTTACTGCTGATGCCAACCCACATCTTCTGGTTTAACTCCTTCAACTTAGGACTTTGTAGACCTTTTAAAGTTATTCACAGTCAGATTTTGTGCCTATATTTAGACAAGTAAATAAAATGGTCCGGGTTTCATTCTCTCATCTAAAAAATCATGGCAGGGCTTGAGACAGTACACCTACACTTTAAAATTCAACTTCCCACCAAAAATAGTTGTCCCATGAGTACTCTGTACTGGGAATAATGCACATGATGTCTTCTCAGCCACACCTCAGCATGTCAGGTGCCACAGGACAAAACTTGCTAGGGACAGATCTAGGAGCAGGGCAATCACATTCCCTGGCCTTGTTTAATATGCTAGTTTAGGCAAAACTAATGATTCTCTGTGCTTTTTTTCAGACCTCTGCAGGGAGATTGCTTAGTTTTCCCTTGAGCCAATGGCAGTTTCAAGAAAATGCTTCATACTCCCATCCCTCTTTTCCATTAGCCTTTATGCCTCTAAGCCTGTGTTCAGCATTCCCAACATTTACTGGAAACTTTTGTGATTTGTTTGAATTTCCTTTGCAAATTCTAAGTGTGTTTGACTTGTGGCAACTCTTCCACTCGATGTCTTTGTTTCAGCCATCATATTTCATCCATTAAAAATTTCAGCGTCTAGTTTGGGATGGGGGCGAACCTGTCTCTCTCCAGAGTCTGTGGATGACCTGAAGCACTCATCTCCACTCTGATCCCTGAGAAACTGGGGGAGAAAAGTCTCATCCTATATTTAAACAACTCTCTCTTTATTTGCTCACTTCTTATTCTCACTATAATTAACTACTAACAAGAAAACTGAATGTTTTAGGTGAGGTCTTCAATCCAGAGGCAGCTCTGTTGGATCAATGGTGATTTTCACTGGCTGAGACCTGTGCCTGCAGCTTTCCCTGGAGAACCAGGATGAGAAAGGTTTGATGCCATATTTTTCCTATACAAGGCAGACACAAACGGGGTTGTTGCTCCCATGTACAGAATTTTTTCCTCCCCACCCCTGTGACGTGAAGCAAAAAGGCTGCACATTTCAGCTACTTTTTGGATAGAGGCAATAATTTCTTAATTTGCCCTGAAGGGGCACGCGCATAAATGGAGAGGAAAACAATTAAGAACTTGTGGAATTGATTGGAGGAGAGATGCATCTTGTTCAAACTAGAAGTGAAAATATATTCCAAAGGAGAAATCATTAGCATTTTCATTAAATGCCAAAGAGTGTGACTATTAGACCTACCTCAGGCAACCCTGAGGTTGAAAACTTTTCAACAAGATTTAATTGATCCAGATGGATTGAGGTTGTTTTTGTTTTTTACCCCTTCTACCCCCTGCTTAAATCTCTGTACTCCATCACCTGTGAGAAAACCCCAAACCGAACCAAATTAAAATAAATAAACAACGCCTTCAGCCCACGCCCTGGAATGAAAACTGCAGTGTAATACGAAATGTGTCCTGATCGTCTTGTTATGGAGCCTGGTGAGTCACCAACTGCTACAATTGGGGTTAGATAAAATAAAGGGATTATAATTAAGGAGGCAGCAGGAGGATGTTAGCTGGGCAGTCAGAGGGAGGCAGGCCCATTACAGACCCGGGTGTGCTGGGAGCCCTGCCAGGGACGTGTGGACACATCCCTGTGGCTCAGCTGTGGGATTTGCTTTAAAAGACACAACAGGGCCCAGTTTGGCTGAGCTACTCCAGCATACTGGGAGGATGGGGTTCCTCAGCTCCTGTTTGGTCTTCTGTAGGTATCCCCCAAAAATCCCCAGCTCCCAATTGCCATGAAATGGGTGGTAAAGATCTCACCTGCCAGTCCTGGTTAAGGGAAGTCATGGAAATATTGCTTGAGTTGTTGAGGATTTGGCATTATTTCTGGGCAGTATTTTGATCCTGAACCTTGATGTTAGGCCTTCTTTCCCTTGAAGAGAAATCTGAATCATCCCTCTGAACCCAATAGAAACCCACCTGTAAGGACTATAAGTAGGGCCAGTGCAGGCACATCCCCCATGGCAGTGGGGAGCAAGATTACTGCTGATGGGGAAGAAGACAACAGCATGGTAGCACATGACTATTGGGTTTAAACTACACATTCAGCACAGTGGCAGTAATATTTTAACCTGTTGGATACAAGATCATGCAGGAAGTAGGCAGGTTGGGCCTTCCAACATTTACCATACCAAGAGAGATGTCCTCATGTTTTCAGTTAGATTTTTGTTTCTTGGATCCTTGAAGAAAAATGACAGCAAAAAGAATTCTGTTAAAATCTCTGTGTACTTCCTATCTTACTTCCAGTAGCCTGAGTGAGCTGGCCTCAAAATCCCAAAGCCAGGTGGATGGTATGATGATGTTCCATGTGACAACATGCCAGAGCAGGGCCACAAATGATCTATGGCCAGTGCAAATGCTTCTTATGTAAGCCCATGCAAGCCATTTGCCTGGGTGCAAAGCACCTGATGCTTCAGTTTGGGATGGCTTAATACCTCCAGTAATTATCTGAAAGAGCCCTGAACACTCTCATGATTAAATATCAGGTTAGAACTGGACCTGAGATGAAATCTGTGAAAATGCAGTCATGTTTGGAAAGGGTTGCAGGAGTCATCCAGACTGTGACTGCAGTATCAGAGTTTCTTGGAAGGAAAAGTGCGATGATTTCTCTAGTGAAAACAACAATGTCAGTTTTGGTAGGATGTTCTGTGTTATTCCCCAGATTGGGCTTCTGCCAGGACTTTTGCTGAGCCTGAAGCTTGCTCCAAGACTTCACCCTGGATTCAGCCACATGTGCGACGTTTTTTCCTCACGCTCTTCTGTCCATCAGTACATGCCTGTTGTCACTCATCTGTCACTTACACTGGGAATGCCCTGGGGCTGGTGTCCCCTCTTTGTTCAGGGCTTGTGCAGCCTCTTGCACAATGAGCCCTGTGGTAACACGGCCAAACAACAATTGCTAAGGGTGAAAGATCGCCAGGTTACAGATGGCAAAACCAGTCCTCAGGACTGGCTGTGTAATAGAATAACAACAACAAATTCATAATAATAATGGCAGGAGTAATGAATGGTTATATTCAAATGTTAGCTAGCTGGAGCTCGCCACTTGCCTCTTCTGCAGTTACAATAAAATTTATTCCCCTTGCTGAACATGTATTTGCCTGCATTGCCAATGTGCTAATTTTGCTCCTCACAGTTTTTCTATTTGCTTTGCTGTATCTTTCTCAATTAAAAGAAAAAAAAAAAAGAAGAAATAAAAATCAAATCACATGGCATCAAAGAGCTACATCAGGAGGTCATTGCATCAAATGCTGCCGCTAGTTTAATAAAGGAACTGACTAATATACTCATTAGTGGTGCTCGTTGCTAATGCCCGATCAGATAATGAAATTGAAATATCATGTTTTAGGGTGTAATCAGGATCCCTGCAGGTGCTGGGATGGAATTGCCCCATAGGTACAGCATTACACAGTTAACTAGGTGTGTTACTTGACGGGGTGTTTCAGCTTCCCAAGCCTGCGGGTAGGAAGAGATGAGCAGGACTGTCAGCACAGCTAGTGCAAATGGGGAATTGGGTTGGGAACAAGGGAAAAAAGGTGACCTGGGTTAAAGTGGACATCTGGGAGAAAATGACAAGTGTCAAGTCACCTAGGGGACCAGGAGGAACCAGGTGGATGTGTGGAGATGCAGTGCTGGCCCTTTGGGAAGACACACCATGCTGCCTGCAGATGAGGAGCTCCTTGGGTTGGCTGGGTTCTGGTGGGTGTGTGCAGATAGAGGTACTGAAGCAGGACTCCTGGGAACATCAAAGGCTTCACTGCCTCCCTGGCATTTAAAAAGTAGAGAAGAAAAGATCAGTGTGGATGCAAAGTCCCCATGTGTGGAATTGGAGCTGGGGAGGGGTCCTGCTAAACCACCTCAGAGTGGGGGTACCAGGCTGCTCTGAGTTGCAAAGCCTTTGGTTAGCAGGCAGTAGCAAGAAGGGAGGGTTCTTACTTCCCTGGATCTACAGTGTTACCTACACAAGATTTTTAATCCCCAGTGTCCCAGAGAAGGTGCAATAGCAGTCTCACTGTCCAGGGATGACAGACAAGCATGTCACAAACCTTGCACCATGTTTCTCTTCCCCAACTCAAACATTTGTCTTCCAAGTTTTCCACTAAGTGGCTAAGTCTATAGAAGTTTGCAGCATTCTTTTTTAATTGCATTTTTTTAAATAGAAAAAAATGAAAACACATAAAAAAATTCAAGCCCAGCCCCAGTCTAATCCATCCTACCAGACTTTGGGTAAACTGGGCTGAATGACAAGAGTTTTCCAGAGGAATTTGTTCTATATGGAAGTTAACTTTAAACACTTTTTTGCATTGCCAGATGATTTAATACTGGATGAGCCAATGAAAGACTTCAGAGACACTCAAATTACTTCCCAAGTTGCACACAGAATATGTTCTGCTGAGACAACACCAGGCTAGAGACTTCAGAGGGATTAGCAGTAAAACAAAGTTTTGTTTTACTAGAGTATTTTAGATTCTCTTCCAATCTTTATTTCTTTTTATTTTTTCTCCCTCCTGCTCCTAATTAATTAATAATAAAATCTTACATGTCAATAACAACCCCTCTGGGCTAGAGTCTCTCAACACTTTCTATTTGTCCTCTTCCTTCAGCTTCCCAGAACTTCCTCCTTCTACTTTTTTTCATGTTCTGTCCTGGAAAGACAGTTCAAATCCTTTCAGAAGAAGCAGGGAGCTCACCCAATACTTACACACCTACTGTCAAGTCCTTCAGAAGAGGGATAAAAGAGGTGGGGAAGAGGAAAGTTAACGTCCCTTCCTTGGGTTTCTCAGAGAAAAATCTTTGCTTAACTCCAGGAGAGGGCTTGGGGCTATGAATTATCTGGGAAGGGAGATGTTCTCTTGCTGCACAGATTATGGTACCTGTATCCTACAGGAAGACAGGATATAAAACATTTCATTTTTTAATCCTTTCCCCTTGGCATTCTCTATTGGCTAATTTAGGCAGGATCCTGACCATGTGCAGACAGAATGCTATGAAACCTGTTTTTAGGTGGATTTTACAGGAGATCCAAGGGAATCAGGTCCCTATATAATTACACTTAAACACCTAAATCTATGGCTGTGCTGATAAACTAAACAGGGCCAGGGCTGAAGCCCAGGTACTGGCACATGATCTCCCAAACTATCCAACCTTTAGCATGGTCCCTGGTGATGGTTTTGTCCTGTTCTAACTAGAATGCTCCCAGACAATGCCTGGGCACAGTCCAGGGCCAGCCTGGGCCAAGGAGCATCACCACAGGCAGTTCAGATGCAGCCCCCCAGTTTTGGAAGGAAAGGTGCTTATCATCACGGACGCAAACTGGTCTGTGCCAATTGGCCTCTGGGCCAGAGAACAGCCCCATGCATGTCTTATTTACTAGAAGAGATGAAGTCAAACGCTTCCAATAATGTAGCCTGAGATGCTGAATAGGGATGTGAGAGCATGGATGGGATCATAGCGCTAGGAAAAAATAAAAAAGGAAGAAGAGGATAAAAGTGGTGATTGGTTTTTCAAATATTAACCAGTTCCTTCCTAAGGATCTGCTCTGCACAGCTTCATTTCCAAAAATCCTAAAAGGACCAGAATTCTTATTGCCCTTTTCTGCTGCTGCTGTTTTCTTGTACAATCATAATCCAGTTGTGGTAACTTCCCAGATAAAACAGTATGAAGGTGGACAACTAAGGTAGAAAATCAGGGTTATTTAATACTGGAATGGAAGTGAATTTTTTAGCTGGAACAAGGTGTTCTGGTGTTTTCCTTCAGGCTCTTGTCAGTAGTGTTTGATGCCTCTGTCATAACTTGGTGAAACAAGATTTTTCACTCCCTCCAATCTGTTCCAGTGCAATATTGGGTGGAAGGTCATAATAAGACTTCAGTGGTGCCGGTGAGTATAAATCTGGGGAGATGACACTGTCCCATTCTCACAGCATGAAATGAAAGTTGGTATATCGGTATCCCTTGCCACGAGCACTCAGCTTCCTGGGTGTACAGTGGAGCCTGTGTTTGTGCAGCACCTCGTGGAGGGGTGCCCCATCCCCAGCCAGTCACCAAGCAATGTGACTCCACTGGCACTGAACCCCCAGAGCATCCACATGCTTCAAACTGGGGATCTATGCTTGAAAATCTGTGCTGCAATCATCCTGATGTTAACCTTTATGGGAGTTTCTCAGCCCCCTGGTACTTTGCTGGATTGAACAAAATGCTAGAGAAGGGAGAAAAGAACTCCAGCTTTTAAATTCTGACTATGGAGCTTATTTTGACTTAACCCACTCAGGTTTCTGCCTATATAAAATTTAAGTTTCTTGCATTAGAAATTAGATGTTTATTATACATGCAGGTGTGATGTGTGTGTGTATTACAGACAGAGGTGTGTGTAATAGATTTATGTGTGTATTCAGAGATGTGTCTGGAGGTGACACAGTTAAGGCTGAAGAAGAAGAGAGTGGCAGAGCTTAGCTAAGCCCAGCCTGATGGAGTTATCAGTTGTGATCTTAACTAGAAGGTCCTTTTTTTGCTCACTTACCCTTGCACACACGCACATAATTGCAGTGTGAATTCATAATATAAACCATGATGTAATAGACACCAACTCAACTCAACTTAATTACTGTACAAATGAACAGCAACTTAAATCACAAGCAGAGTCTCATTAAAAGTAATCAGATCCTGGGTGGGGAGATGGTTAAAGGTGGTGTTTGAACTCCAAAGAAAAATATGCTCTTGTTTGGACATAATTTGATTTTTTTTATTGTTATTTTTTCTTCCACAGTGTATTTTTGCTTGCTCTCTCTCCCTCTCTCTCTCTCTGGCTCCCTCTCATTTTAATTTTTTCAACCTTTTCCTGATAAACCAAACTAGTCTAGACATATCTTTTGAGAGCAAATGTTCTCTAAGCTATGTTCATTCCTTGTGAGTTTGTACGTTAATCATTAAATGTAATTAATTAGAACATCTTGTAATTAACTTGGAAAGCAAAATTATACAAGGGAATGAGTTTGTAACCACATCACATTTGAAATAAAAATAAAACTTAGACTAAAAGGAATAACTGCTCTTTGGAATTAGATGAGTAACAATGTTGGATTGGGTCCCCCGAAGCCGTAATTTTGGCTCTGAACTCATTCACATATATCAGCCATATTTCACATTGATACATTCACTCACACACACACACAAGTGTGAACACACCCTCGTGCCACAGTCCAGGGTTGGCCCTCCACAGGGGTGCTTTAAAACCACCCCTCTGCCTTCTTGTGCCTCTGCACTGTGGAGGGACTCAGGGAACGCCATCAAACAGCCTTAGGGCTGCTCTGACTTGCCCTGACTGGTTCTGATGGCCCTTAGGGTGTGATACTGACTGGAAATTGTGGCATTTCATGGCAGGCTTTGCTGCCGATGCAGGTGAGAGCTGGCAGGGGCTGGCAGGCAGCTGACCATGGGTCTACCCACCAGCTGGAGATTCCTGGTCCAAAGGAATCCTCACATACATGCTGGGACCCATTCCCAAATCAACCAGTTCTCCAAAAAGCTGGTCCTGGGCTGACCTGTGGAGCAAGCTAATGAACCCCCTTAGGTCTGGTTCAACAAAAAAGGGGAATCTCTTCCTGACAAAAAATTGTTCTCATCAAAAGTTAAATACCACAGTTATTTCCTGGTAAGTGTGAAGGGTTCTGCCATCCTTGGTTGACTGAATAACTTGGAGACGTCCTCTGAGACAGAAACTTCACTGTGCCCACACCTGCACATGGCTGCTGCAGCATCCCATGGTGAGATGGCCTGGGGCCTTTGGGTCAAGAAGGATGTGAGGTCTGTAGGGACAGCACTCCTGGGGATTCCTCAGCTGACTTCCTGAAGGGTGTCACGGAGGCTTGAAGTGACTGTACAGCAGCTCCTGGTGCTTTCTGTGCTCTGCCACTTGTTCTCCACATGGCCTGGGGCATGTCATTTCACCTCTGGATTTCCTTCCTCTCTGTCCTTGCTGAGTACATTGTTTTGGGAAGGAGATCATCCTCCCTCTACACTTTGGACTGCTGGCCAAAAGGGCTCTTTCACCTCTGTCACATCCCTAGTTGGGATGATGCCTTCCCCAGTTGCTGACATCTGCCGAAACTGGACAGAGGACTTCATTTGTTCTTGAATTTTGCTGTTTTTTCTTTTGCAAGAGGAATGAGGAAACCTCTCTCCAATTGCATTTCTACCCTCCACAGCCAGGTAATTTCTTGGCTGTGCTGCTTATCACCATCAGTGATGTGAAGTGGAGAAATCTTCCTCACATTTTTGTGGTCAGTTTTCAGACCAACAGGCAGGAGGCAGCTGGGGAGGAGAGGGGCTAAGATGGAGAACAGCAAAGGTGGAGCAGGAGAAATGCTCCTCACAAGATGGGAAAATGAAAGACAGAATCATCTTGAAGTCCCAAAACCTTGTGAGTGGAGGGACATTATAAGTGACTGCAGTGAGGCAAAGTCTTTTTCTCTTCTGGGGCTATGAGGTGAGTGACCAAAGGATTTGGAAAGGTGGCCTTGGACATCCATTTCCTTTCATCAGGACATTCCTGCTTTATGTCAAGCTCTTCAACTCTTTGTTGACCCTCTTTACTGGTTCTTAGGCTGGAAATCAGCTAAGAGGCCATCCCTCAGGTAAAACTTGCTCAATTTGTGGAGGGTTAATTAATTTTCAGGGGGTTCAAAAATATAATCTCCCCTTTGGTGAGCAGGGTGTGTTTGCTGGCTGGGATGGAGGGGGAGAGGCACTGGGAGCATAACTGTGATCTCCTTGACTCCTTCTCCTCCCTGCCACTGGGCAGGCATCAGGGGTGGGATTCAGCTTGCCTAATGTTGAGCAGGTTGATTTTAGACACCTGGGGTAAACCAGGTGTATTGTAGGACCTTCCCCAGGCAGATGGGATTAACAGGCACCTCATGGAGAGGAACATCCTATTGTAACAGGGGGCTAAGATCCAGCCAGTTCAGGTACTCAGGGTGACAAATGAAATGCCCATCCTTTCTTCAACAGTGACATGAATCCCACACCCTAAAAGGAAATGGAGCTGGAGTTATCTTCCTGGAGAGGAGCTCCACTCTGCATCCTATCCCCATTCCTCCCACCTTCTCACCTCCACTTTAGCTGCATCTGTCCTCGGTCTCTTTGCTTTGGCAAAACTCCCATTTCAGAGCAAGATAAGATGGGTCTGTTAGTGACACGTGAGAAAAAGTCTGCTCTGTATGGGACAAGACACCTGCCCACATTTATTATTTTGCAGATACAGGGCACCATGAATAAATGAGGGAGCATGCATATGCCCCAGGAACAACAGCACTGAGCGACAATAAAAAAAAATTCCAAGAGAGATGTGACAGTAGTTTTGAATAGAACTGACACTGAGCAAACACTCTGCACAATGTGGAGGGTGATATAATATCCTGCCCTTTCAGAGTGTCACTGTGACACGTATTTAACATTCATTGGCAGCAGCAGCCCGGCTTGCTCTTCACACAGCAAGGTGCTGTGCATATATCTAGGAAAAAAAGATAGTTAGAGATGCACCCAGTTCACTGCCCTTTCTTGTGTGGGTGTGAATCTACCTTACTGGAACCCATGGGAGTTTTACGACTGACTTCAGTCCCTATTAACCTCCCTGATGAGTAGTAGGAAATTAGGCATGTGTGGAGGGAAGGGTACTTATGAAAAGCAAGGTCTAATGAGAACCCGGTTTCAGAGTTAATTATGGAACAGCTATTGCCGCTCCCTAGCCCAATACTGCGCCTGATTCTGATCTCACAGCATGGGAAAGCCAGATACTTTATACCCATGGGGGCTCTTGGGCTGCACATGGCTCTTGAGCAATTTGAGTGCATTTATGCTGGGTGATATCATGTGATCAGCAGTGGGGCTGCACCGATGCCGGGCTGCTGGGTAATCTGTGGGATGAAGCAAATCAGCAGGACTTGCCAGGTCATGCCCAGCCCCATCCCATCCCACAGTGGTGCAGAGAGACAGGGAGAGCTGTTGTTATCTCCTCGGCGAACCACTCCTGCTGCTCTCCCTCCCTTCACTCTCTGATGTGCCTGATACGTGTCTTCTGTCTCTGGGCTGAATGAAAGGTGTTGGTAGATGGTTTGTAAGGTCAGCAAGATGGGCCAGCGTCGGGATCAATTGAGTGGTACCCGCGTGTGTATGTAATCAGGATCTGGCCTTCTGCTAATTAAAAAGCTTAAACAAACGCATGCAAATGAGACAGATATGAACACGCAGGTGGATTGCTGGAAACAACACCCTCCACTCCTCCAATTGAGGGGGCAGCTGGTCCCAGCACTCCCTTTTGTTTTGTTGTTTCCACAAAAAAGCTGCCTGTGTTGTGGGGAAGTTTCCCCTTGGTTGAGTTCAGCGCGTATGGTCCTGGGGCATAAACAGCCTCTCGTCCCATGACACATCCTTGCCCTGGGATTACACACACACAGCTCGCCAGGGATGGCACAAAACCCTTCATTGGGAGCATAGGGAAAAACCACTTTCCCATTCCTGTTGGCCTCATGTTTGATGGGCTGGGAGCCTTTCTGAGAGTGAAGCTCAGATGGTCGGCAGCATGTGACAGATTTTTCTGGGTCTGATTCTTTTCTCCATGAACAGCCCTGGACATAGCAGCACTGGGAAAACCTTCTGGAAAGGCAGATTTCTTGCTCTAACAACAGTGCGTAAAACAGGGACACAGGTGAAAGCTTTGGGGCCTTTAAACCTAAATCAAGATGAAATTTATCATATTTTTCAGTACAAACCAAATTGTGGGATACCTCTTATAAATACTTGCACTGCTCTTGTCACTGCACTTCCAAAGTCCTTTGAGAACAGGGATTTTTCCCACTAACATAAACGGTCCTTTGATAGTGGAAAATTTGCCTGAGTAAAGGCTGACTGTTTAATGCTGTGATTAAGTCATTGCTTTAATCTGGCATAACTCTTGAAAAATCTCCTGGAAAGAGTTACTGGAAGGGTCCTTTGAGTTCCCTTTTCCCTAGAGCCACTCATTCCCTTTGTGCTTACAGTAATGTTCATGGGTCTGCATGGTGATACAGATCGGGGAACTGATCTGGCCATAAACTCAGTTGGCCAAAAAAGGGAAACAAACAAACAAACAGAAAACCCAAATAAAAAACCCTAAAGCCTCAATTTTTTTCAGCATTGTGTCAACATGAGATCCTCTGTCAGTCAGAGGGAGATGATGGGAATGAGAGGAGGCCATGGATGTGGTTGAGGCGGTCCTGTTTGTTGTACACAGTTAACAGAAAATTGCTGGTGCCATAGAGCACACTGTGCTGAAGATCAAGCTACAGCTCACCTTCCAGCTTGTGCACAGGACAGTTAATATCTACCAGATGCCTGACATACTTAGAAAAACTTATACTTGAAATGCTGAGCTCTGCATCAGGGTTGGACACCAGGAGTGGAGCATGTCATTCTCCAGTTTGCTACAGTGCAGGGAATTTTATAAGAAATAAAGTCAGAGGGAGATCTCCTCAACACAATTTCACACTTGATTTCGATGAGTTTTACCTTCATAGTTGTCTGTGTTACTTCTTCTGAACTTGAGATTATGCTGTATTTTATTGTGGGTAGCTCAGAATGTGAAAAGAACATCAGATCTTTTCCACCAATGCTTTTGGAAAACATTGTCAGCCATCTTCCCCATCCTCTTCTCCCTGCATGTCCTTGTCAAGAGCCAAAACACTAAAAAAAGTCTCACTAGACCTAGGAGTGTGATATTCTGTTCCATTTAATGTATTTTAACTTTCAGCAGAACTTAGACTAAACCTCTGTCTCACATTCACAGGCTGGGGGTTCGGCAGAGACGGGCAGAGCGGTGTGTTAATTTGTTTGGCACAGCCTTGTCATGTGGGTTTGCATTTTGCAACTCCACAACCAAAATAAAGGGTAGTTGAGATCAAAGTCATTTACTGTTTAAACTCTAATGCTCAGGGGAAGGTAGAGGTGCTATTTCAGATAGGAAGAAGTCTCTGATTTCATGTCATTAAAACCGTATGTCTCAGTTCCTGAAAGCACATAAATGCACTCATAGTTGAGCTTAAAGACAGGAGCATATGTAAATACTTTGATAAAGCAGAGGTAGAATTACAAGAAGTGCTTCTTGCTCTTGTATTGACTTACTGAAGTTAGTTAATTTAGACGAAATAGCCACATAGGCATAGCAACTTTGTTTTTAACTAGATTAAAGTTAGAATGGAAAGATTGAATCATAGAGGGGGTTTGCATGCTGAAAACAAATTACTTGTTAGAGGTGATCTGAAAATGGCCTGATCTTTGATCAGTTCTGAAGTAGAAGTAAAGTCAGAGAACTCCAGCTTGTATTGGAAGTCTCTACCATGAGAAGAGCTTGTGACAATCCAGTCCAGATAGAGATGGAGAGGCTTTGTTTCCAGAATTTGTTTCTGGGAGTGATTTGAGCCACCACATTTTCATGCTTGCTTTTTCTGAATCTGGTTGGCCACATAAGTTAAGAATCTTCCTCTTTTTTTAATATATTTTTTCCTCTTTTAATTTTTAATTTTTTTTTAAATTATTTTTTATTTCTACTGAAACAGGCCTTGAGACGTTGATTCATTATAAAGTTTTGGCTGAAATTCTTGTTCCAAGGCCTTGGTGTCAACAACAGATTCCAGATTCCTGTTTACTTTAATTGGCTTTGCTTTTAGCCACAAGTAAAGATTGCAAAACAAAGGCGTGGAATGGCCATCTCCTGATTCCAGTGTGGGTCTGCATTACCTTTTTTTTCCCCCTGGGCTTCTTATGAGAATGTGTTTGTGAAACCACTTGAATCAGGAATTTTGTTTTCAAGTGGGGACCTAAATTTAGGATGCTGCATCCCTCTTTAGAAATGGATAGAAATAACAAAAAGTCCTTACTTTTTTCTCTTTGGAGATTTCTTGGCCCTGAGAGCTTCCAAAATTTTGAATGTGGATTTTGCCCACAGTGCAGAGCAGGGGTAATAAAACCAGTAGAAATTATTGAGTCTGTCCAGAGATTAAAAAAAAAAAAAGCCATTTTTGTCAGCATAAAAACTGTCAAAACTTCCCCAATCATAATCTACAGCAGAAACCTCAGATATTTTGTTTAGGTGTCTCTTAATACCATGCAGTGAATAGGGTCATGGCACATGAGTGCAACTGATGTTCACAAGTATGTGAAAAAATATGACAAACGACCTGACTTCCTAAAGCAGCTCACTAAGAAATATCTCCCAATGTCATGGCTGGAGATGACCCCCCAGGAGGAGCCTCCTGATTGCTCTCAGCCCATCCCTTACACCTGAGAGTGTTTTGGGCTGGGGTTTTCTAAAGTGCTCGGTGTTGGCTGAACCCCACTATCAAATTTACTGACTCACAGTGATTCCAGAGTGATTCCCAGTGATTCATTAGGATCAGAGCAAAACCAGACCTTCTGAAGAAGTCCACAGTGAGATCCTGTCCTGAAGTGCCCATTTGCTGATGAAGGCCTCCTCCAGGGCCTTTTCGTTGGTATCTTTATAGAAAAATGACCCAAGAAAAGTTCACATTTTTGGGAAAGTTCACATTTGTGGGAAAATGAATGGTGTTGCCATTGATATTTCGCAGTTGAAGGTGATGAAATTCTTTCTGGGGAAGTTATGAAGCTCCTTCACTGTGTCACACTACTCATGAGTTAATCTTTCCATTGCAACCTGTTTTCCCAGCTGATTGACCTCTGGTATCTTTCCCACTCTGCCTGTGGTTTTGAGATGTTTATTCTTTCCATACTGGGGTGCAATGGAGATGTGTGTGTGCCCACTTGTGCTCTTGGTGTGATCTGAAGGACAGAAAACTCAGGGAAAGCCCTCCTATCAAAATCCTTCAGGGACTGTGAAAGAACAGAAAGGTCCAATGCAGGTTGGACCCTTACAACCAAAGATGTGCAGAACAACAATGAAAAGCATCTATCAGACATCTTGGCTGTCTCCCTAATTCTCTATCCTTCTCACCAGGCTTTTTCAGCCTCCTCCTCCTCTTCCTTCATGGTTCCAGCTCTTTTATCCAGGCTGTTGGTGGTATTAAGAGATAGATAGCACGTTTGGACATATTTACCCTCATGTGGCTTGTCCTTCTCACCCCACCCATGCTCTGGCTGTGATGATGCATATCTCTGGGAGTCAGTGGGAAATCTTTTCACAAACACTCGCTGTGTGTTGTGTCTCTTGTGGGCAGAGATGTTGCTGTGTTAGCCATCATTATTTGATCTGCCTCTCTGACAAGATTGCTTTAAAGCCTAAATGTTGTTTCTGTTCTTAGCTGGGAACACACCATAGGTATAGTTATAGCTTTGCCTGCATGGCCAAGTCCAGTTCCTCAGCTATGCTGGGAATGCTGGGTTCTGTGGGATGGAAACTGTGGAGAACAAAATCTGTGACAAGGAGTGTTGCATGAAAGAATGAGTGTGCCTCACTGGAGCACTTTGAGAGCAAAAGTTTTTCTGTCTTCTTTTAATAATGCTGCCCCAAAATTTACCTCAGTTTGTGTGAGAAGTACTCACTGAAGTCATGGGATTTCAGAGAAGTGGGTGGGAGAGATAGAGAAGTATTGATTCTACCTTGAAGTGCTAGAGGTGGAGTCAAAATTCAGATAATAATTGTGTCTGCATTTTGCACCCTGAATTTTGTCTATTTTACTGATAATGGTTATTTGTATAATTTTTAGTTTGGAATAGAACTGTAAATTTCCCTTGCTCACCAAAATCAAAAACTGGAACAGAAATTAATCATTATTCATCATGGTCTTGGAGTGCCTTCAGCCATGAAAACAAAATACCCACTGATAGAGGTAGTTTACCTTCTGATCCTTCCACTGTCATGGATTGAAAGAGTCAGCTCAATAAAACTAAGATCTAAACACTCCTTCAGTGAGAACTCCCTCTCTTGTTCCTCACTGAGGTATCCCTCTTAAGACATAGGAATGGAATGGGATGCACTCGGTTTAGAGTGCTCCTCAATCCATCTTTTTTCCCAAAGAATAACAGAGGGCACGGAAAAACATGGCTGAGGGTGAGGCAGGGTGGAAAGGAGGTCAGGAGAAGAAAATCTCTTTGGGAGTAGCACAGGAGTGCAGGAGGCTTGATATTCCCATTTTTCTTGGGATTTCTTTGAATATGAGGATATTTTATAAGATTTCTGTAGTGTTAAAGTCAATTATCTGTCTTTGGCCCAATATACTGCCCTAAGATCAGTTCCAGTTTTTCATTAATGTGGATGTTTTGAGCAGTTTCTATGGTTCTATAACGTATGTTGGCCTTTTTAGACAGAAATGACTATTCAAAATGGACTGGGAAGGGGAAAGGACAGAAAACCAATGCCCTGGAGTGCCTCAGTGAGGCTTGAGAAGGGGCTGAGAAAAAGCAGAGACAGCATTTCATTTTTCCACATCTGCTTTACGCAAGGTGAGGCCTGTGGTGGCAAGACCTGTATGTCTCAGGGGATGAGGGCCACAGCACTGAGAGGGAAATCCTTGGACAGTGTGAGCTGATGGAATGCCTGGAGGGTGTGATGCAACCGAAGAGCCTTCATTTGCCCAGAGTGCAGAGCAGGGGAAAAAAAAACCCAGGAGAAATCACTGAATCTGTCCAGAGATTTAAAAAAAGAAAAAAAGATTTTTATGGAGGGAATTGTGGGCACACAATAGTGGGAAGGACTGAGTGAGCTGGCCAGGGGTGTGAGGGGGTTTGGTGTGCTGCCCTCATCACAGTTTGGGACCATCTGCCTGCCAGCCAGCAGGGCTTGGTGTAGATGAGAAACAACAGAGATCAGAATATGACCTCCAGCAATTTTGGGGGTAACAGCTACTCCAGTGAGTGACATCCTGGAAGCAGCCAGGGGGAAATCAGAGAGAGATAAGATATCTGTGTCTTTCTGACCATTGTCCTCAGCCAGTTTGCAGAATTGCAGATTAGGTCCTTTTCTCTGATCTCTCTTTGCTGGTTCTCTGTGCAAGTGCCACAGGGCTGTGATAAGAAGGAGGTGGAATGGTGCTCTAAGTACACAACATTTTTCCTCATGCAGCAGGATATGCTAACTGAAACAAAATAAGCTGGAATCTCTACATCCAGAAAACATATCTTGGGATGTGCAGCAGGAGAGGGAGACAGGGTTTATGGGAGGGTTATGGAAAAAGGAGTTTGGCACCCTCTGTGCCAAAAAGTCTCCTTGCAGTTCCAGCATGGGTCTACATGTTGCTGCCACAGCGTGACCACTGCACACTCAAACCTGCAGCAGAGGGTGCCTGGTTCTCCCTCTAGCCATCCCTTCCTCACTCCACAGAGCACCCCAGGGCTCCCCCAGCATCCCAGGACGATGATCCCGGGTGCAGGCAGCTGCAAGGGGACAGCAGGCTGCCATTTCTTTGTCCTGCTCTCTTTGGTGACAGCCCCGTAGGATCTGCTGGCCAAACCATCCATGCAGGATCTCCCTGGGCGAGGCTGGGACAGGCAGCTCGAACAGCAGGAGTTTTCCAGGCTGGAGCAGATGAGGGTGTCTGCAGCCAGCCGATGGAAGAGGGAAACACTCATAGGACAAGGGGAACTGTGACATGCCAGATGAGAATGGAGATTTTTTTTCAGCCAGCATGGGCAGATCTGGAGCTGATCCCACGGGTGGAATTACCCTTCCTTAGGGAGCAGCCCCAGCCCCCTGGGGAAGGCAGAAAATTCAGACTTTTCTGCATTTTGTTGGGAGAGGGAGGAGCAGGTTTCTGCCCTGGGGATCCAGTCACCCTGGCAGCACAGGGGTCGGGGGTGGCCTTCATTCTTCTTGCAAGGTTGAGTCAGGGCTGTGATGAACAAGTCTTGCATAAGCAGGAATGCCATCGCCAGTGGTAAGCTGAAAAACGTCGAGCTCTGTTTTCAAAGACAGCTCAGAGGTTATTTATGTACGGAAATGCTCCTTATCTGTTAATTCCCAGACTGATGGGTGGAAGATATGCAAAGAGTGACTTCTGTCAGGGACGAGCTCACCAGCGCTGCTGCTACTGTCTTGGCGAGGGGGAGGGCTCTCTCTGCCTTCCCTGGTAGCAATGCTGACTAAGGGCCATAGGAATCTTAATTCCTGGCCCAGAGACTCAAGCCAAGCTATCTGATGGGCTGCTTGGCTGACAGTTAATATCCTGTCGCAGAGAAGTAAGTACTCATGATATAGCAGCTTTTTTTTTTTTTTT
>VZTB01011128.1:273490-290782 GCA_013397245.1 Thryothorus ludovicianus
CTTTCCTTTCCTTTCCTTTCCTTTCCTTTCCTTTCCTTTCCTTTCCTTTCCTTTCCTCTTGTTGCAACCCACAGCAGAGCATTTCCAATCAAAAGTCCTCCAGACAGGAGGATCCTGAATCAGCCCAAATCCCTGCATGTTGTCCACAGACCTCTTGATCCCAAGGGAATGGCTGGTGCATTAAGGAGCTGCTGTGTGTGACTCAAGGTGACCAAATTAAGCCCTCTGCATGAATAGTGGTTCAAGGGTGCTGATGCATCGTTTCTTTTCTGTAGTGAGAAATTGGATGAGAAGGTTCACATGAGCTCATTCGGTCTTTATGGGCTTGAACCTGCTTCCATTGGAGTCAATAGGAATCTTTCCATTGACTTTAATGAGAGCTAGATTGGATCCTAAATTAGTACCTTCATCCTTCAAATTGTTTAGCAGTGCCTATCCCCATCCATAATTAACATAAACTGGTTGTGATAGTCATCAACAGGAAAATTATACCAAAATGTCCTCAGTAGGTTTATTCCTGCTCTCACTGAAGATGATAGGAGTCTCATAATTAACTTCAAACAGGACTGGTTGTCTGTGTATCGTGATTATAAAATATCTTGATATATTTTTAAGGGAGAGTTCAGTTTGAGCAACTTCTTAATTGCATGCCAGAACCAAAAGGGTTGTCTGTGACCAAAGACGGCCACATTGAAAAATCAGGCAGTATTAAGGAGCATGATTTGACTTTGTGGCTACATAAATCAGTATTTGAGTTTCTCATTTGGTATTCACTGAAACGAAAACATAATCTGAGTTAATTGCTCTTCCCCAAGGTGCCTTGTTGCGCAATGTTTTATAAAATTAAAGCCTGTTAAGTACACACGAAGAAACATACTTTAGATGCAGAACATAAAATACTAGCACCTCTAATTCTGCTGTCATGTATGGTTGATTAACCTGGTACAACAGAAGCCTTGGGGAGAGTTTCTGTGCTGTTAAAAAACATATTTCCACTTAAGGGAATTTAGACAACAAAGGGATCTCACAAATCCCATTGTTGGAGGCTAGGCTGACATTCGGGGCATCCGAGCTGTCTCACAAAACCGTGGAAGACTAGGGGAAAAAATGCAACCTGCATCCCTCTTATGGATAGTTATCTGTCACCCCAGTGCCTTCCACAGCAATTAACAAATAATTAATCAAGCCCTGTAGCCCTTGCTAGTGTGATGTTCCTGTTGGCTTCAGCAGGAATTTTCCCTGAAGTCGGAGTGAGTCTGGGATGAGGAGCGGGTGACAGCGTGGCCAGTGGTGCTGCTGTGCTCCTGGTGGGGCACACTGCAAGTCACCCACCTCTGAGAAACCCCAAATCTCAAAGGTTTGAATTCCTCAAGCCCCAAAAATGTATAGACATAACACAACTGGAGAAGAGGCACATGATATTGAGGAGGTTGAGCAAAAAATCACCCAAGAGGATTATCCGTGGGGAGGACATGGTGGCCCAGGAATAACAAAAGAAATACTGCAGGGAGGCCTCCCCATCCCCAGCTACTCCAGGCTCTACTTGCTGCTTGCAGATCCTCCTTGGGGCAGGTAGGGAGCCATGGAGGGCAGATGGAGCACATCAGCAGCTGCCTGTTGGACCAGAAGCTGTGCATGTGGGAAGATCAGGAAGGCTTATCAGATATTTTGCAGCAGTGAAACTGCCTAGTAAGGCATAGTGTGGGAGCTGGGGGTATCCGGGTGAAGACCAGCTGGGAGCTTGCCAGGTGTATGTGGTTTGAGTTAGGGTGAATTGAATCTTCTCCCAGGATGAAAGCGAGCCTGTATCTGGTAACAAAACCAGCTGGTGTTTCAGGTTGCTACCTGTTTCTGCTCCTGACCTGCCCTGTGCTGCCCTTATGGCTGGCCCAGTAGCCAGTATCTCACTCTGAGCAGGTTTAAACCCTCAAGTGAACAGGTAGAAGTGAGATAAACAGGATAGGATCCCTGAATTATAAGTCTGGTTATAAACCTGGAACTCCTCTTTGATTTCTCTAACGTTGTCCTTACACACTGCATGGAGAAATCTTTGGCCTCAAATTCTGCCAGAGAAGGATTAGATTGGATATTGGGAAAAAATTCTTCATTGGAAGGGTGATCAAGCAATGGAAAACACTGCGCAGGGAGGTGGTGAAATCACCATGCTTGGAAATATTCAGAAAACACATACATGTAGCACCAGGGAACATTGTTTAATGTTTTACCTGGCAGTTCTGGGTTTATAACTGGACTTGAGGACCTTAGAGGTCTTTTCCCAGCCTTAACAATTTTCTAATTCTCTTGTAATAAAATGAATGACTCCTTAGGACTGGAGAACCATCACCTTCAGTGTTTGTTGGGCATGTTTGGCCCACAACAGCAGTGCCCAGGCTGCTAAATGAAAAACTGTTTGCTGAAATGTGCACAAATGCTTTCTTTGCGGTGTGTCAGCACATCTCTTCTCAGACTTTGCAAGAAATTTTATTTCCATTTTATTTAGCCTCAATAATTGGGAAATTTTCTGCATCCAATGTGCCTTGAAGGATAGGAAAGGAGACCTGGGGACATGCCAGCAAGGCAAAGTGATGGCTGTCCTGGCACCTGACTTGACTGGTCTGTGGATGAGCTGTCTACACCTGGATTATTTATTTTCAGAAAGATAGATATTTTCAGAAGGGAACTTCTCCAACCCATCCTAAGTGAAGGGGAAAAAAGGTGGAGATTTTGATTCTTCATGACTGTTTATGTCAGCTAACTGAAACTCTGCACATTGATTCTTTACCTTGTCATCACCTTCAAGTCTGGTAAAATGTTTAGGACAAAGAACAGAATTTTACACTGCATATGATGCATAAAGGAAGAGGATTTTTTGGGGGGGGGCTTCATGGAATGACTGTTCTCTTGACACCTGCAAAAACGAGCCTTTGAGCCTCTGCCAGAAAATTTCTTAATGTTTTATGTAGAAAAATGCTAGATCTTCTAAAGGATGTTAGAGCTATATTTCCAGCTATCCAAGCCTCTGTAGTTTTCTCAGACTTCCTAAAAAATAACAGTAATACTTCAAAAAGTTCTTTAGCTTGTTCCTGTCAGACTCCTGAGGTAGGTGTCCAGGCCTGCTCAAATAAAATACTCCTAAATTCAGCAGATGCTGCCTCACCCCCTTCTCTCCTGCTATTTACTATTCCACCCACACCACGTTGGAGCTGCTGCAGATTGTGCTGAGGCTGGGGCTGTGCAGGTGTCTGAGGCTGGAAATTTCAGCTGCTTCCTTTGCCATCCCTGAACTTTGCCACGTCAGACACTGGGAGCGATGGGGAGTCCGACCTGTGAGTCAAACATGACATTCACTGACTGGTTGCATGAAATGTAACCCACAGCATCATTTAGCCCTCTAGGCTGGAATCTGTTTGCCTTAATTATGGGCAACTGTAAAAAACTGAGAAAGATGCACGAAATGAGATTCCACAAGCCCTTCTAGTGGTTCTGCCTGGCCTTGAGCACTAAGAAACCTCTTGAATATGTTGGCTGATGCCCCAGCACTCACTGTCCTACGTGACCTCTATGAATAGCCTACGTGTGGCCACAGTAATTCTGACATTGAATAATCTCTCCAGTCTTTCAAGAGCTGTACAGATTTCAACTGAATTTTCATACCAACTCTGATAGCAAGATCACCTACACATTCTCACAGCAATTTCAGCTTTAAGCTAAGGTGGAAATGTGCTGGTTTATAAATCCTGCCATTCTGGCTCTTTGAACATGAATGCTATCAGTTTTCAAAGTTAGCCAGATAGGACAAATATGTTCCTTTACAGGATCTTTTCTTTTGATCACTGAGGGTATATCAACACCTGGTAATTTCTCTGAGGCCTGCTATGGTGGAGGCTGTCTTTCTCCAAAGACTATGGAAAACATCCAGGGCGATGGTTTTTCTAGGCCAAAATTAAAGTTGTGAATAATTTGGATACTCTCGTCCTCCTACCCTTGTATTTCATGCACAAGGAAATACAAGCAATAGTGTGGCTTATTTGATAGACCCCAGCATTGAACTCAGGAATTCTTGGCTCATAGCCCTGTGCTCAAACCCTCTCTCCTCCAGCACTCATATAAGGGCCTGGTATGTTCTCAGGAATAACATCCAGTGATTTGTGCAAGTGTAATAGAACAATGCCATATGTTTTGGTTCCTAGGCCAAATTCTCATTTTGGCTTTACTCCACCGGCTGGAATAAAACGAGGCAAATGGGAACATTTGACCTGGAGTGTTTCCAGTCTGTAGGGACTGAAGAGGTGGTATTGTGATTTCAACATGGAACAGTTTTGCTGTGATGCTTCACTCTTTATTTTGAACATGGGAAGTTTCAGGGACAAGCAGCTGCTTGCATAATACTGGAGACTTCAAGGGATTTGCCCAAAGGAAATGTTTGTACCATTTCCACCAATGCCCACTTAGCAGTGATGTTCCAGTTGCTTACCCTAACAAATCTGGAGAAGCGTGGTGTCTGTATCTGCTGAAAGGATTTGTGATGTCTCTGGTCATCTCATCTATAAGAGGGTCTGTTCTGGATTATCTTAACTAAAGGACAGCCACGAACCAAGAATGGCAAATAAACCATATCTCTTATGTGGGGAAGTGTAAAACAAATGTCTGCTGTGTTGAAGCTGGTTGAGTGGGAGTTACCCAAGTGCTTCACACATTGATTACCATTGTGTGATGTATTAGAAACCCTTGCAATGGGAGCAAAGGCCCAAAATCTAGGTTGGCATCTGTATAAAAAAAACCAGGCAGAAGAAATCTGGAATTTTGCTTCCTAAGGAAGTTGTGGTGTTTCAACATTAGTAAAGCATGCACCTTCCATCAGAAGACAATTTCAATGGAAAATCATTGAATAGCTCAAATCTGAGTCATATGCTCTTCTTCACCAGAATACTTGAAAAAACTGCTAACACCGGGTTCCAAAAGGGACCAAAGCATATTTATCTCCATTTTATAGAAAGACAGGCAAGGCATATGGACACAAAAATGTCTGTGGTGAGCCTGAAAATGAATCCTTCATACATAGCTTTCTGGGTTGATGCCACAGCCTTCTCATGGAATTTTGGAACTAAATTTGCTCATCAATTTATGTATTGCCTCTTGTTGAAATATTTCATTTTATCTTGGTTTTAATTTTCCTCTTAAGGAGCTTAAAGAAATCAAATTAACACCCCTTAAAATATTTCCTAAGAATTTAGGTTAACAATATTTACAAAGGACTGACAATCCTTCCAAATAAAAAACAAAACCAAAAGACATTTTCTCAGTTAAAACTGCACTCCTACAGTGATACTCCTCTCTTCCCTCCTTGCAGTATATTTTGACATTTCTCTTGAAATATGTCAGCGTAATAAATTAAGTATATTCATAATATAACAGTAATAAAAAGTTTCATAGAGTCCCAAGGAGTCCTGAGGGAACTTTAGCTATGCTACTGAAATTAGGAAAGAATAATTCTAGCATTAGTGAAAACATTTATCTATAAGAGACAGAGGGAAGAAATGCCTTGCTGAATATATTACCTGAGAGGGGAGAAGACAAAATGACTAAATATTACATGTAGTGTATGTTGTCCTCCAGGTTTTGCACCAAACTTACACAGGAAAAAAATAAAAAAACAGGCAGAAAAATAAAAAAACAAATAAATGGAAGACCTATCTTTCAGCTTGGAATGACTTCTTTAGGATGCAGAGCTCTTCAAATGTGCTCATGACTTAGGGAAGAAAAGTGATTTGTAGAGGTGCACGTGTCTCATCAAGCTTTCTGAACCAGTTGCTGCACTGGGCTGGGATGTTATTTATGACAAAGAGTTTTAAAGGTCACTTGGAACGAGAGAGTATCTTTGATGGGTGACATTCTAGCCCAGTGGAAAACATGGCATAAATTAGCAGCTATAGAGACTTTCTGTTTCAGTTTCAGACACTTTAGTTCAGTGGAAAAAGAGAAACATTTTCCCAGTTCAAGAGCATGTAGTGACAGGACAAGGGGGGATGGCTGCAATCTGAAAGAGAGTAAGTTGAGATTAAATACTAAGAAAAAATTCTTTACTGTGAGGGTCGTGAGGGAATGGAACAAGATGCCCAGAGGAGTTGTGGGAGCCTCATCTTTGGAAATGTCCAAGGCCAGGTTGGACAGGGCTTGGAGCAACCTGGCCTGGTGGAAGGTGTCCCTGCCCATGACAGGACAATGGTATGAGATGATCTTTAAAGTCTCTTCCAACCCAAAACATTCTGTGATTTTATGATTGCATTCCTTTCCAAATATTACAACTGTTACTACTGTATTTTCTCTAGAAGTAGAAAATGAAAAAATGCAGTAAATAAAACAGAGACTAAGTATGGATTAATCATAATTAATTTTAGCTTTCTAAAAATTAGGAGTCTGATACAAACTAGTACTCTGGTTTCCTGCTATTCTTGCAGGGAGACATGGGCAGTTGTGTATTCATCACAATTCCTATGACAGCTTTTCAGTACAGAGTGACTAAAATTAGGGTTGTGCCTCTCCATGGACTTCACCGGGATCTTGACAATTAGTTTTGCTTAATATTGAGCTTGTATTCGGCTCCATCCCATGTAAAACTTGTGTCTTTAAGGTCAGTGGCAGCAATTCCAATGACTTAGATGGTATCACATCATCTGTCATGAATATTTTATTTATGCAACTCCCTAAATCAGGATACTGCCAATCAAAAATGTTTTAAGTTAGCAAGGAAAGAGGAACTGAAATCATCCCAGCAAACTTGAAGTATTTCCTGAGTAGAGGCCCTCCTCTGACCTCATCTCTCTCAGATTCTTTATATAGACTGGAGAAAAAAAAATTAATTTTTAGAACATGATTCATACTACTAATCTTATATTCATTTTTTAGAATGATGCAATGAATTTCAGCCTGGAAGTGCCTAATTCTCTTCTCTTCATTGATTTACTAGGGAGTCTAAACACTCTCTAAATGAGCTACAGATTAATCTGTTGTAAAGTTTTAGTTTTGGCCATGTAAAGCCTAATCCTGATTATAGCCCTTTTAATTCATACTTTTAGGATCCTTTGCCATCTTATTTTTCTGCCATGATATCAAAATGAAAATGCACCATCTAGGATAGTTCCATTTATAAGACTGCTCCACTTCAGTCAGCAAAACTTGACTGATTTTAGAATAAAATGTATTATAATATACAGAGCAAGTTTCTTTCAAAACTCTTTCAGTAATGGTAAGGAAAATTTTATACATACTTCTGAATAGATTTGATGGCACAAAAATCAATGTGTTTTATAAGTATTGCTTGGTAGTTCAGAAAAAAGAAACAAGCAGAAAACATTAAAAAGTTTTGTTTTAAATTATCTTAAGTTCAGCCTTGCATAGTCTACGGTCTGAAAGGAAAATATTCCATTCGGTTTATACCCCTTCCAAGGCCTTCTTGCAGAAATATATCAAAAAGGACATGGTGTGAATATAACTGAGCCCAGAGTTTGTAGCATAGTGGGGAATAGTCTTTAATGATTCTTTCTGGAAGCTGGAGTCTTCCTGTGGAAGAAAGTCAGAAGCTTCTTTCTATGACTTTGCTCAAAGAGGATTACAAATAGAGTTAAAAGGTAAATTGTACAGTCTGAAACGTTAGGTAGTTTCTGCTTATATGTTTTTGAGGAGAAAAACATATTTTGTCAGTTATTAGTTGAACATTAATATTGTGTCTTAGCTTTCAGCAGGATAGCATTAAAATTCTTTAAATATTGACAAGAGCCTTTTAACTGAGATCTGGAGCTCTGCAGGTCTTGCAGTTGGCTACTAATTTGTTGAGCTTTTTATCCAGGATTTTAGTTTTCTGTCTCTGGAGGTGATGATGGTTCCTCTGAGAAATTCAGAGCCATATTAAGATCCAGATCTTGGGATATGATGAGAATTTATCTTCAGGTTCTGCCTTGGACTGATTTTTTCTTACTCAGAAAAATGGAATCTGGAGCTGTATGTTGATGAAAATACCAGATCAATGCTTGATAGATGTCAAAAAAGTAACCTAGGTTTTGATATCACCTAAGAAAACAACAGAGAACAGATCAGAAAATGTCAATATGCCTCTGAATAAATCTATAGTCATAAGATCATGGAATAGAATCATAGAATGGTTTGGGTTGGAAGGACTCTCAAAAATCATCTGGTTCTCACCCCCTGTCATGGGCAGAGATGCCTCTCACTAGATCATATTGCTCAGGGCCTTGACCAACCTGACCTTGAGCAGATCTGGTTCCCACTCTTGGAATCTTGTGCAGTGATGGTTTGTCTCTTTTCAAAGAAGATATGACAGAACTGAAAAAAGGTAATAGAATAACTAGAACATCTAAACCTAAATCTTTCACCCTTCAAAAGAGCTGACATAACATAGGTTACTTCTCCATTTTTAGAGAAGGAAAATAAGGATTTTATTTATTTATTTATTTCAATAAGAAAAGCAGACTGTAAAATAAAACGAGTTAGTGCCAACGACAACAAAAACAAAGAAAAAAAAAGTTACTCTTACAATATGTGGCTAAACCATGGGAGTGTCCTCCACAGGGCCTTGCAGATGATAGATTCAAAAAATCACTAAAGCTCTTCTGAAGTTGTTTAGTTCTATCCAGAGAGGGCCTTGAACCAGTTTGTTAGTAGGATAGAAAACAGTCTTTTAAGAATATAGGTCTCACTTTTCCTTGCTCATGCCTTATGCTTGGCCCTTCCTGTTGAACTTTGCTGAAGGCAGGGTTTTCATGCCATGGTCATGGCTTTGCCTTCTATAAGACTTTTGCCTTTTGTGCACACATGCTGAATTTGATTCAAATCCTATATCCCTAAATGACACCTTATTACTTTGTCTTCATCTACTCCAGACAGTGTGCTTGTACTGTAAGTCTCTCTGAGTATTACTGATGACAGTCAATCCTCTGGATGATTGTCAATGCTTAAAACCACCTTGAATTCTAATCAGCCTATGGGAGTCAGGTGCTCTTTGATGGTCTGTCTCTATTATACAGGCACAAAGAAGCACCAAGGGTAGAAAATGTATGGCTAATGTGGGAACACTGATGGCTGATGGGATTTTTGGTAGCCTATCTACAACTTTTTTTTGTTGTCTTGACAAGAAGTTAATTTTGAAGGTCTGGGCAAATTTTCCCCCTTGCTTAAAAAGTCTTTTGTTCCCTGTACATTTCCTTTTTATGGACTCTTATGTCACCATTGTGTGGATGGAGTGGCTTTGATGGCAAGGTTTCAAAATCCAGTCACTTCTGTCAGTCAGCCATGGAGTTAATAACACAACTATGACTGTAAAAGGTGTACCTAGGCAAAGCAGAACTGGAATTACAGGAGAATAACTTCTTGAAGTGCCCAAGGGGAAAGCTGAATAAACAAGGGCTTCCAGCCTGCTCAAAAATGTGTCAAAATGATGTCTGCAAAATGTAATAATGGCTTAATAGGAACTCAGGCCATACATTGTCCAGTAAAATATGAATGTAAATGTTTGGAAAACTGTTGTGCTCCTAACTAGCTGTGTTGGAATCTATTATTTGGCTTGGATTTCACTGAGTGTGTGATGGGACCTTGTTTAATGTGGAGCTTTGATTTCCCTCATTATTTCAGTTTACCTTTTTATTTTCTCAATGTGTTCATATCGTGATGGCATTTGGAATTTCTCAGCTTTCAATTTGCCTTCAGTGTGAGACCTGGATTAATCCCTCAGCTGATGTAACCCTGCACACTTCATTAGCACCAAGCAGATTTACATCAGTTGAGGATGTTTTTTGCACCATTTTCACCCATGATTTTTCCCCCTCTTGTATTTCTTTTTTCTGTGTCATATTTGTCTAGCTAAAGAAGAAATTTGGTTGGGCACATCTTGGTTTCTAAATGGAAACTTTAGACTGAGGACAGAGTTATATCTCCCCTTCAAAATCTGAATATTTGGTTTTTAATTAATGAGGAGTTCAAATTTAAAAGGAAAAATTACAACTGAGTTCGAAGTTGTATACAAGAATTTTCTTTGACTGTTTCTTTAAAACCTATCAGAGACATATTTGATGTTTTTGCAGCTGTATGGCTCTTATACAACCTAAGGACCATTTATTGGAATTTTTGAGTGAACTTTTGTTTTTATAGGTGTGTAAATGTGTTATCGAAGATATCTTGGCATTTTAACCAACGACCTAAATTTTGTCGACTTTAGTAAAAAATATAAGTCTCGTTTTTACTTTTCAGAAAACCCCTTTGGTTGACAGGTGCTGTTTGTCCCACAGTAAGCCTTCCAATGCATTTATTTTATTAAGAGGTGGTTTGGATTGAAAAATAATAACACAATGAGTTAAATTCAGTCCTTGATTACACCACTGTAAACCTGGAGTAAAGTCATGAAAAGAGAGAATTTTTCAGCATTTGCATCTGTGCACAAAAGCAGAAGGTTCTTTTGGGCAGGAACAAAATCTCTCTTTGCATGAAATTTAGTCTATCCTGGTTTTTATAGAACTCCTTTCTTTTTTTGTGGGCTTAGGAATAATTTTTTTCCTTTGGGACAAGAGAGAGTTTTGCTCACAGTCTGAAGCCGGGAGATTTTTAGGTATGAACGAGAAAACAAAAAAATTATTTGTGTTGGGCTCCTCACTCATTCACGTGCAATCCCAGATCTTCATGAATAGCCTGAGCTTTATTTGGTGGACAAGGGAAGACTTGAATGTATGAGTGATGGCCTTTTGCTTCCACTTGCTGATTACCATTGGATTTTAAGGTGGAAAAAAGTGCCCGGTGGGAGAAGAAGCACTAGTCCTCTGGGCCAAGAGATGAGATGTGTAAATATTATCACTGAATCACAAAATTCAGTTGTTCCTCACTTTTTTTTTTTTTTGTTTATTTATTATGTTTGGTTTTTGTTTTTTAATCTTAGTAACATTTTTAATGTAGTCTGCCTTCCTGAGTACCAGTGTGCTGGTTTTGAATAAGAATCTAACTACTTAATTAAGAAGTAGACATATACATATATACCACTAAGAAAAGTGTTAACTAAAATTACTCTTATATTCTAATTAAAGAGATTTAAAGCCTAGTTTCTTGCCACCTCAGTCATTGCGTGCTTTGCCATTGACATCATTAGGAGAAGGATTGACTTGATCATTCCCAGGAGTCCTACAGAATAATTTTCCAGTCTTGATTTATCCTTCCTTTGGGCTGGGCTGAATCCATAAGGTTTGTCTGGTTTGATGGGACAGAAGGACAGGCAAGAGTTGGCCTTCAAGCTTGACACTGTTCTTGTTTATAAAGGTTGCTTCCTGAAAAACACTTGGAGAAGCAGGGTAAATAGAAGGTGTTCCACATTGCTGTGCCCAGATTTTATTTAAACACAGCTCAAACTTATACTTCCTGCTCCTGCTACAGGGGGAATAGGTGAGATGAACACTGGCCTTAGAAACTCTGCTCCATCAACCTTTTTTGTCATTTCTCCTGATTTTTAACCTTTCTTTTTGTTCTTCTCTTGACTCCTTCCACTCTGTCAGCATTATTTTTGAAGAGCAATGCTTAGCCTGAAAGCAAAGCCCTGAATCTTGTGTTCTGAGTACAGTTTCATTGCTGCTACTTTCAGTTACACTCAGTGGATGTGATGTCCAGAAAAGCATTCATTCTTTTCCGCTACAACATCAAGTTACTGATGTCTCAGTCTGTGGGTTGACCTCTCCATCTTAGGTGTGCTGACAGCCAGGTGAACTGAATTTTCAGGAAAAAGTCCATACTAACAGCATGCCAGTAGTGGTTCTTTAGTTAACCACTCTAAATGGTACCTGATGCACTTCCAGAAAGAGCCTAAAATGTGTGAGGTGCACTGATTCAAGGCATGCTGTTGCTCTGACAGTCGTTCAGAGCTGGCCTTGGTCTTCCACCTGTTTCATCTCCTTAAGGCCATGACACCACCTCATGACCACTGTCTTCTCTCCCCCTTCTTCTGCTGTGTCAGAGCTGACAGCTGACCTGGATGCTGATGAGTCAAGGCTTGGAGGAACCCCAAACATATATTTGTGGATAATAAATTCAGACCCTGAATGAACACCCATGTTGCAGCAGACGGGTACCAGGTGGGTGTTGGAAATGTGGGATGTGAATTCATTCAAAGGATGCTGGGGCTGTAATTTACAACCTCCTGGAGTATGTTGTTTTTAAACACTTGATTCATTAACACTTCTCTAGATGTTAAAAGAGGTTCGTAAATCGATTGGTAGCCAGGAAAAATGAGCAGCAATGAGGTAATTTCAGTCGGAATGGGCTCATTACCACTCCAACTGTCAAAAGTTTTTGAAGCCAGATTTACTCCTTTTCCCTTCTTTCTAATAGCCAACACAGTCTGAGAGTATTTGGTTTGATTTTTCTACTGTAGGATAAGAAGAAATTGAAAAAAACCAAATTTGGGAAAAGACAAGTAAATAGCAGATTTTCCTAGAGAGCTGAAAAAGTATTTGAAATAGAGATTCTCACCAATATTGGATCTGGTTTGGTCCAAGACTGAGTGACTTGTAATTTGTCCCTTAGGAGCTGCATGTGAAGAAGAGGATTAGCTTCATCTTCATTTGGTGCAGCACCATTTTCAAATCGTGGCAGGGGTAATATTGATGTAAAAAACAAAATAAAGAAGGGGAAACCCTTCCATGTTTCTCATATTTCTTTTTTCTCTCATCCAAGTAATGGCACAACGAGGCTGGATCTTTAACGGAAATCTGAACTCCAAGCAGAAATCACTCAAGTCCTGAAGCAGAAGGTCAGAGGTGAGATCTTTGGGTGGCTGTAATTTGTAATGTTCACACTTGCTGAGAGAGGCTTTGATGAGTCCAGTCAGCTCAGGGAATCCCCAGCTCTGATCTACAAACGGAGGCTACCATGAGGAGATAGGAGTGTGTTCCTGATACAACGTTCCCCTCAGGTTCACTTTGGACAAACGGAAAGTAAGATATCTTCAGGCTAGTGTAAGATTATGAAACCTTTCACTGGTGTGTTTATTCCTGATCGGGTAACACACAATTACTCTGTCCTTCCTGTTCATCCACTCTTGCCCTTCTTATCTGTTACATTTCATGATAGTGGTTGAATTGCTTGATCAAAGGAAGCTCTGGCTGGGATTTATCTCAGCTAACTGTAGGCAACCAACACACAGGCAGGTAAGTCTGAGTTAGTCACTCTAGGCCGCTTTTATTGTCAATAGAGATAACCAGGTATCTCTAGAGAGCAATTAATCTGATTCTTGTTTGATATCTATATTAGGATGAGGTGAATCACCTTCTCCAGACACCTCTTCCTCTCTATTGACTGTAAAGGGAACTGAGGATGACTAGCTCAGATGTAGGAAGCTGTGTTATAGATGCTTTAAGATAAGGAGATAAATTCAACCTCAGGGGAACCCCAGTCCTGGAAGCCTAAATTGGTAATGATTCTAAAAAACTTATTGCAGAATTATAATGGTTGAAAAGAACTTAGGCTCTCACAGCATGAAACATGCAGTGTATTTACAAACTCCATGACACCTTAAACAGCAATACTGGTGGGTATGTTTGAGACTTCTCTGCTGTAGAACACTGTAGGATGGTGTGCTCCCTGCACTGCTTGATCTGCAGAAATGGTTCCTGTCCAATTGCCACCTTTGTGCTGGTGACAAAAACTGTGTAGTGACATCACTGTGCTTTTCCTGCCCATAGCCACCTCTGATTAACTGCTTCAAGTCAGAGGATTGATGAAACACAGGTTTAAATCCAAGGATTTGGTCCCTAGTTTTGAGTTTTACAGTGTCTTCCCAGTCTCTGACTACACAAACTTGCCCAAGGCTATTTGTATCCCCCAGTCAAGCTCTTCAGCAGGGAAATTAACCTTCTGTATTCAGACACTTCAGTAGGGAAATTTTTTCTCCTGTGGAAAGCACCTACTGTTGGCATGAATGACCTTTTCTTTCTCTAAGTACAGACAGCTCTCACACAAATGATTTTGACTTGATAACTAAATTTTGTATCATCCAAAGGCTGTGAATCTTGTCCATGTTGTCATCTTGCTTATGAAGTGCTGGAAGGGATATACAGTGGGAAATGTGTATGTCTGCAGGGAAGGAGGGGCAAATTTCTGCTGGAGGAGTAAAGATGTTATGATCAGAGGTGTCATTCCAGCTTTTCATTAAGGCTCTGCAGAGTACAGAGGGATCATACTTCACCAGCTCTGCTGCTGGTATTATTTCTATCACCTCTCTTGCTAATCAAGGTACTTTGAATATTAGACCAGGGAAAGATCTGTGGCTGGTAGCTTGCCTAGTTGATAGGTATGTTTCTTTTTACGAGACAGGAAATGAGAGCCAAGATATTTTGAACTTGCCATGGTTTAAACCCAGAGAACAAGAACCACATGGCTGTTCAGTCACTGGCCCTCAGAGAGATGGGGAGGAAAGCCAGAAAAAGGTAAAAAAATGTGGGTTGAAATAAGAGCAGTTTCATAATTGAAATAAATTACAATATAGTAATAATAATCATAACAATAAGAGCAATGACATTAATAAGAATCACAATGAAAAAGGAGATAACAATAAGAGGAATAAAATCCAAGCAAGACAAGTGATGTCTAATACAATTGCTCCCCACCTGCTGACCAAAGCCCAGCCCATCCCGAGCAATGATTGCCTCTCCTGGACAACTCTTCCCAGTTTATTTACTGAGCCTGACATTCCCTGGTGTGGGATAGCCCTTTGGCCAGTTTGGGTCAGCTGTTTGGGACGTGCTCCCTCCCAGCTTCTGGTGCAGCTCCTCGCTGGCAGAGCCTGGGAAACTGAAAGTCCTTGATTTAGGGTAAGCACAAAGCAACGACTAAAACATCAATGCATTATCAACATTATTTTCATACTTAATTCAAAACACAGCATTTAACCAGCTACTAGGAAGAGAATTAATTCTATCCCAGCTGAAATCAGGCCAGAGCTTCATTTTCCCCTCATTTGTACAGCTTCCCTTGATGCTTATGGTAGTTACATATCAGTGTTACCTTACAGTTGTCATTGTTGTTATTGTTTCTGGTTTTGGCAGGCTATTTTAAGCTATTGAGGTCAGATGAATACTTACTACACAGCCAAGGCCCATTAGGGAATAAGAATAATTCCAGGTGACTATGTTAACATTACTTTGTACTGAAGTCTAAGATCTAAATATTTATTCTTTCTATGTCATTTTCATAGCAAAACAAAAATCCAAGGATAACTAATTTAGTTTCTTGTAACTGAATTAAAGCTGAGTCTTTTAAAAACTTTTACTGGTAGGTATTTCTGACTGAAAAACATTTATGAAGCATTAAGTAAAGACACTACTACATAATGTGTTTCAGAATTTTGTTTTTCATGTCCTTTGTTAACAAGGAAATTGCAATTTTGGTAGGTGTCAATATAAATGACCAGACATTTTTTCTCATGTATAAATACCACACCACTAAAGACTAAGAATGTTTGTTTCTTCCATCTCTCAAATTTTATGTAGGCAACTCACAGCTGTCAAATGGGCGCTCAAACAGAACTTGTGAAGAAGGTGATTTTCTGAGGCAGGAAATGCTCATTTGTCCTTTTCTGAAGGTATGAATGTCATCATTTCCTTCTCTCTTTGTTTGTTACTCAGAATGAAAGGCAAAAAAAAAAAAAGAAGAAAAAAGAAAAGAAAGGAAAACATTTATGTCCCTTAGTTTGATGAGAAATTAGTCAGGAGAGCAGAAGCTGTCAAGCTTTCTTTGAGGGATATTTAGGATACATAACCAGCTCAAAAAATACAGGTAGAGTTTAATTACCTTCTTCTAGCTCTGGCATAAAATGAAACTAGTTGCAGAACAGGCACTAGAGCCACATTAGGGCTAAATTTTAAATAGATAAACAGAAGAGCAAAGGCATCCTCATCTGATGGGTGGGGAAAAGAGACCAAGGAGATTAAAGACTGAAGCAGCAGAAGATTTAGACAAGCATTAAGGTCCCTTGCTCTGAAGGAGGCCCAGAAGTCAAGGCTAGCCAAGCTCTTGGCTTGTTTCTGTATTTTAAATTACTCCCAGTCCGATTATGCCTCTCCTTGTGTGAAGCACATGGAGAACTGGCCCCAGGACACAGTTCTCATGGGGTGTCCTGGGGAGACTGAGCCCTTTGCATGCAAAGTGCCACTTAGGAATGGGTTTGAGTGCAGAACTCTGGGTATAGCTCCTCTTGTGTAGGGCACAGACATCACTCTTAATCCCTGAGCGAGCTGGTCCAGCCAGGGCTTACATTTCTGATCTCCAGATCCCTCCACGTCCCTGACAGAGGCAGGTCACATCCAGCCAGAGCTCAGTTACTCACACTTCAGCACTTCCATTTTCACCAGAAATACAAGTCAGCATCTGGAATACTTTCTTTTGAAAACAAAACAAAACAACCCTTCACAGGCCTTTTTGGTAATTTCTTGGGTCTCTTAATCACTGGGTGATGTGGTTGAAGACAGAGCTGGGAGTCCTGGCTCCTGTGTCTCAGTGGAGTTAACTCTGCATCCTCCAGTGAACCCTGCAGAACCTCACCAGTGGGCACCACTACTTCAGCCAACTTGAGCTTGAGCTCACAGGATTTCCTCTTTCCCAAATTTCACATTCCTCCCGCTCCCTCCTTATTTTTCCCACTCCTGTTTTTCCAAAGATGCTTGAGTTCCATTCATGTTTCCAAGACCCTACAAGTGCAGAAGAATTAAATGAGGTTTCACCCTCATTGGCAGTAAGTGAATCTTGAATTCAAGATTTTATTTAATCAATAATCTGAGATTTTTTTTTTTCCTTTCTAAATTCCTGTCTACAAACAACTCATAGTGAAAGAGGCCAATTTTCTGGGCAGTTATCAAGCAGCTTTGATCCTTTTTCTAATGTACAGGCTACCAAACTAATAGTTTCATACTCTCAATTTCACACTCCAGAAATGACACAGAAATGTAACTGGAACACATGTTCCACAGTAACAGTACCAGAAATAACAGATTTGACCCTTAGTATTATTTCTTTCAGGATGAATTGATTTTTTTTCCCTAATGCTTTTTAATTCAAGGAAGCTCCATGGTTCTCTCATAGATAATGTATCCCATTCGTGGGAATCATCAGTGGGACCAGTCTTCCCCCTTCTCCATCCCAGTTCTTTGTCCTCAAGACACCAAAATATAATGAAGACATTCCATCAACACTTGATGGGATCCCCTGGGTCCTCTCCTCTCCTCTCCTCTCCTCTCCTCTCCTCTCCTCTCC
>VZTB01011128.1:290857-395023 GCA_013397245.1 Thryothorus ludovicianus
CTTTTTCTTTCTCTTACTGATTTAGCTTAAATGACATTCCAGCACTTCATGGGAACATTCTGTTGGGTGATCTAGTATGAAAATGTAGAATTTCTAAGCACCATATCAAACTTTTCAGTTATATCTCAGATGAGAAAGCATAAAGGCTTTATTCATATTGTGTTTGCTTGTGCCAATAAATCACAGCTTCTCAATGGGGAGACTGTGAAGTGAAATGGAACGAAAGACCTCATGGTACCACAGAGTGAAAAAAAAGTCATATGCCAAGGGAGTGACAGTCTTCCAATGGATTCTTTTCACTGAACACATGGAGGGAATTAAACTTGCCTCCAGCCCCTACAACTTAGATGGAACCTCAGCCAAGAATGAAAAATTAATGTAACTATACTTCTGAGGTTGCAGTTGCCCTTATCCCAAGAAAATCTTGAGGACTTATTTTCTTAGCAGATCCCTAGGTGAATTTGATTGTAGGAAAAAAAATCTTCCAAAATAAATCAGCGGAAAGAGACCTAAGAAAAAACCACAGCTGAAAAATGGAGCCTCACAAATCTCATTTGTGTTTTATTCAGTGAGACCAACTTCAGGACAAATTGCTAAATTGATAATGTATTTTTTTTCCTTCTCATGTTTCTCATAATATGGTTAGATACCTTTCTGAAATCCATGCTTCACTTGACCAACTTGGCCTTAGTGCTGTGGTGGATTTCTCACAGGTCTATATGGAAAATCAGACAGGAGCATTGAAAATTCCTTTCTACTGTTCAAAATAGCTCAAATATGAATCAATTCTGTAAGACCCCCATTTTTTTCTAATTTTTCCACTGCTTCTAAGTAAAAATACAAAAGACAAGAACAATTTAATGGAATCATAGAATCACAGAATGTGTTGGAAGGGACCTAAGAGCTCACCATGAGCAGGGTCACCTTTCACTAGATCAGATTTCTCCAAGCACATCCAACCTGACCTTGACTATTTCCAGGGATGGGGCATCCATGACTTCTTTGGAGAACCTGTTCCAGGGTCTCATCACCCTTACAGTAAAGAAATTCTTCCTTATAACTCACCTAATTTTCCCCTCTTTCAATTTGAATCCATTATTCCTTATCCTATCACCATAGTTCCTGATGAAACTTGTCTAACATGTGGAAAATGAATATGAAAGCTGTTATAATATTACAGAAATCTGAAGCAAGGTGTCATCTTCATCCTGGAGAAAAATTGGATCATTTAAATACAGGGTGTGCTGTCTTCCTTCCATGTATGTAGATGGTTCATGCTTTTGTCCAGGCAGACAAGATGACATTAGTCCCACTCTGCTCAAAAGTGGGAGCTAGACATACCTAAGCTGATATCCATCTGCTGTGGTCTTAAAGGCTATGGAGCAAGATTCCACAAGCTCCCTTAGTATCCAGACTCTGTGATTACAGGACTTGTTATTCAGCATGCACTCTGAATAGATAACCTAAATCCTTCCTGCAGCAGATTGAACCATTTTTTCCCCCTGTCCTATCCTCAGTGCCACTGGGAAATGATGATTACCATCATCACTAAAACAACCTTTTCTGCATGTGAGGAAAGACTGATTGCTCTCACTGAACCTCCTCCTTTCTTGACCAAACAAATCTTATTTCTTAAAACTCTCCTTGAAGGTGATGTTTTCCACTGGCATCTCTCTTCAGCACATCTATACCTCTCTTGCTGGAAAACTCCCACCTGTATAGGAATTTATGTCTTTGAGCTCCCAAGTATATGTTTCATGGAGCTATAGAGTGGTTTGGGTGAGAAGGAACCTTAAGGACTGTCTCATTCCAACACCCTGCCATGGGCAGGGACACCTTACATGAGACCAGTTTGCTCAAAGCCCTGCCCTACCAGACCAATTCCATGGTTACCTGGGCTAAACATAATCCCTTTGGATTTCTGACCATTTCTCCAGTTTACCCAGAAAACATGAATCCTGATCTTTCCTGGAGTTTCTGAAAGCTCTCTCTCAGTAGTGTTGTCTGCTGGTTCTGTGCAGGTATCAGTCGGTCATCGAGTGGTTTTCAAACTCTGGGACATCTCTGCCACAGTACTTTGAGTGTTTTTTAGAACTAGTTCTGCACCTACTTTTCAGTGATCATACCCAGGCTCCAGAAGCGTGTTTGCTGATAAGAATGACTTACAGGAATGTGCTACAAACCTTAGAATAGTTTTGTTATATCAGACTTTTATGTTCCCTCCATCCATTATGCCAACTATCCTGGCATTAAAGCGAATTAGATTGATTTGACATGATTTGTTCTTCACAAACTCATGTTTCATCTTCTATCTTATTACTTCCTGGCTTGCTTACAAATGGTTCAGTGAGTAATGTGTTTCAGTGCATTTCTAGCCTTCAAAGTGAAACTAAGACTGGCTCATAATTGCTGGCTTGTCTTTTATTAGAATAAGTCCTCTGCTTGCCCTTCTGTAGTGCTCACACAATCTCTTAGGTTCTCAGATGAAAACTTGTATTTTCAGATGAAATTAAACAAAGGAAGTTCTGTGAGGCTCATGATGACAGAAATGTCCAGCTTCATATCTACCCCCAGCCAAATCCAGAGCTCATGGTGTTCTGGCACATGGCTGTGATCTCCATCCTTGACTCAAAAGCTTTTTCCACTGGCCAGCTGCATTTGGCTGTCTTTGGCCATGGTTTGGGATGGTCATGGCCTTTTTGGGGATGGTCTGACATGAGAATCTACTTTTTCCTGTCTATCACTCCTCCTTTAAACCATCTCTGGTTATGTGGACATTATCCACTCACCCATCTGTCAAGGCTCAGCTGCAATCATGTCTGATAGGTGCTGACTTCCAAAGGAGCTGTATCTCTCCCCTCTATGACCTCAGTAAAACAAGGGGACTTTCAGAAATAAAAAAAAAAAAGAAGAAAGTTTAAAATAGATCAAAGAAAATATATTCTCTCCAGTGAGCTGTCACATGATATCAGTGTGATGGGATGGATGTTGGACTTATCCCATTTTTATTCCTTCTGGAGACCAAGAGCTACATTCCTCTGTAAGACCAAGGTCCTAAAAGGAATAAAATGAAAACTAAATGCCACAAAGAAATAATTATTTGATAAACCAGGTTGTATTACTGCAAACTTGACCAGTTAATGCCAGAAGTCAAGAGGCCTCAGTTGAGGTGCAAACAGTGAACTCTCTCTTGTGATTTAGAAGGGAAAGAAACGGAACTATATTAAGATACCAGATCTCAAGTAATATTTCCCCAGTAGAAAATGGTTACTGTCCCATAAGTCATGATGATTTCTTTTAAATCTCTTCACATCATTATATTGGGTGAGGTAGACACACAGGTGAACAGAGAACAAATTTAGAAAAAATATAAAAATTGATGAAATAAGCAAATTTCTACTTAATGAACAATGAAGATATCTGGACAATTCACAGTTATTTGATCCATCATTTTAACCTTTAGTATTACTAACATTCTATCGGTTCCTATACACAAATTATTCATATTAGCATCTCAAACAGAATACAGAAATAATTCCATGAGTCTAATCAGAATAGCACTGACTGTTTGTTTAGAGTCTGTTGTGTTCTCTTTTTTATTATCCTGCTCAGCTCCAGGTTTACAGACTGGAAACAGGTTTTCACTTCCTTTTCTAAAATCAGTTTCTCATAGCTGTACTGCTTCTTCAGGATGTAAACCTAAAAGGAAGTAGCATTACTGGCACTGTAAGGAAATGTAAAAAAGAAACAGCAGAGAAGGAAACATCTGATCTCGTCTAGTAGTAGTTTACTGGCAGTTTTCCTAGAAGTAGATGGTACAGATTTTCAAAGCAAAAATGATGAATTCTGAGACCACCAGTAATTCTTACAAAAATGTATGAATAAAAAAAATATGGGTGGGAGGGGTAGATCAGTTAAATTATTTTAAGAATCACCTTCAGCTAATCTCAAACAAAAAATCAGTACTTTTTGTCAATGAGATAAAAGGAAGTGAAAAGAAAAAGTATGTGGCTGTTCAACCCACAGACATGCAGTTTGAGCATGAGGAAACTTTCCAGTGTATTTATATGACGTAGCTGAATGCTATATTTAATAATAATCACAAATAAGAATCTGCATCCAGTTGGATAGGTCAACCCCATCTGAAAATGACAAAGAAGTACAACAAAACTGAAATACATTGAAATGATGCTTTCCCAATTTGAATCAGAGCCTGTGAGGAGTCCTGTGGGTTTGCCTGGTTTTGATGACTCTGAAGGCATTTTGCCCAGCCCTTGTCCTTTGTTCAAACTCTTTCACGCTCCAGCTCTCGGTTTCCTTGCTGGTTTCCTCAGCTCACTCGCTGTGTCACAGCTCTCTCCCTGTCTGTCTCCCCTCCCAGCACAGGCACGGGGACATTCCTTGCAGAAGGAGCTGCATTGTTTGCAGGAAAATCAGGTGTCAGAGCTTTTAGTAGACGCGACTTCCTCCCGAACACAAAACTGCACTTCCAGCAATACATCACTGCCATTGTACAGGTTGGTTTGCAAAGAGTTTTCTGAGGTCAGCATCCTTCACCAGGCCCTCAGTTGATTACCAGGCTTTTTATGAGGGAAATGCACAGCTGGCTGGGGGGGCTGTTGAATAACTTGTCTCTGCTGCTGGGAACAGCTTTGACCCAGTGGTGAATAGTGAGGAGATCTGTAGAGGCAGGAGAAGCATTGCTGGAGAAAGAAAATAATGTATTTGCCCTTCTCAGCTGTTGGGAGAGTGGCTGGGATTTATTTTCTTTTACAGCTTGTGCAAGGTGGAGCAGGCTCCATGTTCTTTTGTTCTGTGCCTTTGATAGTTTGACTCATGAGTAGGGAAAATGTGAAGGTGCAGTGGATGGATTTGTCTGTGGGGTACAGTGACAAAAGGGCAGCTGGGATGAGTCTGAGATCTTGGCAAGAATCAGCTGGTTTGTAGCCCTGCTATTACAGAGCAAGAGCACACGCCAAGAAATCCTAGGAGTCAAATTGTAGTCTGGGATCTTTCATAAAATCATAGAAAGCCTTGTGTTGTAAGCTGGGCAGGGTCATGTCCCACTAGACCAGGTTGCTCCAAGGCCCATCCAGCCTGGCCTTGAACTCTTCCAGGGATGGGGCATCCAAAACTTCTTTGGGCATCCTGTGCCAGGGCCTCACCACCCTCACAGGAAAGAATTTCTTTACATATAATTATTACCCAGGTGTTTCTCTCTGGACAGCACAGCTTCCTCCCCACCCTGTACATTGCAGTGTATTAATACATTAACAAAGGTATTAATAAAGGTAATAAACTAGCATTTGATCCTCTGTATTTGCTAGATGGGTGAAGAATGTTGGTTCTATGCTGTGTTTTTGCAGCATGTTTCCATACAGTGTCACCAGGACTAGCAAAGCTAGTCCATGAATGAAGGCTCAGCATTTGTGGCTGTTGTGTGTGACTTTGAATTGATGCAAATATAATTTCAGAGCTTCTCAGGACTGATGTGAAAAGACAGGACATACCAGAGGAGTTCAACTTGCACTGAAATTTTCCTCATGAGTTGGAAACTGAACTGATGATAGACAGCGTTCAGTCCAACAAAACACCTTCTCTCCCCTTGCCCACTTTTCAAACAGGAAGCGTTGTAGAAGGAGTAGAGGGTGTCAGATGCTGTGGACCTGAGCCAAAGTGGAGAGAATGTGTAGCTGGTAGGATGGGTAGGAGAGAGGAAGAGTGAGCTAGCCTTTTTCACTCATGCGTGGGAGAAAGGTAATGCTATTAAACACCGTTCAGCTCTAACGCAATGAAAAAATTGTATATGACAAGCTGTGACACTTCCTGTGGGTCTGAGTCATTGTTTGAGCCCAGCCTTACCTTTCAGTGACTGGAGCAGCAATGTGTAGCCAGCTGGCAGCACATTGTAAGAAAGGACAGTGAGGGAGCTGTATCATAAACGTTGATCTTACTATTAGGATATCTGATTTATCTGTGGTTGCAGTAACAATGCTCCAAACGTGTGGCAGTGAGAGCAGCAGACAGACACAGTGCTGTCTGTTCTGCTGGCTATAGGGAGCTAAATCCAGCTCTAATATGAAAATGTCAGGAGTTACTTAGGTGGGATGCTGGCTGCATTATTCACCACACAGGCACCTGGCCACTAGGAAGTGTGCCGAGACCACCGTATGGATTTCATCTCCTCTACCAAACAGCTGGACAAGCAGAGCCCTTAATTTCTTTGCTTCAGGCGGAGTGTTCTGAGTTGGGTTACTTTTGAAGTTGTGCACCCCCTTCCTCCTCCCCTCTCTGCCCCACACACATCCTCTCCTTCCCTCTGAGGGAAGCGCTGCCACAGAACGCTGCAGGGAAGAGAAAGGGATGACTGACACCAGATTTATTTGAAAGGTGCTTTTAAGGCATCAGCCTAGGGACGCTGTGGGAAGTCTGGCCCCAGAAGGTGAGAGGTAGCCCAGGAGTCAGAAGAGAAAGGTGGAGCAGGGCCAGCTAAAGCCAGTCTGAGCCAGCTCTTCTGTTCTTTGCTTTTAAAGTTTAAATCCTCCTGCCCTCAGTTAATCCATCATTTGCTTGTCATCTAGCTATTGATTTTACATGCAGGTAATATTGTGTCTCTGTGCAACATATTTATATGCACAGACATAAAAGAACAAGTGGATTAAAGAATAGGTAGATAGAGAGATGAATTGATATGCTCTGTTTCCATACAGTGCTGAATGCTGGTGTAACACCACTTGAATGAAAATCAATAAGCAACAAACCAGTGACAGAGCAGCTGGAAGAAGCAGTGTGTGTTCTGTCTATCCACTTTCCAACCTATCTCTCTTCTAGCTTTCATAAAGTGTTTCTCAAGCCCATAAACCTTCTTGCTGATTTGGGGTAAAATTATTTTTTAATAAATACATACAAAAGCTTTTTTTCAATTCCCTCCCCCCCCCAAAAAAAAGAGACTGTCTGTGTTTAAATTGATGCCCAGTGAAACAAATAAGGTTTGGACAGGCATAGATCCTGACTCTTTGCGAAGTTTTTGTCTAAGGCACATTTGAAAACAACAACAAAATTTATGCGTATTTTCAGGAGATTTTTATTATTCTGTGTGATGGCTTGCATGACCAGGAAAGCACAGATACCAGTTTGAGTCTCACAAGTAAAGACCCCCTGCTATTCAACTTAATTTCTTTATTATTCCTTAGATCTATTGTGATTATTCAATACAGATGTATGTCTGAAATACCATTACACGATATATGAAACACATATCTATATGTGTCTATGTTATAAATATGTCTGTGTGGTGCATGTACATTAGAAAACTGTGAATATTTGGAAAAATCCTCTGTGTTGCATAACACAGACAGGCACTCAAACATTTGTCAAGGATTCCAGGCGGCGTGAAGGTAAGTTGAGTGAAAATGTTTATGTGAATGTTCAAAGCCGGGGAAGTTTGAATCTTGTACAATACAATTAAAATGTGTATTTTAGTGATAACTGAATCAGAAATAAACACAAAGAAAATATGAGAGAAGAAAGGAGGAAAAAATTACGCACTGCCGACATGCTCTGAATTAATTTGCTAGGTAGGAACCATGATGTTGATGTAGATATTCTATCTGCAGCGAGCTCCACAGTGAGAGGAATAACCTCTATCTAATACTGCATTGATATGAAGGACTTTGACACAGTTTGGAAGCACGAGAGATACACTGGGAAAAAAAAAAAAGCATTTCTGCGTTATAAGGTCCAAAGGAAATAATTTATGCTGCAGGCTTTTTTGTTCTAGTGACGATTATTTTATGGGAAATAGGTTTTGATTTCTAAACTTAGCCATGCTGCCCACAAACGGTACTTTCTGGGGATTAGTGATTGATCTTTCCATTTCTCAGCTTTCTTGGTTCTCTTCACATCTTCTGCTTTCCAATGTGTGTGTGTGTGTGTGTGTGTAAGCTCTGTAGCCAAATGCAGAATAGTCATCTGGCAGAAGCAGTAAGCCACTGGAATACGGACACATTTCTGTCTCCAAATTTCACCACATCTTCAGTCTGAAGGCCAAGGATGGCAGAAAGATTAAAGCTTGGCATTCATTTCTGCTGCCCACTGAAAGGATAGGGGAATTCCCTGTCTTTAGTGTTTTGAACCCACAGAATAGGTGGCCAAAGGCTGAAGTCAGTATCCAGGCAAAAAAAGTCAGTATCAGCAAAATTGCTGATTTGAAAAGTTGTGTAAGAGCAAAGATTTCAGAATTAGACAGGCAGCTTGGGTGTGTGTTGAAATCTGTCCTTCTCAGAGGAATTAATAATCTTTGCACTTTGGGATGGGACCCTGCCTGTATTTGACTTCTGCCTGCCCCAAGCCCATTTCCCAGGTTAATGCCAAGACATCAATAAATCCTTCAATTGCTGAGTTACTATTCCCAAATATCTGAGAATGGATCATGCCTTTATGTATTTATTGCCTCATCTTCTCTGCTTCAGTCCATTTGTGCACGACCACTGGGGGTAAATGTTCATCTGGTGGGGCTCTGCTCTGACTGTCTCCCAAAACCAGCTAATTTATACATATTACATAAACCCAGGATCAAGCTGCAGAGTTCTTTGCTGGAGCTGGCTTCACAAAGCACAGCAGCCCTTGTAAAAATTGCCTTTCTTCTTCTAGACCCAAATAAACTTCCTCAAACTTCAGGTTCTTGCTAGAGGAGCTTAAATTGGTGGCATGGTGCATTGTCGCTTCATTATGAAGTGTTTTTTCTATAGTCAACAGAGTTCAATAGTCCCCTTCTAAGGGCAATTCATGTTATCTCCTATCTCAATTGTTCTGTAGTTATCTATCTTACCTCAAGAGCAACTACCTGCTTAAATTAGGTGATCCTCTTAGTGCCTTAGGTGGGAGAAACTGGTCCTGGGCTTGATTATATAGGATATCTCAGTGGATTTTGTTAGCACAGAAGAAAAAAAAAAAACAAGCAGTAAAAGCACCTGAAACCAAGTGAGAGTATTCACTATTCATGGCTTCCTCATGTTTTTTTTTTTATTTCCCCTTAATTTTCACATAATCATAAACCTAGGCAAAACAGAAAATTGATGACAATTGAAAATTGAACATAATTGGCAAATAATCAAGTTGAGCAAGTAATGATTTCCAATAGGTTAAAACCTGTCGACAGACTACTGAGCCAAATTCTATTGCATAACAAATGCATCCTGAGAAATTAAGTATGATTATAATTAAATGAAGATTAATAATGGAATAACTGTATTGGGGTATTATCTGAATTGATTAAGATAATAGAAATTATCACTAAGACTTTATAAGGTATATGCAGTCAGTGTAATTGCTGAGGACAAAAATCTGTAGCCAGTGACTACACAGTGGGCTGAGGAAAAGGCATATCCAGCTAGTTTAGACTTCAGTGGGGTCACTGAAAACCTGCCTGGGTTTGAGAGGGTGTGGGTGGCCTTTGTTACACATCTAGAGTGAGACTTAATCATACATCAGATGCCTCCAGGCAGGCACTTTTCCAGCAAACAAGCACTTATAAAACTGTAAACATGATCAATAATACAGTGGAATATTCTTTATAGGAGCACTCCCGTCAGACATTGTCCTGGTTCTGGTGACTGGAGAAGTACAAATAATTCTGAGTTTTTACAACTTGTTCCTACTTCTATTTCACAACCCACTTTTCCCTGTTGACTTTTGAGAGAAAGTTTTTGTTAAGCACTGATGACCTCTGCACCTTAAACTCTGTGCTAATCCTGGCATACTCCTCTGCATCTCAGTTTGCTGCATACCTTAACATGAGACCGGAATGTTTCATGTTCCAGAAAGGAATTTTGGGCTCAGAAACCTGTATTTCATGGTAACACGTTCTGCTAGTGGAAGCATCAGTGGTTCAGGCATATCCTTACTGCTTGACACTGCAGAAAAAAAATGCTTGGAATGAGGCAACTTGAATATTTTATCCACTTTGTAGATGTTTTGAGAAAGAAATGGGAAAGCTACTTGTTGGGAGAAAATCATCATTCCTTTCTCTGCTATGGCTTGTGATTAAATAGCAGGGTCAGAGTTGGATTTTTGGATAGCTGCCGGGCTTTTGTTACTGCTTTTTTTGTCTACATCTATTTTGTATCTCAGGAAATAAGTCAGAGAGCAAATTGCCAGCCCTCTCTCACCTAGCTCTGAGGGGTCAAGATGCCTGTGTGCAGAGAGCTGTTCAGGATGCCTACATACCCCATCTCTGTGTGGTCTTGAGTCCATCCTGGAAAAGGACCGCTGATCATTTGATTAAAGTGTCCTCATGTGGCTTTTCTATGGCTGAAGCAAAATGGTTTGTGCCCATCATGTCTGTATTACAGATGTGTGCTGCTAATTAAGCTTAAGCCATGAAGCAAGTCTTGGTTTAACACAGGCTCAGACTCAGGTGTTCAGAGTGGTAGGGTCTGAATTCAGTCTGACATTCATTCTTATACACAAATGGATTTTGAAAAGTGACTCAGCTGTACCTGCTGCAGTGCCCTCTTGACTGCAGTGATTGCACTCCCTGCATCTTTACTTTGTTACCTGGCACTGTTAATTTTGTGTGGGCCCAGGAAATACTGAGTCTAACAAAATTCCTATATATCTTTGCTCTGCTGTGTGTAGAGAAACAGGAGGATAAGAAGTAGTCATCTGGACATCCATAGATATCAATCAGAGGACCAAATTTCTAAAGATTTATTGCATCATTAAGGAGTTTTTCCATAGATTTTGTAAAGGAAGGAAAAAAGGAAGAAAGGAAGGAAATAAGTGAGGGAAGAATAAATAAATAAATAAAAGGAACAGAAGAAGAAAGAAAACATAGCAGTGAGCAATTCTCTTAAGAAAAGGAGTTGTAGTTCATTGAACCTTGTCTTCCTCTTGCCTCCTCGATCTTAGGTAAATATTTGAGCCAAGTCCAAACCAAATACACACACCAAAATAGCATAGGGTGTAACTGATACAATCTCTAGAACTCATAGAAAAGGCGACTTTAAAGGGGGAAGGGAGAGACCTTTTCCTAGAACAGCTATTGCTTGGGTGAAGACCATCGCCCCTCCGACTGGACAATGGGAATGAAATACTTTCCACAGCAAGCACGACAAAATGTCCTGCTTTAGAAATGTGGCCATTGCTGAGATAGCAGAGGAGATCTGAATGTTCAATGCCCTTTTACAGGGCTTTTTGTGCCACTGTCCCTCATAAACGTTTTACCCCCATGTATTGAAACAATCGGGTCATCCGAGACACTGGAACAGGTTGCCAGGAGAAGTTGTGGGTGCCCTATCCCTGGAAATGTTGGATGGGGCTCTGAACAACCTGGTCTAGTGGAAGGTGTCCCTGCCCATGGCAGAGGGTTTGGAATTAGATGATCCTTAGGCTCCCTTCAAACACAAGAAGTTCTATGGTTCCATGATCTTTTCGATGCAGTAAAAACTTGTATTTTCCAAGTTTCTGTGGATGTTGTCTGTGTGTTATGGGAAAGAAGTGAGGATAAAAGGCAGTGCCTCAGCAGAGAGGAGAAATCCAATCCATGGGGATTAAAAATCTAGTCCCTTTGGCCCATCTGCATGATAAAGACCTATTGCATAATGCTATGAGTACATCTAAATCCAAGGCTTAGTCCCTTACCTCCTGGTTAGGCAACAGAGGAGACAGATGGGGCTGGAGGAGCAGTTGGATGGAGATAGCTTTGGTCATGTAAATGCCTTGAGTTCACTGTGAGGAGTCTGAGCCCATTCATCATTTTATGCCAAGCTCAACTGCTTTGATGGAGACATCACACCCAACATGCACTGAAGATGTCCTCACATGTCTAATGTGTCTAGACATTCTGGCCTTTAATATCTTGAAAGTTGCAGGAATCTAGAGGTGATAGGGACTCTGCACTGGTCAAAGCCAGTGTTGGATTTTCTCTGGTGTAAATCTCCAGAACACCACCCAAAGTTAGAGTCTCACGCATCAAGCCCAGGTGAGGAGTTGGGCCCATGCCAGTGGTGGCTGCTACTGAAGGTACAAAAAGTCTTTATGTGAGGAGGAGGTTATGGAAGGGAGTGGTGGCTTATTATGTAGATGGAGCTGAGTCTGCCTTTGGGACAGGTCTGTGTAGCTGTTTAGGAGACAGCAAAATCCAGGCCCAGTGCATCTGGCACATGCTCTCAGGGGATTAAAAGGGATCTGTGACTTTTGCAGCTCTGATCACAGGTGTTCCTGGCACTGTTGCACTGTGCCATACACAGCTCTCACCATGGCTGTGCACTGGGTACAAAATGTTCCTCTCTGGAGGGCTTGTGATCTTTTGGGAGGGTTGCTGCTGGCTGTCAAAAGACTGCTGGATTTGCCCCAGAGGAGAGGAGGGATACAGATGCACACTAGATTTCCACATTGTGTGAAAGGAGCCTTATAATTATCTTATACATTACAGTTGGGAGCCCCAGGCAAAGGGTAGGCTCCTGTGCTTTCTCCTGACCCATTGTGTGAAGTCTCATGTGATGCAGGGTGGGGAAGTGGCTGCCTCAGACTGTCTGTGTCGTGCAATGTTGGTGATTACGTGACAAACGGGGCTGGGCCAGCCTGCCTGGGCACGGGGTGAGGTTGAGCAGTGTGGCTGTGTGATGTGTTGGGCACTGTGGTGGGCAAGGGGCTGGGACATCACCGGCTGCTGATGTGGCTCTTACTTGTCCTCTGGCAAGGTCTCACTTCACCTTGTCCCTTTGTCATCATAGAATCCTTGAAAGGTTTGGGTTGGAAGAAACCTAAAAAATCACCTTGTTCCTAGACAATTGCCATGGGCAGGGACGCCTTCCACTAGATCAGGTTACTCCAATCCCCATCCAACCTGGTCTTGAACACTTCCAGAGGCTGAGCATCCACAGCTTCTCTGGGAAAACTATTCAAGTGCCTCACTACTCACCCAGTGGAGAATTTATTTTTTACATCTAATCCAAACTCCACTCTTTTAGTTTGAAGCCATTCCCCCTTGTCCTACTACTCCATGCCCTTACTAAAAGTCCTTTTTCAGCTCTCATGGAGTCCCTTTAGGTATTGGAGGTGCTGTTTCAAGATCTCCCCGGAGTTTTCTCTTCTCTGCTTTTTTTATCTCCAGAGATAGGTCAGTTTAGCACCTTTTTGCCCCTCCCAGCTTTTCCTCCACAGTAAGGAACAGCAGGCACTTGTGTACCCTGCAGAGTCATCTTCTCCATGCTGGTTCAGAATCCCTTTGGAAAAGCAAAAATGGGATAAAATAGGAAAATTTTTGACCTCTGTATGAACGGATTGTGCTTAGCTGTTGTCACTGTGGCATAATAGGAGAGGATTTGCTCTTGTGAGAAGGGATGGATATTCTGTAATCCCCCTTAGCCTGGTCCAGCACGTCATGTGTGGTCTGGGTGCTGAGGTGCTGCTGCAGATGAACCGACTTGTTCAGGCTGTAGCTGCATGCAACCAAAATTAATTCCAGGATTAATGTTTAAGCTGGCTGCAAGAGGCTGTTCATCCCATAGAAATGCTGCAATTGTTGGACTAAAGGTACAGTCACCTCTCCGAAAGGGATGAAATAGAATTCACAAAATTTTCAAAAAGTACAAAAAAAAAAAAAAAAAAAAAAAAAAAAAAAAAAAAAAAAAAAAAAAAGGGAAGGTTTTTTTGGTTTTGTTTCACATAATTAAAAATATTTCTTTTGTGTCCAACTGTCTAGCTTGAAGAAATGATTTTATTTTTCTGAGTAATATTTTTTTCACCAAAAAAACAGATCCAAGAGAAAATCACAAACTTGGTTCTTTGAACTTACGAAACTGAAACTGTTTTATCACCTTGAGAGGTTTTTCTAACAATACTTGAAGCCCACCAACTTGCTTAAATGGACCTTGGGCCATGGGCAGGGTCGGTTTTCAGGAGCTGACAAAATCAAAGTTTTACGAAAGAATTCCCAGTCTGCGGCACACCCCACCACCCCACCCAGGAGAGGGAGATTATGGGAACTTATATCACAGAAAGATCAAGCTTCAGTTTAATCACCTCTTGTTAATGCCTTTCTTATATTGGATTTTAATACATTTTTAATCTGTTTTTCATTTTCCATGCTTTATCACTTGGGTGATCAGAGCGAACAGGAACCAACCTGATGCTGGGACAGAAACACAGAAGAGGAGGTTTAAAAGCAGAAGTAAAATTTCCCAGGAGGTCGTGGAGTAGGGATGTGAACTGAGGACTTGTCTAGCAGAAAAAAATCTAAACTGGAATGAAGCAGCTGATGTGACAGGGCTTTGTTGTGTGACCTTGAGCCCCTTTACCCTGTATTCCTCCAGTCTTTGACAGAATATTTAGTTATGTGCAAAAAATCAGAGAATTGCAGAATGGTTTGGTTTGGAAGAGACCTTAAAGATCATCCAGTTCCAACACTCACTGGCAGGGACATCTTCCACTAGGTCAGGTTGCTCATATTCTCCTTTAGTAAATATTTTTATTCTACAACACTGAGCACACCAAAATCTTCTTCCCACCTACATCCTCTAAGTAATGCTCCACACAGAAAAAAGAAAATTCTTCCAAACTTATGATAATGATGCAGAGAATCTGTCCAAAACCCCTTCTGAGGGACTTTTCCCATCCCCCCACAAGGGACTTATTTTCCCTTCTGTTCAAAAAGACCCTTATCAACGTTTCAATCTTTCCATGTAAATACACTGACAAGTGTCAGGCCCTGGCAAACCTATAATTAAGGCTGAATACAATTTGCTAATAAAAGCCAAGAAACCTGGGGTTGAGTTTACTTACATTATCCCCACTGGGCACTTTCCATCAGAATCTTTTATCAGCCTCTGCAAATGCCACTTTGACATTATTTTTACTGAATCAATCAAACACGGACACTACACTCATTCTCCTCCTTGCAGAGAAGATGCTCCAGTTACAAAAATAAAGATTTGTGCTGTTGTTTGTTGTTGTCATTGCAGCTCCTCTGACTCACAAAGCACAGTGAGCTTTTGGAAGGAGAGAAAGAGTGAGAAAAATAGAGGAGAGGAAAAGAGAGAATTGGAGAGAGAGAGAGGCAGAAAACGTGAGCCAGAGATTGTGGCAGGCTTTACAAATTGGCACAGCCTTATCAACAGCATTTCATGGTTTTCTGGAACTCTTTCAAAGGGAACTTGCCTTTGTGTGCACTGGCTTAAGCTTTACTAATATTTAAAGCTATATTTAAAAGTTTATGAAAATTACTTCTGAGTTCCTCTGTCTCTTAAAATCACCGAGGCCAATGTTTGCTTCTTGCTGTTATCCCACTCTCCCCCCTCTTCCTGAATTTTTCTGTGGTTTTCCCGTCCTCTTCGTCCTTCCTTGGCAGGGTCTCTGCCTTTCCCTCTCCCTGCCATTTGCTGCTTTCCCTTCACCCAGCCTCCCCCCGCTCCAGGGGGGCTGGGAGAAGGGTTTTGTTTGGTGGGACTGTTTGTGATGGGTGAGGTCCAGCTCCGAGCAGCGCCGCTCTCCCCTCCATCAGTAAGTGTGTAAGTAAATACATCTCTCACGCTCCTTCTCTTGGCTCCCTGCTTGGGCAGAGGGTCAGCTGGCTTTTCTCCTTGCTCCCAGCTATGTCTGGGTCAGTTGAGCACAGTCTGACACCTCCAACATCCCACAGTGGCATCTTCATCCAGAAGCAGATATGGAAATTGCTCAGGTGACTCCTAGCACAGACACATGCTGCTTCTAATGGGATTTGAGGGGTGAATTTATCCCAGCTTTCCACTGATGGGTGGAGTACAGATGGGAACCCCAGGCTGTGTCCAGATTTGCCTGCAGCCAGTGTTATTTGTGTTCAGGGAGGCACTGGGGATTGTGCTCTTGGATGAGGAAAGTCTAAACATGTTCAACATTTTGGTGTGCAGATGTGCCCATGGTGTGGGCTCGGATGGCAGGAGGACACTCGAAGGGGAGGGTGATCCAACAAAGGCTCCTGTAGCTCTCCCAAAGGTCACTGGTGACACTTGGGGTAGGGTTTGACTGCCCTTCACCCTGTGATGGCTGTGTCTGAGCTGCTTGCCCTTTGTAAAGCATCATGCTGACATAGATAACAGATTCTATAATCTCCAGAGGAATTGCCTCTTAAAAAGGTCCATTTCTCACCAGGGCTGCTGTTGGAGCTGGACATGCCCCTCAGCTATGTGCATAAGTACATCTCAGATGTCTACATAAAGATAAGATGAATCCTTTTTGGGGTAAATGACTTGGAGAAGTTACAAAATATTAGATCCCAATTAATATATTCTAAAAGGACTTACAATATTTTCATATCAGAGTTTGAGCTGTGTAATAAAGGAATCATGTTAGCTAATGTGGTTTTAAACTCAAAGTGTATGTGACTACACAAGCCAGAGAGCCCTGCTGGTCCAGCAGTTTCCAACAGCAGTCAAGAGTAAATGTTTAAAGAGAAGAATAAACTACTTATAGAAAAATAGTGTCTGTGCCTCCAGCAATCCCTGATGTAGACGTGTTCAGGAGACTACATTTATACAACCAGGCTTAACAGCCTCTGCTGTGACTATCTGTTGAAATTTCCCCCTTTTTGGGGTGTTTTTAAGTAAAATGTTAATACCTTGGGTGTATCCAGTGGCAATGTCCCATTTTCCTGGTTTATTCCCAGGTGATAAAGCCATGGGTGATTCTGTGCCTTCACAGTGCCCTGGAAAGTGCCTGCTCTGCACCTGGGGCAGTTTGGTGGAGTTAGGCTGACTTCAGACAGGATGATCTTCTACGACTTTTCTGCGACTTCAAAAGAGGTAGGCAAATGTGCCCTACCTGAGGAGGTGACCCCTTGCTTTACCTTATTCCATGACATTAAAAAGAGCAGCTTTGGTGTAGGGGAATGTCGAGCAATGCTCTCATCTCTCAACGCTTAAAAGCTCATAGGGATGAACCACAAGGATAAGCTATAAATGACTTCTGTATCCCATAATGTATCAGTTATAAGCAAATCCTTTATATAAATGAAACCCAGATCCTTTAGATTCCCTTTGAAGAAATCTTGTCCTCTGGCAGCTGGAACTGCAGTGGTGGGAGTGACGGAGGTAGTGGCTGGAAGACATGGCTGTCTGCTGGAGATAGGATCAACGTTCCTGCAAGGGACAACTGCAAATTTGGTGTTGCAGTGAGATTATAAATCCCCTTAGATTTTACTGGTGTTTCTGGAGAGAGAGGGAAAGTAGATTCAGAAAAATATGACATATAGGCACATGTACACATTTATAAAATCTGGATGGTAACACCATGCTCTGTGTTGGAAGTTATATTCAGCTTTAATGCGTTAATCAGCACAGGACTGATGGAGCATATATGATCATCTCTGTTTTACAAGGCAGGGGAAGGTTAAGTGATTTGCCTGAGGCCAGAGACTAAATCAGTGTCACAGATGGGATGAGAAAGGAAGAGGCTCCAGTTTAGGTTGGATTCTCCACAGAACAGGCAACACCAGAAAGAAATAAGTCTCAGGCAAAAAGCAGTGGTGGCTTGTCACTTCAGTGTCCATCATACTGCTAAGCAGTGCTGCTAAGTGAAACATCCTCTGCCTCCTTTTTTTTTCTCACCAGACTAAACAGCAGCCAAAACTCTGTCTACATTCTCTACACAGACTCATCTTTGCCTGTTTCACATTTCCTATGTGCTGGAAAATTATTTTATTTTTATTTTCTAGAGGTCAGATATCTCAGTGTCCTGAATTTCTCTGCAACAGCAAATACTGCCCCAGCCTGATTCTGTCACTGCAGATCCCACTTTGTAAAAAACACGTAGTGCCTATTAAAAAAACAACAATCATGCACTCCAAATAATTAGTGTCATTATTAGTACTGTGGCATAACCTGCAGGGCCCAATTAAGATCCAAACCTTATCACGCTAAGTTGGGGAAACATACATTAACGCACGGTTTCAGCTTTGAAGATTTTGCATTTTTAATGGATGGAATTAAGAGTGGGAAAAAGGAACTTATTCTCCCTATTTCACAGGCAGAGCACTGGGACCTGGGGTTATTAAGTGAGTTGCCCAAGGTCACACGGGCTGTGTCAAAGGCAGGAGCTGAACCTGTGTTCCTACCTCCTGATCAAGGAGAGCTGTGAGATGGAGCTTAGAACTATGATGTGCCTTTAATAGAGCAGGGAAAGTAATAACCAGAAGAAAGAGCTTGGGAAGGAAAGAGGGAGGGAGAGGGATGCGTGTGATTGTGTCTCTCCCAGCCAGGCCGTTCAATGACTAATAACAACTGGTCTTGACTGAGGTGCTCCGGGGGATGTCATATTTCATCCCAAGCCACTTAAAGAGCCAGCTAGTCTTAGAGAACTCTGAGCCTATAATCTAATGCCCAAATAACAACACTTGTCATTAAGTGATTTTAGGTAGAACATGCATGTATATGTGTGTATATTTACAAATATACAGGCACAAAGTGTTTTACTTGTTTAACCTACATTATATGTATATATAACAACACATACACACACCCTGCCCTGTCTTAAAATAACATGGCTAAGTAAGGAGTGGGCCTACCACTGCAGCCTGGAAATGTAGATGATTTAAAGGTTGTTGTTAACATTTTTAAAAAACAAAACAAAAAAAGAGAATATTTCATTGAAATCCATATTTTGTAAAGCTGTGCTCAAGGAAAAGTTCTGAAATAATTGCAAAATGTCCCATTCTATTATTTGAAGAAAAAAAATTCTTTCAATTTCACTTTTTTTTTGTTTAATTTCACAAAATATATTTGAAATTTTTTTTTTACATGCTCTTTTAGAAAGGTTTGGGGTTGATATAAAATTTAAGGATTTGAAAATCAGTTAATTTTTGAATTTAATCTGTGTGTTGAAAAAACCCCAAACAACAAAAGAGTCTATATTCCATGTAGAAAAAAAGGATAGAATGATAAAAAAAAGTCCCATTAAGTGAAACATTAAATTGATTCCTCTAGCTGGGAAATATTGTTCCCTCTGACCCTGTGGTTCAGTTCCATGGGATAAACGTGTTCTGTGGGGTCCCAACGATATAATGCATATTCCTCCCCACAGACTGTGTTGTTTGTCACATGGGAGGGACCTGCTGCAGTGATGAGAGGGGTTCAGGGCAGTGGAGACCCCATTACAGCCACTTAGGAGGAGGGTTTAACTTAGGAAGAGGGTTTAACTCAGCCCCTGTGGGCACTGGGGGCTCTTGCACTGCAGAAGTGGATTCTGGCTCTGCTTCTGAAAAAATATTTCCAGACAAATAATTTTGTGTTGATTTGGTACCAAAATGGTCAGTTGTGAATTTCCCACCTTGAAGGGAACCTGGAGTGCTGGGCTCTTTCACCAAAGAGCTCAGTTTTGTCCTTAGAAAATATGCTGGAAAGCAGCTTTTTTCTTGCCACAGAATGGGCATCCAAAATTAACAACTTTATGTTACCTTAACCCTCCTGTAATTCAACCTATGAAGAAATGAGAACAAGAAAACCCTCTCAACACACAGAGGTGTTACAGAGAGAAAGGCATAAATATTTGCAGCACCTTCAGGTGTTGAAGTGATGGGCAATGAGGAAAGGACTGTGTGGAAATGAATCATTCTGTCTTGGGGCAAAACTGTGCTGACATGCAAAAACATTTGTCTTGAGGGTCATGCATCACACAGGGAAGAAAGTAAAATCCTAAAGATTTTGTGATTAGGGGAGCTCTGTCCAGCCTGTGCACAGATTAAGGCCTTATAGGGAGAGAAAGAAGTGTGGGAGTATTTGCATTCCTTTTGCAGAGTGGATGTGTGCAGAATAGCAGCTTTAATCCCGGAACTTAAAAAGTGTTGGACGCTTGACTTGGAGATCTGAGTTATAGTTGTTTGATGTACTTTCTCTTTTTGCATCTCTTTGCACAGACACATTAGATAGGCAGCATATATTTACATTCTGGATTTATGAAGTTGGAGCTGGACGTTTTTCTAAATTACTGTGAAACTAATGCTTTTCACATCCTGTTCAGTCTTTTTGGGCATCCTCATTTGCACTTCAGCTGGCACAGTTGCAGGTTTGACTTTGTTTTCCTCTTTGTGTTGCATTTGCAGCTCTTTCCCGTTTTCATATATTTCCATCTTCTGATTGAAGTGACCTTTCCCATTCACCCTTAAAATTCCACCGAGCCAAAAACTAGTCCTGCCTCCAGGCCTGTAACTTCGGCCTCTGTGTCCAGGGACAATGGGGTGAAGAAAGCAAAATAAGGGACATTCCTGCAGGTCCTCAGCATGTGGATAACAAACAGGGCACAAGTGGCAGGCAGGTAAATCAGAAATCTCTCCATTAGCTGGTTAAGCATTTTGGAGTGACAACAGGTACATTAGGAGGTGGCAGCCACAATGGAGGGACATTGGCCATTTGATATTCATGAGATGAAGAAGGTTTAAGAAGAGAAAAGGAAGGGGGAGGGAGGGAGGTGGGCTTTCTAATGTAAACACCATTATCATTTGAAAATCAATTAGCTCCTTGCACCGAGGGAATGACGAGACTTAAGGCCCTTTTCTGAACTGCTATTGTGAGCCTGGGTTATTTACTTTAATTAAGAGGAGACAGAGTGGATTATTGTCTCAAACTAAGGAGTTGGGAAGAGTCAGAAAATTACACTCTACCTCACTGCACAACAAAGCCCGGGTAAGAGACAGGCTCCAAACCCAGCAAAGTCGAAAAGAAATTAGCCTTTAATCTGGATTCGTCCTACATAAGGAGCAATCAAAAGGAAGGAAGGTTTGGAGCCTCCTTGCTAAGCACCAGGCATGACATTGCAGTGGCTGCCACTTCCAACTCTTCTGCTGGAACTTAATATTGGTTCTGGGAGGGGCTTCTTCCCCTAGTAGGGTTAGAGTTTGAGAGCAAAGATTTCCTTTTTCCTAGAATTTGACACATTGAAATGTCAGATGTGGGGCTTCATTTCCTCCTGCCCTCCAATATCATAATGGAGCAATGCATTGTTCTAGAAAGAAATCTAATTGTTGATGCAAAGATGTCTTTCCTGGATGAAGATGCTAATATTTTTTTGGCTCTTATTTAATTTAAGCAGCTTGGATTAAAAAATTAGGAAAAAAAAAAAAAGAAGAAGGAAGAAAAAAAGAGAAGGAATTTGGCAAGTGACTAATCCACAATATTGTCTTATTTGGCATATGGAGAAACAACCCCTGAGGTATCTAATACTGAGATGTTTCAGCCCTGTTTTGCATTGCCCACTCTTACTCTGCATACTCTAAATATGTATTAAGTCAGTCGAGCATGGCAGCTGCTGAAGGAGTTGCCACAGCTTACTGGGTAAATAATGATCGTTTTTTAAATCACCTAAATGCGTATCTACCCCAAAGACCACGGCAGGGGCTTATGGGAATGCTGATTTGCATTTTAAAAATTTTGCTCGGATGTGTCTGCAGTTGCTGTGCCTCCCACTGATTGCTCCATGCTCCAGTTTTAAGTCCAGGGCCCAATTCTGCTCTCAGTTATGAATGGGAGAATAAGGACTGACACCATTTAAATCAGCTATGTGAAGTCAAGCTGAGGAAAAGCTCAATGTGATGAGTTTTGTCAGGAATGTAAACTGGCACTGAGAGATTTTTGGTGATTTTGCAGCTTTAAAAATAAATTGGTGATAGCTGAAGAGCACCTTTTATTCAGGGTGGGGTTTGAGGAGGGCTGTAATGGGATAGATAGGCCAAAGATGAGCTACTGTCCAACTTTATGCTGAAGCAGGGAAGAGATCACATGTAAATGATTTCAATCAGGCTCTGCTACACATCTAGAAAGCATTTTCCCAAAACAAGGCTTTGGGGTCTATTTTGGCCCTTTTTTGCTCATGGAGGGAAAAATAGAGTATTATTCTGAATACTGAACACACCTAAGGTTATCAGCTCTTGACCCTTCTCAAAACTGGGACCATACTCTATGTTTTATCAACAGAGTCACCTTGGCCTACAGCACACCCAGAAACATGTGGCTCTGGAAGAATATGCCCCAGGAAGCTTTTCAGAGGGCCCTGGGGAACAAAGCACTTGTTATTTTATGCAACACAAAGAAAATATATTTTTATATATATCCAGGTAGAGTTCTTCCATGCATTCAGGACCCTTTTCCTCCAGCCATAGACTCTGCTCCTCCTTTGCATCTGGATCCCTTCTTTCTCATTTGATCCTGCAATAAACCAGACCCTTTTCATATGAGAGCCATTCTCTTTTTTCTCCTCAGGTTTCCCATGGATAAGTGCCTACCCACACATTTTAGGTCTTGTTGAAATGCCTGCCCTGGCTCTGGGGTCCAGCAAAGCTGAAATGTGTTAAGAAGTTCCAGCTGAGTGTTGGTTTGACTCTTTCATCTCTTTTTTGAGTCTGTACATTTTGGAAGCTGGGCAACTAGACCAGACCCAGTCACTTGCACCTCAGCTGTGTCCTGTGACTCTTTCACCAGCTCTCCTTGCTCCCTTGAGCAAAGACTATGAGATTCACGGTGCACAGACCTTCAGGTTGAAAGAAAATAGGCCATGAATCAGTCTTAGAAACCTTTGGAGTTTTATAACTGGACCCTGTGATGCAAAAATTCTGAACAACATGCAGTTGGTGTCACATCCTGAACGACCTGGGGAGGTGTGATGTCATTCAGATGCTCAGTTGTTGCTCTCTCCTCCTCTGGCAGGGTGTAGCTTTTAATACTGAGCCACAATGGCACAGACAATGCATTAATTCCTGCCTTAGCACTGACTTGTTGGATTAAAGTGCGTTCTTTATAGATACATTTTCTGCTCATTGTAATAATACTTTGTGATCTTGAATATACTTAATTGTATTAGAAATGGTGTGCTGGAACCTTTTTTATTATTATTAATATGAAAACAAATAAAAGGAGGATTTTTTTTTTTCCCCCCAGGAATAAATCAAATCCTCCTCTGGAGTGCAGGGTCAACAGACTCACAGGGCTGAGCTGCTGGCTGCAGATAGTGTGTGTGTGTGTGTGTGTGTGTGTGTGTGTGTGTGTGTGCATAGATGACTACACACACGTGTGCCACCTATATTTGCATTCCTACAGCTGTTCATTATTTGTATCTATTATGCAGTGGAGAGAGCACAAATGTATGCAATTGAGACACAATAATGCAGGGATATGAAAGGCCCAATCCATCAGTTCAAGTGTGTTTGGGTTTAAGGAGAAGGGGACACACAGATAAATACACTGATTTATTCTTGCGGACTCTCTCTGCATTCTGAGGCTGGGCCCGTGCCATGGAAGCTGCTGGGGCTGACAGTGATTTATATCAGCTGCAGGGTCTGGCCTGGAGCTTTTAAGTGTGTGTCAGGCACCTCCAGCACTTTCAGAATCTTTTTTTAAATGGAGTTTTCCAAATCAAAATCTGAGGGAACGGCAAATCCATTAAGAAGGCGAGCACACACTGTGTTTTGTGTTTAGGGATTCCTATAATGTTTATGTTCAGTTTTGACCATCCGGCTGTTCAGAGTCACAGGCTATGGCCTTGAATAGCAATCATGGTCTCATTCCATAAGAACCCAAAGGTCCCTAAGCACTGGTTGGCTTGAACCGAGTCCAGTGAGGAGATGACAGGCCAGGCTGTTAATTACAACCTTTTATTCTGACAGTCAGGCTACAGAGATGTTTTGGCAGCTTTCAGAGCTGTCTGTGTGCAGCAACCTCTTCCTGCGTGTTCCAGGGTTGTTACATGACAGAGAACTGGAGAGCCCATTCAAAGGGCCAGAACCACTTGACCATAGATTTTTGGGTTATGCTGCCATCTCTTTATTATTCTTAATAATACAGAGATGTGAAACATGGGATGGCCAGGAGTGCAGCCCAAGATGAGGGCAAAGGAGGTGGGAGAGAAGCAGACAATAATAAAGGTGTAAGGTACAGGACTGAGACTCAGGGCCTGCATTCCTGGCTGTGCTGAGGACCTGGGGTAAATCCCTTCTTGTCTCTGCTTCCCACCTATTTTTAGTGAAGTTAATTATAATCTCACTGCAATAGAGGGTAGAGGTTTTTGCAGGACTCATGAAGACAGTTTACCCTATTTCTGAGGATAAATAGGTAAAAGTAATGGGAAAGAGCCCTGGGAGAAGGTAGGGGCTGAGGGAGGAGGGGATTGAGGTGGGCTTGTTCCCCATGAAGAAGGTGAAGGAAGGCTCAGACAGGAGCTACTTGGCTTGTGAGGGAACTTTTTCCCTGAGAGGTCCAGCTGCTTAATTTTCAGGAGGGAAAAACTGTTTTCTTTTGGGTGGAGTTGGCCCTATCCTGTATTCTTATTGGAAAATAAAGCTAATTTTGGAGCTTGAGTCTAAGCTCTTCTGGTCATCAAAAAAGGCACTGGCAGGAATCATCATCAACCTACAGCATATCTTGCCTTGGTGCAGCACCCTATATTATGGGTACTGAAAACAAACAGATTTTGCTATTGTCATGATTTAATAATAATCAAGAAATTGCATTCCTCCTATAACTCTTAATTATCAAGGAAACTTGCTAAATTTAGGCACTGGTGTAAAGTCAGCGAAGAACAGAAAAGTGCTTGGATCCTTCTTTCAGATCTGATGCAGATTTTTTCAGGAAGTAATTTGTTATAGGTTTAATTCTGCTCCATGTGCTCTATAAGCAAGGAGTTCTTAGAGGAGGTTTATTCATTCCCAACTATTCAATTATCTTGGTACCTCCAAGGTCTTTATCCCTTTTTCCATCAAGGAATTGGAGTGGCTACCTGGAGAACAGGTCTTACCCCTTCCTATATTCCCTTCCAAGCCACTGGCAGAGGTAGTGAAAGAGGGTCCTCCAGGATGTGCCAGAAACAAGAAAGCTGCTTCCACTCAATCTCTGCTGCCCAAACCCAGTGTCTTGGCATCAGCTGTGAAAGTGCCTCCCTTCCCTGTGCATCTCACAGAGCCTGTTTTGTTCACTTGCCCCTTTCAGAGCAGGACTGCACTGGGAAGGAAGGATTGCAGCTCCTGGGACCCCTGGCAGAGCGCAGCTGAAGAAAGTGTTGTCAAACACAGGCAGGGATCAACTTGCACTCTTTTGTCCCTGATGCAAATGTTCACAGGAGATTGTTGCAAGGGTGGGCTCAGCTCTGTGCTCAGTGGCTGAGTGAAGATTCGAGGGCTGCAAGAGCAACTGGGTAGTGGTGTCAAAAGGGAGGGGGCAAGCTGTCTTCTACACAAATCCTACTCATTGGACAAATTCCAGAGCCAGTCCTTACCCAATTTCCAGCTCATAAACACTCATCCACAGTCTTAAGGGCTTGCCTGCATATGTCCATTTAATTGCTGCTTTGCTCTTAATTTGCTGTCATTGACCCCACTTGGAAGCTATTGCCTTGCTGGGGTCAGTGGGATGAGTTATAAGCATTCCCTAACTCGATGATCTCAAGACTAGTTAAGCTAAAAGTTAAAAAATGTATAAGTGACTGAGCTTGTTCCAGCTGGAGTGGGCTGTTCACAGTGGCATCTGAACTGGCAAACTGGTCAGAGCTCTGTGTGTAACATCTGGACCCAGAGCTGCTCGGGGCAGGGGTGGCTGGAGCAAGGCATATGATTAAACACAGCGTTGAGGCTGAATAGAAGTGACAGATCCAACTGTTGGTCCCACAGAAGCCCTGAAGAAAGAGGGAATTCTCTGCAAGAGCTCCTGAACTTCTCAATAAACCTCTTATTGTTCCCTGGTGGTAAGGCTGCAGGACATGTCCGTGAAAGGCTGGCCTCTCTGCAGAGACCTTGTGCCTCTGCAGTGACGGCTTTCCCAGAGCTGATGCCCAGTTTCCCTCAGTAACTTCCTGCCAGAGTTCCTTGCCTCCAAGGATGTTGGCCTGGCAGGTTGCCTGGCAGCAAAGTGCCCTTGGTCCTCCCTGGATCATGGGACCATTGGATGATTTGGGTTAGAAGGAACCTTGGGAGACCCTTATCCAGCCTCCTGTTCTGACATCAAACCAGCTTGCTTAGTGCTGTATGTGGGTTGTTGGGAATTTCCCTGCATTTTCCAGGGATTGCTGCTCTCCTGTGCTGGCCTTTGACACCTTAGGCACTGTGGTTCCTTGGCTGGCCAGGTCCAAACCTGTTTGACCATCAAACCTCAGAACTTCCAGCCTTCCAGGCTACTGAGAATGCAGAAGCTGTGCTGTGAAATTAGGCTGCCCCCAGGTTTCATGTTATTTTTCCTCAAACAGGATCTGATTTTTCTTCTTGTCCCTTCTCCTTTCCCCCTACAAGTCCTTCTTCCCCTTATTCTCTTACTCTCTTTATATGTATTGGAAATAAAACCACACCAAAATTTTTTCTGTTGGAGACAGATATCCAAGGTACACGTGGCCTGGTGTCAATACATTTGCTTTTTAAGATGTACAAAAGATAGTGATGTAGTCTCAGGGTCACATTACAGAACTACTGACTCAAAAACTAATTTCTCCTAAAACTTGGGAAAAATCACTGAAATTGAGGAATTCCTTCCTCAGGCTTTTATGGATACTAAGTGTTTATTTGGATTCAGAATCTTGGAGGATAAATCAGAGAATAAATGAAGGAGGTCCTTCACAACAAGTAAATCACTAATAGTGCAAGAAATTCACAAACCACAAATTTCTGTGTTTATGTGAAAAATACAGCATCTTCTTTTTCCTAAACTTTTAACATTATTAGGGGTTGACATAGGGGTAGGAGGAATATTTTTATGCTCTGTTGTTGGTATTTATAGAATTGTTTAAATTGTATAAGACCTCTTAGAACATCAAGTCCAACCATTAACCCAGCGTGACTAGACCCACTACTAAACCATGTCTCTCAGCACCACATCTATATTTTTTTTGAACACTTCCAGGGACAAAGATCCCACCATTTCCTAAAGCAGCCTGCTCTAATGCTTGATCATGGCTTCAGTGAAGAAGTTTTTAATGAAATCCAATCTAAACCTCCCCTGGCACAATTTGAGGATGATTCTTCTTGTCCTATCTCTTGTAACATCAGAGAAATGACTGACTCCCACATGGCTGCTCCTTCCTGCCAGGGAGTCATAGACCATGAGAAGGTCCACCCTGAGCCTCCTTTCCTCCAGGCTAAACAATTCCAATTCCTTCAGCTGTTCCTCAGCAGATTTGTGCTCCAGACCTATTCCCAGCTCCTTTCCCTTCTCTGGACACACTCCAGCACCTCAATTTCCTTTACTGTAGTGTGAGACCCCAAAGTGAGTATCTCCATTTCTCTGGTGGGATGAGTTGCCACGTGCCTTGGCTTCCAGTTGCCCATGCATGGTGGGGTTGTGGATCATGGCTTTTGGATCATGGGCTTGGGCTTCTTTCCTATGGAATTGCTGGTGCTGGGTGTGGCTGGTGAATCTCTCATGCGCTGCATATCCTGATGTGCATGGCTGCAGCGTGGGTATGGGCAGACCCAGACACTCAGAATAACCTCTGTGTCCATCTTGCCTTTATTTCTCTGCTCTCAAACATGCTCTATTTCCTTTAATGGAGCAGTGATCATCCTTTTTGTCCCCACAGATCTCAATGTTGTTAATAATCTATTGATCAGGCTCTGACTTTGGATCAGGAAATGCCCACGTGTGATTGTAATGAAAATCTGAGGAGTTTATTCAGATTGGGTTTGCACAGAAGCCTCTTTCATGCCATACCACAGATTTCCTCCCAACCCCTTTTTTGACTGACTGCTTGTGCATTTCCTCCTCCCTCTCCTTTTTCCCTTCAGGGAAACCTTTAAATAAAACCTTTCCCAGACTGTCATTTGCCTCCAGAGTGCTGTTGAAAACCCACAGTAGTATTTTTCAAACAGCAGCGGGGTCACCCTATACCACTCGCCATCACACTTGGTCTTAGTCCTCTCATACTGAACCATGGAAAGAGGAAACAAACAAAAAAAAAGCCTCATTGGGAAGCCTGACTTGAGATTTCACAGGATTAGGTCTGTTAGCAGTGCTATATACAACCCTGACATGCAATCAGCAAAGTAAAATATTCATTATTGCCTGACTGTCAGCTGAAGACAATTTCAATTATTCTGGCATTTCAATGGATGAAGAAGCCCTTTAGGCTGGCTCATGAGATTAGACTTAAAGGCTCTGTAAATTAAGAAAGTTGCAATCAGTGTATTATCTGACAGGCAGCTGTGGAATATACTCCAACAGGGAGGGGAAGGAAGAAAGAAAAAAGAGACAAATTGCTATATTCAGGTTGTGGTTTTGATATATCAATTTACAGTTTTAACATATGCATTTAGGAAATAATTGTTTTGCATTACTTAAATCAGCTTTAACAGCATCAGTGTGAAGATTTCAACTCCTACAGCTTGAAAGGTCAGTTTTTCTTTTGCCTTGCACTTTCTTTGAAAGACTTGTTTGGGTTAGAGGAGGAAAAAATTTAAGCATTGCCGGGAGAACAAATCTTTCTGAAAGTTATTCAAATATTATAATATATGGCTGTTGATCATAAAATTGCATTAGAAGAAACATCTGTAATGTCCCCCAGGTTAATTTTTATAATATGATCTCAGCCTCCTTTTGCTGGATATGCACGGATGTGGTAACTGTGACCATATATGGCTTTTACCACTCCCATCTGACATGTTAGGGAGAATAACTGGTATCATCCTATCTTGCACTTCTGGGGCTTTTATCTCCCAGTTTCCCAAACTGTTTCAACATCTTTTCAAGCAGCAGTGAAGAACCTGTTTGCTTCCCCCTGTTAAATGACTCCTCCTGGTCAGAAATGCTGAGTGCTTCAAAAATGGATGAATTTCAGGCACTTTTGGCAAAGAACAAGCACAGTTTAGTAAGAGTGTGCTTACTCTGGTGGGGTGGGATTTTGAGTTCCAGGAACTCTGTACAGAAAAAGCTCCTTGGGCAGGGAACTGATAAGTTGTGATATACAACAGCTGGTGAAACAGTGTTGATGTGTGGCAACGAGGGCTTCAGCAGAGTGAGGAGTGGAAGGTCTCACTGAAGATCAGGACATTTTCCTTGTTCCTGCCACTCCAGCTAGTGAGGCTGAGGAAGTGCAGTTACCATAGAGCCACACAAAGTGATATCAAAGTGATTACAGCCCAGTGAGACAGAATATATACCCCCTACTTGCCTTTCGTATTTTCAAGATAATGTCCATTTGTCAAGACCCAGCCTTCCTAACAAGGGTGGTTTTGTGTGGCCTGGGTCATTAAAATTTTCAAGGGGAGACTTGGGGCAGAGTCTGAATTTGTGAGTGCACTTGATGGCATATTGTCCTCTGTCAATATCTCAAGAGACTCTTCTTGCTACTAATCTTCACTCTGGTACATGAGACTAAGAAGTTCAGTGGTTTCCTCTGCAAATAGCCTTATTACTGCCCTATAAAGGCTGCTAAGTCCTAAATTTTGTGCTTCTAAGGCACATGTATACCCTCTCTTTTCTATATCTTGTATATAACTTTTATATATAAATGAAACAATGAACTGAAAACAAGATGCCACATTTTTTCTCGTAAAAATCCTGCTTGAGCCCAGGTCTGGGCCTAGGACTAATTCCTTCACACAACTTGTCTTATGTTTAGATGTTTTCAATGTGGAAATAAATAGCTTTGATTTCCACTGCCAATAAGGAAAAAGAAACACTCCAGGAATCCACACTCTCCACTATGATGGATTCCTCACTTTGGGCAGAGAAGTCATGACCTAGAAATTCCTAATTCTCTCCAGGAGCTGTAAAAACCTTGACTACTAGCTGACATTCACATGCTTAAATCCAGGTGAGATGAATACCACTCTTTCATTTGCCTGCAGAGCTTGTGTCTTCCCATGGTCATGTAGAGCAGAAATTAGTTTTGGTAGATCTTGGCTGGGACAGCCAGAGATGGTGACAACAGCAATAACCATGATAACAGCAGCAACAAGAGCCATGGATCTGATGCAAGGATCCATCAAATATAAGATTTTCACTACCCATCATCCTTAATAACTTTCACTTATCAACCTAATTTTAATCTCATCAACTTTAGTGCAGACTTCATTCACTTCAGTGGAGCTCCTTTCAAATGACAATCATATAAACACGACTTTGATCTGTAGATCCGGTGTTACCAAGAAGATTGGCATCTGCAGGGTTTTACTTCCTGGTTGTGACCTGTTTCTGGATTATTAAAATGATGTGAGTAGCATCTTGCAAGTTGCACTTTGAATATTGGAATAAAAAGGTCCAAATTTCCAAGCACAATTACTGATTCTCAGAGTTTCTAGTTTGAATGGCTTGAACTTAGATGACTTCATGAACTTTATTTCTGACTGCTGAGTGCCCTCTTTCTGAAATCCAGGCTTTGATAGAAAGTCTTATGTTGGCAATCCACAAATAGACCCCCTGAATCTCTCGCTACTTTTAGAAGTCTTGGGCAAGGATCCTCAATGCATCCTGGTCATCTATTTGGCATGTTGCATATTGAACATTTTATCTTATGTGTAAATGAGATTTTGACCTATATGTGTAAAATAAATAATTTTGGAAGTTGAGACACAGTATTTCTACTGATGATTCTTTTGAAATATTCAACATTGCCTGTGCTGTTTCTCCCTTTTTTCCCCTCTGAGTTTGGCTAGAAAAGCTGTAAACATGTACTAAAAAAAATAGAAAACTTCACTAGCAATTTACCCCACAGTTATGCATCTTTTTGCTTTAGAGAACATTTAGCTAAAATTAGATGACAGCTCTATACCCTAAGAACCAGTGTTATGTTTTTCCTCCATTTCTGATCTACATAATTCAAAACAAGGAAATGTTAGCAGGTAAAACTGCAGGGTAAAACCTTTGGCTGCTGGAAATATTTGCATTTATTAAACTAACAACTGTAAAGCAGATATGCACATCTTTAGACTTCCTCATTCTTGCCTTATTAAAAAAGATCTTTGAAATTCAAAAACTTCCATGTAAATCTTGTGCAGGTTTTTTTCCTTCCCCTGATGCAGATGATTGTACTTGGGTGGCTTTAAAAAACAGAACTGGATCCAGGAACCTCAACACATCACTGATGGTTAAAATCCAGACCTAGTCTGGATCTAAAATTTGTCAATGGCTGAAATGAGGGTCCCCACAAATACCCTCACTCATGAGCTGGAACTTTTCCACTGTGCACAAATATGTCAGAGAAAACTGGCTTGTCTTGATCCATTTCCTTGGAGGCAGGCAAGCACCTACTAAACCATATCCCCAAGTGCTGCATCCACCTTCTGAACACTTCCAGGGATGGAGATTCCACCACTTCCCTGGGCAGCTTCAGTCTGCAGCTGGATCACACCTTGACACCTCCTCTGGGAAGGATGCCCATCAGACACTTGTGCAGACTATGAGACCTGCAAAGGTTACTTATTCACAGCAATTTTACCATATGAGGAACTCAGACACCTGAGCACAGATCCCACCCCTGGAAGTGTTCAAGGCCAGGCTGGATGGGGCTTGGAGCCATGTGGCCTTGTGGAAAGTGTCCCTGCCCATGGTAGGGGAGTTGGAACTGGATGATCTTTAAGGTTCCTTCCAGCCCCAACCATTGAGTGAGAGGTGGGTACATAGAAACCTCATGAATTTCAACAGAACAAAGTTCAAGATCCTACACCTGCCTCATGGCAATCCCAGACACACCCACAGGCTGGGTGGAGAAGTGATTGAAAGTGGCCTTGTGAAGGAAGGCTTGGGGGGGATGGTTGATGAGAAACTCAAGCTGGCAGTGAGTGCTCACAGCTCAGAGAGCCCAGGGTGAAGGGGGCTCATCCAAAGCAGCTTGGCCAGCAGGCCAGGGGAGATGATTCTCCCTCTATTCATCTCTCATGAGACCCCACCTGCAGTGCTGGTGTCCCCAACATAAGAAGGACATGGAAATGTTGGAGCAAGTCCAGAGGAGGCCGTGAAGGTGATGAGGGGACTGGAGCACTTGGTCTGTTGAGACAGGCTGAGAAAATTGGGGCTGTTCAGCCTGGAGAAGGTTGTGTGGAGACCTCATAGCAACCTTCCTGTGTCTGAAGGGGTTACAGAAAATCTGGAGAGGGATTTTCCATCAGGAACTGTAGTGACAGGACAAGGAGCAGTGGATTGAAACAGAAAGAGAGGAAACTTAGTTTAGATTTATAGAAGCAATCTATACTGTGAAACTGGTGAGACACTGTACCAGGCTGCCCAGGGAGGCTGTGGATAGCCCAGCCCAGTCAGTGTTCAAGACTGGATAAAACTTTAAGCAACTTGGTCTAGTGGGAGGTATCCCTGCCCATGGCAGGAGAGGTTGGGACTGCATGATCTTTAAGGTCCATTTTAACCCCTTAGAATTCTATGATAGTGTGAAAAGCAATTTACCCTCTATTAGATGTCGAAACGGTGCAAATACAGCTCACTCTCCAATGCAGAGGCCTTTTCATTCCTCAGTCTGTATTTTTCCATGTTGAGTACATCTCTATCACACAAGATCACCCTTAAATCACAATTACTCTAACTAATAAAGTATCCCTCGCGGCCTTTTGAAGAAGGTATCGATCGATAACAGAGAATCAAACAAAACAAAACACAAAAGAATGGTTCCCCTCCTATTTACAGAAGAAAATGACTCACAAGGGACAGTTTCTTATCTTTTCACAATACAAGGGTAGTGCCCTTCATGGCAAACACCAGGGCTGGAGCCCAGACTTTTATAGGCGTTGTGTGAGATGTATTTTCTCATGGGAAATGCTGGACTAGTCCAGACAAGCATCTGTTCTTTCTAAGGGGACTGAGGCAAGGCTGAGGAATTTTGAAAGGACACCCCAACTCATTTTTAGCATTTCATGGGATAACACCAAGTAACAGTTTTCAAGAGAATTATTTGAAGTTATTCTCATTTTGAAGACAGAGGAAACTGGCTGCAGAATTTGACAGCAGATGAGCGGCAAACTTTACTAATCCAACTTAGGACTTCTTTCTCCTCTACTTCCTTCTTTTACTTGGAATGGTTTCACTGATCCAGTTAAATTGCAGGAGCTTACTTTAATATAGCTAATGCTCTAAACCAATGTTTGAATTTTATACTAATTAAGGCCAATCCACTGTCATTTTTTCTGTAATGTGAAGACTAGTGCCCACAGTAACCCACTGAATTTAACATAAAAACAAGATAAAACAATTAAAGAGCAGGAATATTTGATTAAGTAGCTCATTGATTTATAGTGGAATAAATTGAAATGGATGGGACAGAGAAATTTTTTTAATGGCAGCCATATTTTATGTTCATTATCACAATCTCTGGGCTCTTTGTTCTTTTTTGAATAAAAGAAGGAGTTTAGGGATAGTAACTCTGGGATTTATTACTCTTGTCTGCTTTCTTAAGGCCTTTTTTTTTTTTTCCTTTTTCTGATTCATGTGGTAAAATATTAAGGCCCTATTGAAAAGTCATTACAAACCAGTGGCTGTCTGACATCATTTAAACAGCATTAATCCTGACAGTTACGCCGCGTGAAAAAACAAACACAGAGAGTTTTGTTTTGGTGACAGGGATTAAACCTCTCTTTGGGGTGGTTTGGGCTGCAGCAGCTCCCTGGGAGGGAGCCTTGCCCTGGATGCAGCAGGGAATGCTGTGGCTGGAGGCTTGGAAAATGCATCACACAGAGGAAACAACAAGGGGATGGGGTCACTCTACGGGGTACCCCCAAAACGAGGAGCAACCCCAAAATTGCTGAGTCCCAGGCTCCTGGATATTCCCCCAGATTCTGCAGATGTCACACGGTGCTTACCTCTGCTAGCAGGGATGGGGTGAAGGAATGAGGTTATCCTCCCTCTGCCCACTCCCTGAAGGGTGCATTCCACTCTTTCTGAACTACAGGTACCCTTCTACAACACCAAAAAACAGGGGGACTTTCTAGCCCTGCTTGCAATGGAGAGAAAGCACAACATAAAAATATTTAGGGACCATGTTATTGAGTGCAAACATGAGACTCTTTCAAGGACACAGAAAATCTGAGTCAGAGCAAGCCAAGTGCAGAGAGGTGGCCACTAAGGATGATCCTTTGCAGACCACAGGCACAGGTATCCTACCAGCCTGCCCTGTGTACTTGGGACACACCTGTCTAAAGCTTCCTTGCAGCCTTTCCATGTGGCTCAGAGAAAAAAACAAAACAGCCTTGAGTAGAGGAAGAAAATCACACTCAGTCTCCTATAAATATTTAAGTGTTTGTAAAAGGAAAGGGTATTTTTGTTGTTTGAAAAAGGGAGGGGAGATTTTGTCAGTGTCCATGTGCATCAATTCACGCACATTTTGACTCTCAGGCTCCTGGAAAATCCTACATAGACTACTGAGAAGGGGGATTTCTAGAGGATAACAAGGGCAGTAATTCCAGATAGTGTCTCACAACTGATCATACTGAAAAGGTAAAAATAAGACTGAATTAAAAAAAAGAAATATAGGAAAGAATTGTAGAATCACAGAAAGGCCTGACTTGGAAGGGACCTTAAAGATCACCTGAGACAATCAAGTGTGGAATAAGCTACCCAATTAGTGGACATAAGCCTATAAAAGGATTTTGTGTTTGCTGGGAGTTTGTTTAAAGAGTCATTGCACTTTCCAGGAAAGGAGGTGATGAGAGCAGAAACCCAAGGCAAAGTTATACCAGATAGAGCAGCCGATGAAATCAGCTCCTTTTTTCTCAGCGTTCGTTCCGCTGCCAAGCGTCCTCACCATGGAGTTGGGAGACTCCAGGGCCATCTGTTCATCTTTTCAGAGACCTGATTTCAATAGTGGGCCTCTGTTTTGTGACATTTCTTCCCAGAGTTACCTTTTTTGCAGGGACATCTGCTTGAAGGTCAGCTCGAACAAAAGTATTGACTCTCAAAAGAGAGGCTAACTCATGCCAGGAGCAGGGCTGGGGGTGTGGACAGAGAGGGACAAGGAAGACACATTTTTCACTCATTTGTTTTGTACCTTAGCAGTGTCCTCCCCTCTTTCCTCAGGCCATGTTTAGGGCTGTGACATCCAGAGGAGCTTGAACGCACCTTTTACTTTCCCTATTTCTCATCCCAGGGGTTCAGAAATCACAAGCCAAGCCCTTTGAAATTACAAGATTGGGTTAAAAGCCATGAAAATGCTGTAAAAATTGCATTTCAGGGATCTTTCTCTTTGCCTTCTGTCTTCAGAGACTTGTGCATGTGTCCTGCTTGTTTCAGGATTTTTCTGCAGCAAAAGAAGGTTGAAATGTATAATTTTTCAGTTAGTGTGAGACAGTCCTATGGGGAAAAAAATTTAAAATTTTATGGAAAATAATGTTACTGCAAGATATGTTGTGGTGATTGACAACCCATTTTTTTTTGCTCAGCACGAGGAATAATATGGGTCCAATTTAGAATATTCTGTGATTCCGTAATTCTTCCACTTGATGGTCCATTCTTCAAAGGTGCTGAAGGTGCCTTGCAAATGCTAAATTAGGGTGCTCAGTCTGTCTTCATCCTTCATCCAAAGGGTTCTGCAGTGGGGAAAGGATACGATCAAGAAGGTGAAATAATGAAATGGTTTTCAGGGGGCCTAAGTTCTGCTGAGTGGTTCCCATGCTTTGCCAGCCAAGGCAGGATTGATCTGAAGCCACAGCTACCTGGAAGGCTGGTGTGGCACCTCAGCTGCTCATCACACCCTCAGAGAGGCAGATGCCTTGGCAGAGTGGTTCAGCACTGGCAGATGATGGGTTGCCCTCTGCAAGTGTTTGTTCCCTCCCCGTAATTACAGAGAAAACCCAGAAACTGCTTTAAATTTTAAACTTTCACATTCACGTGCCTAAAATGAAATGTCTTTATTCTGATATCTTTGAGTCAATATAGATATATGTCTCTGAACATAATGACTGTCTGGTCTTCATGGATCTGTGTCTGTATGAACCTTTCCTTGAAAATTCCTGTGTGCTGTTGCCAGAGATGTCTTGGGAATGGGGGAGCACTGCTACTCTCAATAAGGCTGTTGATTGGCAATCCTGGATGCAGGGACTTGTCCAGATCTTGAAAGGATCCAGAAGATTTTTTTCTTATTAGTGTGGCTGAAAAATAACATAGAGGTATATGATAACCATAATAACCATAACTGTGTGGATATGGCTGTGTTTAGGCACACAGGCAAAAAGCCTCAACACACATATCTGTGTAGTTAAAATTAAAATTTATGCTATTATACTATTCAACACTATATGCACACATGCATAAACAGAATAGTTCAGCCATATTAGCACGTCTTTGGTTTAGGACAAACAGCAGATGATAATACTGAGACCTTGCTGTACCAGGGGAATTATAATTCCCTTCTACAGTCATGGTTGGGAAAAGATTACTGAGCTGGTAGCAAGTTTCCAGCCCTCAACTGCAAAGTGGGATCTGGAAGCTGGGGAGGGATTTCTGCTACCCAGCTGACAGAAAGGGATGTGTGGAGGCAGCTTTCAGAAGTGTTTAATCCCACCCCAGGAGCTGGAGAGCAGTGGTTATCACTGGTGGGTTTTAACAGGGGGGCCCACAGCTCAGATTGAACCTCAGTGAGCAGGGAGGCTGGGGGTGTTCTGGGCAGGGAGAGGAAGGCACTGGGACTGGTGGCTGAGGCAGGACTAAGAAGCCACTGCTCGTGGCAGTGGTGGGACAGGGAAAATGGTTAAATTTGATGAAAGGAATTGAAGCACCACTTTGGTCCATGCACTAAGGTAGGCATCACTTTGTGCCCACTTCTGAGACCTGACTGTCCCAGCAAACACATCCATCTTGAAGTCCAGAGGTATCAGTAGAAGGCCAGGTTGAGGGGATGGTGGTGAGGAAAAGCCCAAGCACACAACTGGTGGTGACACAGCTCAGTCTGTGCACCAGCTCCCACCTTGGGGTCAGCTCTTCCTAAGCACAGTGTTGAATCACACTTGGGTGAAGTGTTGGTGAGGTGTTAAGTGTTCAGAGCACAAGGAAAAGGTCACAGATTATTTAGAGCCTCTCAGTTTTCCTCATCAAGTCATCACAGTTTAGCTTGGCACATAAAGGATGTCCCACATAACCCAGGCAGGCACAACTACTTGAAGCATCTGGGGCATGGTGGTTTTTCTGTGCCCTGGAAAGCAATGCCAGCTGAGCTGTTGGCTTGGCATCCTTCAGCTCTGCTGTCTCTAGGCCCAGTTTTCTCAAAAGGTTGAAGCAGAAAGGAGCAAGGCTGGGTGTTATATGAGTGGGAGTACACTGAGGCAGCAGAGCCTTCAAGAGAAGGGGCTGGTTACTGGCCCTATTGGTGACCTTTTCTCCTGTTAGACACTATCTTCCTGAAGAGGGATTAAACTAAATAGCTGTGGCCTTCACTTTCTGTGCAGATGCTCTACAGATAATTCTGCTTTCTGCCAGCATCTTTGCCAGACTGAAATAGGCTGAAATCCTGAAGTTCTGCTCTAAAATAGTTGTACCCACACTCTGGTTTTCCTGTTGTGACAAAATAAGAATAGCAGTTCAAAATTTCCCACATTAGGACAATTTATTTAATTGTTGACACTATTCTGAATGAGAAGCTTCCTCCAGAAATCCTCACTGTTTTTATTGGGAGAGGCTTATGTTTTCCTACCCAACTTATTTTCAAACTTGTGCACTGTACTCAGATGTACATGACATCTGCCAGTGCAAATCTTGTTGTTTTATGCACTAGTCACAGTGGGTGAGTGTTCAGGAAAGGAGGTTTGTTGTCTTGGCTTTTTTTGTTTGTTTGCTCTGTTTTGGCTTTAATTTTTGTTACCAGTGAGCTGATTTTGATTTAAACGCTAAAGGATCCCTTACTGAATCCTTCCCAACAATTCCCTGGGAGATGGAGCCATTTTATTTTCTCAAACCCATTCTGAACCACCACTGTATGGTGTGGAGGCATCCACTGTATTTCAGGAAATTGGTATTAAGTTCTTTGTCCAAGCCTGGTGATGCTAGGGGAGAAAGTGAGAAGCCAAGAGAGAAGGAAAGAGGAAAAGAGCAGAGAACAGTGGAAAATAAGGAAGGGCACTTGTAGGAATCAACTTTGCTGATAATAATATTTCTTAGGGTCATTCTGCTTGGGCATTGAGAGTCTGTGTCCTTTCCACCACTAAATTGTAATGTCAGATCTTGATAGTGTTGGACTCTGAAAACTGCCTTCTGAGAAGAATGGATTGGATTGGAAGGATCCTTAAAGATCATCCAGTTCTGACACCTCTGCTGTGGGCATGAATGCTACTCACTAGCTCAGGTTCCTCATGGATTTGTCAAACCTGGATGTTAAGGTCACTTCCAACCCAAACCATTCTATGATTCCAAGTGTGATCTCACTTTCTTTCAAATAGTACATTGGGAATTGGACAACCTGAAGTTAGATTATGCAATACATTGTCTTAGCATCCTGCAAGAGCATGGCAGTATGAAAATCACATGAGAATTATTTTTTTTTTACAGTCTGATCTACAAAAGGCAGATCCAGATCTGAGCAGGGCTACTCTGACCAGTCAAGTCTCATTGAACAACTTAAGTTTGTCTCAGCTCAAGGACTGCTCTGCTTTGCAAGAGTGATCCTTGCAAAAGAGAGAAGGAAGATCTCAGCCTGTGATACCACAGTGTGATTAATCACCAGAGAAAAGTATCTGCTTCCCAAATTCCTCTGGGTCTAGGTCTGGAACTGGATGCACACTTCTGTCTGGGCACCCCCTTCTTACAGACAAGACCCTGAAGGGTAAATTAACCTTCCTGGCAAAAGACACCGGGAAAAGAGCAGGAAGAGAATCTAAAGGATGAATCCTTCTGTAGTTACATGACTGCCAAAATAATCCTATGGGGATGAATGAGCTCAAAGCCAAGCCAGAGTCATGCTCTTTCAGGAAGTCTAACCCAAGCTGGTGGGTGGCAGTGCACTGGATGAGGGAGCTGCAGCTGTTTCCATGGTGGTCTCCAGGCTGCAGGTCTGGAAGGATACAGAGTTTGTTATATCCTCTCTTTATAGCTATGTTTTTTGGTGGTGTTAGCAACCACACCAGAGCCAGATGAGTTTTCAAATGATGTATCAAGGAGTATCATGCCTGATCTTTAACTTCCACAGAAAACTGCTGGCCTGCATTTGCACCCACTGGGGTGGTGGTACTGGGGGAATCCAGGCCTCTTGCTCCTCCAGTGCTTCACCTCTGTGGATCAAAGCTCTGAAGTCAACAGCTTTAGCACCACTTCTCTGGCCATTGAAGTTCACAGAGCACATTTGATCTGCACTAATGTGGAGGATCTGGCACATCACTCCTGCCGGAGTGGATGGCATCAGCCCAAGCCTGGATCTGGCCTTTTGACTTTCAAAGATTGGCTGCAAAATGAGGGATCCTTGTCAGCTTTAAGATTGATGCTGTATGACTTCAAGCACGTTTGTCATCTGTTTGCAAAGTGAAAATAAGCTTACAGTTGTTGACAGTAAATGAAGTAATATTTACATAATACAGTCATACCTGTTTCCTGGTAAGGAGATCAATGCATATTTCTTTTTGCAATAACAAATCCATGCCGTATATCTTCACAGACACAATAATATTTGAAGTGAAACATTCATCTAGCTACATAATTACATCTATTGTTTTCCATTTGCTTTTTGTTCCCTAATAGTTTATTACTAGTGGCCAATAGTCAAAAGCAATCCAGAGGGATGCAAAACAGCCCCTCGTTCCAGCTCCTTTCAGAGATATTTTGTTTATTAAAATTGCTGTCATTAAGATTGGTGCTTGGATACTGCCCTGTAAACTGAGGCCCTGCTGCTCCTGGTGTTGGATGTACTTGTGGTACAAGGCATTGCCTGCTCCCAGATTTTTACAGCTGGAGAGAGGCATGGCAGGACACAGCCATTGCACAGCAGGTCAGCAGAAAAAATGCCTTGATGTGTCCAGCATATTTCCTTCCCTCCTCCCCTTGCTGACCAGAGGCAGAGCTAGGACAGAGGGATGTCTCTATCCTAGACTTGAAGAAGCTGGAGAACAGATGGGTTGAGACTGATCCCTTCTGTTTCTTTCAGCTGTCTTTTCCTTTAATTGGAGGAAAAGGGTTTATCTTTCTGTTCAATGGCATCTTCCAGACTGTAGGGTTCCTAAATCACTTCATACAAATCAATAGCAATAAATAAGTACTGAGGTGCCCCCACTATTAAGACATTTGTGTGGCCTATCTTGTGTAAATACTGCAGATAGCAATCATGATTTAGTAATTATTTCCCCCTCTTTCCACCTCCATAGCCCTCTCTAAACACAGAGCTTCTAAAGAAAAGCCTACAGCTATTTTTTTCCCCCCGCACAACAGTATCAACATAACAAACCCTTTAGTCAGGCAAGTTCCCCTCTCATCCCTCCAGCTGCCCTTAAATTTTCACCCTGGTGTAGAATGATGCTCTGAGTCAACTGGATACCCACCTCCGCCTACTCGAGAGCAGCTTTATTTCATATCTCTTGTTTCTCTGGGTGTCATGCAAATGGAGAGGAGGAGTTACATCCTCAGCATGCAGCAGCACTGCTGCCCTTCACATCTGAGTGGCTCTATTTGCTCTTAAAACCACGAGTTATTTGCTCTTTTACAAAGCAGTTTTACACTGGTGTTGAATACCCAGTCTGGACTGGTCACTGGTAAGAAGAAAAAGCAAGGAAAGGTTTCCTGGTAGGAACAGAGCAAGCAAGGTAGTGTTTCCTGGTAGGCATTGTTAAAGGAAAAACTAATTTCCAGTTCTGCACTGGGCTGGCAATAGGGACACAAAGTGCTGCATTAACATGATCCAAATATCCTGAAAGGAACAGTGGACAAGTTAGCCCAGCAGTGTGGACCTCTGAGATTGGTCCCACAGCCACTGTGGACATCCTGCTGGCCAATTCAAAGGTGCTGAATGAAGACCTCCCAGGTTTAGATAATTTATCAGCCTTTTTGTGATAGATAAGTCTGCTTGGATCACCTGGTCATGAACCACATGATGGGATAAAGGAGGAGACAGCTGTAGTGGGCTCAAGCACTGCCTTGCTCTTGGGTTGGGATGCACAAGAGCTTAATAAAACCATCAGATGCTGCCCCAGCCCCCAGGTGTTTTCAGGTTGAATAGGGAAGGGTTTTTCTTAATTTTTTTTTTTTTCATTTAGAGATATGCAGTATAGAGAAGCAAAGGGGCCTTACTAAAGTTAAATTTCTGCACAAATCTTCATGCTGCAGCTAGGAAATAAGCATCTGAATGTTTTTATATTAATGTATGATGTACCTTTGGGTCAGCCATACATGGTGTATCTTTTCAGCACCCAGCACAATGGGGCTCATATCCTGAATAAACACTGATAATACACTGTAAGCATTGCTCAGTGATGGTATCAAGATTAATGTGGATTATTTTTCATCTCTTGACCCAGTTATCTGTGAATGTCTCATCACATGTATTTATCTAATATTTGACTTCAGTTAATTTCTGTCTGGGGGAAGTTCATGCTTGGTTAGGATTGCCTTTGGGTTTAAGGTTTTCAGGATCTTGTTTACAGTGCACCTCAGTGGGTTCTGAGTGCTTCTAAACCACAGGCTCCTAGGAAAGTTTGGGTTAGAAAGGACCTTGAAGACCATCTAGTTACAACCCTCCTGCCATGGACAGGGACATCTATTAGACCATCATTCTGAATGCTCTTATGGATCTCCAGAGTGGATCATCCACTTCAGCTAGATTCTGCATATGGTCAAAAATTTGTGTATGATTGAAATAATCTTCCTGCAAAGAAATGTCCCTCCTTTTTATTTAACTATTGACTTTTTTTTTTGTCTGGTTCATTTATTGTATTGTTAGTAATAATATTTTTAGGATATCATAGAATCAACAAAATGTGCCAGAGATGTTGCTGTTCCACTTGTTAAGCAGGTGCTTTTTAAGGACTGTGTATCTCTCCAGCAATTTTCCTGAGCCTTTCCTATAAGCATCCTTTTTCTGGAGCTTTACTATACTGTTCTAGCCCACTATGTACACAACTCTTTTAAAGGCTAGTCCAAATCATACTTTATTTTCTGTTATCAATTTATTTTGAAAAGCTGAGAAGACAGCCATGAAAAAGGGAATGGAGGGAGACTGTAGCAGGGTCCATGGGCTGCTCTGCAAGCTCTCATTTTGATTTCCTTGCATTTGCAAAGCAAAAGCTCAGAGTGAGTTTCAGCTTTTGGCCACCAACTGGAAGCATTACTAGTGATGAGTACTGTGGGCAGTAAAATTTGGCTACCCAGGACTGAAGAGGGAACATCTGTGGCTGTTGGGACTGTTTCCATTCAGCCTTTAAAGAGCCCAGTAGAGATTTGTGGATCTGTGTGTGCGAGGGCCCTTTCCTTATCAAAGAATATCCTTTAAATGTGTTTGGGGCTGGGTAATAATAGGCAGCATCAGTGAATGCTGTTTCATTATTTTTTTTTTTTAAAGTGCATGTCTTCTAGTGGGTGATTCATCAGCTGCTGTTACAGAAAGTATGTTGGGAAGCTTGCAGCTGTGGGCTCAGGCTGCAGTTTCTGTGTCGTTGCTAGGGATTCCGCATTAAATATCCCAATTCTCTGCACTTAAAACTAGGAAAAATTGACATTCTGACTTCCCATAAGAGAATGGAATACGTGATTCACAGCCCTTCTTCTGCAACATTAATCAGGCCCTGTTTACAGGGAATAGAGCCAAGGGGGGTGGTTGGAGCCAAGGAGGTACACTCAGAAAGCCAAATGGTGATGTCATTTGGGGCAAAACGGTAAAGGCAAGCCACTTAGCTGGCTGAGAGGGCTTGTAGTGGGACCAAATCCCAGTTAAGGGATGGAGAAGCATTAGGGTTTCTTGGCTGTGCCATTGAGTGCCCTGGTTTTACTATGGGTTGTTTATGGATGACAGCAGAGCTCAAGCTGGGCAGCTGAGTCCTGCAGGTCTGCCGTGGCACTGGAGGATGAGGAGTTCATAGTTCATGTGCTGAGCTTTAAATCCCCAATTTCAGTGTGTTCTGTGAAGTTCCCTTTCCAAAAGGACACCATGATCTGGTTTTCATGTCCTGCCAATATCTGGGTTATGCCTTGGGCTGCTCTGGTGCCAGGTGCTCTGCACACATGTGTAAGGGTTTTCTCCTGATCCTGGACATTTGTCACCCATGTGGAAATGTGACAGCCTTTTTATGGATGGACTAAGGGAAATGACAAGGAACCTCCTTGGGGGAAAACAAACCCTATGTGCCTCAGCTGGGAAAGGAGCACAACCTTCCATGGCAAGTCCCCTGTGTTAACAGGGACATGGTCCATCTGGTATCACAAGAATCCTCTTTTGCACACAGGCAGCAAAAATAATTTTGCAGCCTGAACAAAAGTTGAACAAAGGAGTTTCTGTCCCCTCTTCAGTTAGAGGCAATGCTGGGGCTGAGTGTGGCAAGGTTTTCACAAAATGTGATGATACTGAGGACACAGGTAAGAAAATCATAAAGACTGTCCCCATCCAATCACTGCAAGGAACTTGCAGGAACATTGCCTCCTTGACTTTTGCAATGTTTTCTTGGGAATCTTTCTTGCAAAGTGAATTCTGACTGTCTGCCTACTGAGATGTAGAAAGAAGCCTTAGGAAGGAGATTTAAAAAGTCTGACCAGCCCATTTGCATACTTTATATGGAGATCTCTTGGCAAGCCACGAGTGAGCTGTTGTATCCACAGGTATCAGCATGACCCCAGCAAACTGAGGTTTCCTTCTCAAGCTCAGGCAAAACAGATTATTTCCTAGATCAGTAAACTGCAAATATGAATGTGCCTTCCCTGGCTCCCTAATAGCATATCTCCTTTCCAAAGGAATCCAGCTTTGCAATTTTAAGTAGAATTTGTTGTTTACAACATCAACTTATATTTTTGTTCTCCTTATTTTTTTGCATGGTCCTTCTGAAAGCCGTCCCTCTTCATGCCATTACTTAAATGTGAAACAAAAAATTAGCTAGAATTATTTATTAAATGGCAGGATATCTTAATCCCTGCCATGCTTAGAAGGGACCTTAGAAATGTTTTTTAAGCATCACATATTTTCTTACTAGGAACTGTGTTTCTCCTGGGCACTGTATCCAAACTCTCAAGCTGTGGGAGACCTAGTCTGATTAATAAGGGATGTTTGTTGCTGGGGCCAATGGAAATTCTCCATTCTAAATCACACCTGTGCTTTAATCCTGATCTTACAGGGACAGAAAAAAGCAGTCCAACCAGAATTTGGGGTGGTATGATATTGTCAGTGATAACAGTCTACTGCTTCTCTGACAAAGTGCTGAGGACTCACACATTTGGGACACAGGAAGGAGAAGCCAAAACAGCAGGGCTCTGTTGAGGAGAGGAAGGTCTTGGCATAAATCCTCCACTTCAAAGCTGCAGCTCGAGTATCTAATCCAACATGGGGATGTTTCTTCATATGGTATTGAGGAGATTGGCCATTGGTGGTGCAGGAGGAGCTGAAAATGCTGTGAATGATGTGTTTAGTAGTGGTAGATGGTTGTTATACCTCAGACACTGATTTAGGGTTTCCTCTGTGGTAAATTGGAAAGAAACCTGTAGTCTCCTTTACAAGTAAAATAATAGATAATAATGAGAGAAAATAATTATTGTTAAATGAAAGAGAAGAATACAGAAAAGGAAACAGTGTTTTGGCTGGCTGAGGATCACTGAACACCTCAGGGGTACTTCTATGACACACTCATGGTGAGAGGTTGGAGGTCTGGGTCCTTTCCTGAACTCTGCCATCAATTCCTTTTATGATTTTGTTCCCATTATTTAATTTTCTCAAATTTCAGTTTTCCTTTAATTCATGATACAGGAAAGTAGTGCTTGGGGATATTTAGGGGGTAGCAGCAGGGCATTAAGAACTGTTGGGTCACATGAGATACCATGGCAAAGCCAGGTCCTCAGCTGGAGGTGACAACCATGATTTACACAAGCTGAGGATCTGGCTCCCTCTTTTATAGCATGTCAGCTCACATCCATCTTTATGCCAGCAGCATCCAGGCCCCAACTGCAAGCATTTAATAAATTTAAGGAAGTTCTTGTTTTGATCTTTTGTTATAATCAGTGTTATTACGAATGCAAACAATAACCAGAACAATTGTAGTCATCAATGGAGCTATTGGTGAAGAACACAGGGCCTTCCTGCTTAGACACAACTATGAAGAGGACTGTTTACTTAGCCAGACTGTCCTTTTATAGTTACCAACAGGAAGTGCTTGCAATGTTTGTCTAAGAAGGAGACTTTAAATTATCCCAAATCATCCCTTCAAAGGGAAGTGAGAACAGAATGCAGATTTAAAAAATCTCTCACTGCCTGTTGTTTGCCATATGAGTGAGCACATCTGGTTTTGATGGACTTGACAACTTGTCATCTGTGTCTTTACAGCCCAGGTTAGTCACGTTCTCACCTCTAAATGGAAAAGTTTTGGATGAAAACTGTTTTGCTTTTTGGCTTCTCCTGAGTCTCTGTAAACACTGGTACACAGTGTAAGGCAAACTTGACCCGAATAGCCTCTACTATTGAATGTCCAGATATCTGCCAAACGTGTGGATAGGAGAGGGACTGGCAGGAGTGGGAAGAGGGAATGTCCGAGATAGTTTGGGTTGGATATCAGGAGAAGGTTCTTCACCCAGATGGTGGTTGGGCACTGGAACAGGCTCTCCAGAGAAGTGGACACAGCCCCAGCCCTGACAGAGCTCAAAAAAAGTTTGGACAATGCTCTCAGACCCATGGTGGGATTCCTGGGGTGGTTCTGTGAGAGATCAGAAGTTGAACTCGATGATATCCTCGTGAATCCCTTTCAACCCAGGATATTCTGGGATTCTATGAAAAAACATGGGACACCTCAGTTTTGGGCAGCTTCAGGAGAGGGAACTCACTGGGTTGTTAACAGAATAACCAAGATGTCTCTTTATAAATCATAAGAGATATAACATCAATCTGTGCTGAGTTTTATCTCAGTTTTGCTTCTTGTTGCAGAGAATTATACAAGGAATAAACCACAGTTTAAAAAGTCTCTCAGCTTACACCTCAGTAAATCAATTATACCCACAGATCAAATATCAGACTTCAGTTAATGGCTTTTTGTTATTTAAATCTTCAAATTTACCTGTTCATACCCATTAATACATGGTTACTGGAGTGAGAGGTATTGTAACCTGGATAATGGAACCTTTTATGAATTCTAGAGCTGGAGCCCTGTAGCTGATCTCACACAGGTAAGAAAGGACTGATCCACACATGCAGCTGTGCCCTTGCTCTATGGTACCATTCATAAACCAATTTAATATGTGAGTCCCATTAGAAGTAGGAACTATTTTATCCCCATTTTACACAAGGGGAAAAGGAGGCAGAGAGAAAGATTAGGGGACTTGCCCAAGGTCACACAGGAAACCTGTGGTACAACCAGGATATGAACATAGATTTCCTGAGCCTCCATTTGCTACATTAACCACAAGCTCTTCCTTCCTCCCTTGTTTGGGAGAAATGACAAGGTTTATTTAACATGAGAGGTGCCATGCAGGGACTCAGCCTCAAGATTCTTCATTTCATGGGGAGAAGATGCTCTAGACAAGAGACATCCTTGCTCTGAAGGACATCCCCACAAAGTATTTGTGTGTTTGTACCAGAGGATACCAGTCAACCCTTCAAGTATCTTCCCTTTTCTCCTCGGCACAGGGTTTTGTTGGTGCAGTTGGAGTTCCAGGAATGTGGAGTTTGGTCACCATGGGCATTTCTGTGAAAACCACAGGCATGGGAGGTGTTTTTTACCTTTGCTCCCACATGTGGATATCTACATTGTAGAGCTCAGCTGATCACCTGATTGTCAGTTCAGGGCAGGGCCATAGGTTAATTTGGGGAGTTAGATAAACCACACAAGGTGAAGCTGCCTTTGTCTCTGTCAGACCTAATGTCAGCTCTGGGACATGGAAAAAATCTTAACTTCTAAATTCATAGGAAGATTCTCTCCCAAGTGTCAGTGGAAAACATGCAGCATGGGCACCCCTTCTGCATGGGCAGCAGGGACAAGAACAATGCTGCCTTGTGTGTCAGTGGGCAGGAATGTCAGTCCAGCATAAAACCCTTCTCCCCTACCAGAGACTTGCTGGGGAAAAACAGGCCAGAGACATCATACCACAGATCTACAGAATTCTGTGAGACCAATATTTCCTTTAGGTGATGTTGCTTTCTCAGTTTCCAAAGGAGTGATTCTTTTCCCCTGGAATTCACTGGCACTGCTGTGTAGGACAATGAGAGGTAAGCAGCAGCTTGAATTTCTTCTCTCTGTTTGTGCAACCAAACCACCACTCACAAGAGAGACTTTTCAAACCATGCACATGTAATACAAAAGGAATTATGTTGTCAGTGGCATCACTCTTGATAACAAAGGACGATACTGTAATATTATGGTATTTTCTTCTGCAGGTTCCATGAAAAGGACACTCCCAAGAAAGTTTTTGTGGTTATTTTTTGTGGCAATCTGCTGCTCTTCTACCATGTTGCCCTGACATCAACACAGGGATCAGAGAGAGCCCACATGTCTTTTATTCTCAGGCATGTTGGTAATTGGCACCATCTCACCTCCAAATTCACCTTGGCGAGGATCCAGCTGCTCTGGGACTATTTTTGTGCTGAGCACAAGATCTATCTGCTCGTGGGGAAAACAGGAACTTCCCCATCTCACCACAATATCATGGCTCCCTATCTACCCCTGTGCTAAACAAATGGGAGTGCGTTTGGTAACAGTCCACAGGGATTTTGTCTTCCTTTAGTCAAATGCAGCCTTATTTCTCTCTATATATTCCTTTTATCCTTTTTCCTTCATATAGTTTCAACTCATTTTTTTTCTCAGAAAGTAATTTAAATTATTTCTTAAGGGTTTGTATGCATTTAAGATCTTATTCAACTTGAAAGTTTATTACAAATTGATATACTTCAGGTCAAATGCTTATGATTTGGGACTCTTAAAAGTGAGTAAGAACTAAATAGACTTAAAAATATAACGAAAAATTGTGATAGCCTTCCCCCTTTGTTATTCACAAGATCACACTGAGTTACATCTCAGTTCTTTGACTCCAGCTAAATGCTGGTGTCTTCAGTGGGGCATCCCTGTGGATTTAAATGTTACTGGCATAGGTAAGCATAGTAGACTTATCTCATTCTTATCAACAACAAATTTTCAGAGATCTGCCAACATGTCAAAACTCTTGCTGGGTCCCCAAAGATTATTGTATTTCCTTATAACTGTTTATGTAACTTTAAACAAACTCACATGTACGGAAAACCCAACAGGAATCTTCTGATTCTACTGCATTCCTCCTCTGCCTCAAACTTTTGACAGCAAGTCAGATTCTGCCTTTTGAAAGGAACAGCTATTTTTATTCCTGTAGCAAAAGGTTTTCCAAACTCCACATGCATTGTTATGTCTCTCAAATGCATTACATCACACTACTCTCCTGAAAGATGTCCAAATTCTGCATTAAAACGCTTGTGGGAAAAGTTGAAAAAATAAATGGTTTATGTTAAATGGTATTTTGAAAAGGGAATAAAATGTATTGCACTGATATGGAAAGGTAGTGTAGTAATGAATGCTTTGGGTTTGAATTAAGTGTTATGCTCTCCCTCATTAAACTCCATTCTGAAGTTATGCAGACTTACGTGTATCTTCCCCCTCTTCCCTCCTTTTCCACTGAGTATAACAGAAAAATGGTGAAGTCTGAACTCTGTGAACATCATGCCATGAAAAATGTAACCAAAGCAGGTGGGTTTACTTTAAATTAGAAGGGAATATGATCTGCCCGTATTTCAAGTACCAACTTGGAAATCTCTGGCAAACAGCTGACTGAGCCTGTTCCTCACAGCTTGGTGTGACCAGCAGTATGTGCCTCAGAATGAGACAGTATTGGGCTGCTCCAGCTCAGGCCGAGGGCAAGAACAGTGTTAAATGTTTCCAGCAGCACAGTCATGCTCAGTGTGGTGGAATTTGGCCAGTAGCTTTTGGAGACTATTGATGTTAAAGGTCTTTTTAATGAGACTTTTGTTATAAAAGGTTTTATCCACACTGTGCTGTTATGATGTTCCCCTGGGTCCCACAAGGCCAAATATTCTGCCTGGTGTGGCCTTGGGATACTCTGAGAACATCATGGGACATGGCCTTGCTTGAATGAAGGGAAATTTAGGGCCATTGGGCTTCGTAGCATTCTCCAGGATCTCTTAATATAATTTTCTGGACAACTCCAAATCTGGAAGGCTACTTGCCTGAAGCATCCAAAGTCTTTAAAAACATATCCCACAAAACCATGTGTAGCTCTCTCTGCACTCTGCAGTTCCCTACATTTCAAAGGTTTGGAGATGTACCCAACTTTTCCCCAGAATCAGCCAAGTCTAGAAGAGCATGAAATGACTGCACATCACATCCCAACCAAACATATGACAGAAGGACTCTGCTGGCCTTCCTTGGGCCAACTCCATTGCCAGGTTCCCAGAGGTTTCATCTTGGCCTGGGATAATAATGTGAGCATTGCAAGCACCTGCTGAGCAGGGATGGTGGCTGAGGGGAGGCTTATGATCCCCAAAGAGGATTTTGGTTCACTATTTATAGTTTAATATTCTCTTTAAAGGATGGATTGTCTGGCTTTGAGAAAGAAAGCAATGTGGCATTTTATGAGGGGTTCTATGCTGGCAGTGTGATTCTCACGTTTAGGGGATCTCTCAGGGGATTCTCTCTGCTCTGTCCATTTTCGAGTTTTGACAAGTTTTTGGCAGAATTCAGGCACCTCATTGCTCAGGCTGGGAAATTCTGACAAAGCTGGCTTGTTGAGAACGTTGTTTTTCTCTGAAGGAACCGATGTCCCAGCAGATGGCTGGATGGCCAGCATAGCTGAGATGTATAACAAATGGGTCAAGAGAGATGACATCTCACAGTGATCTACCCTGCTCTTGGCCATCTGGAATTCAAAGTAAACAGGGATCATAAAAAGCTTGTACTATTACAGGTCCATAAACATGCTTTATTAGCTGCTTCTACTAACTTCTTTACTTGTTGATAAATATTAATGAAAATTTTGTAAGCTGCAAAACTACACTCACAAAGTCCAAACCCACAGTAATAATTTCAGAGTAATTTCAGAATACTTCCTATAGCCTATTTAATCTTAAACAGTGGCTTCAAAGGAATATTTTTTTAGTCTAAAATCGTTGTCCCTCATTGCCTTCTAGATATCCTTGCATCTTTGCCATGAGAATAGAAGGGAATGTTGACAATTATCTTGCACTGGATGCCTAAAACCTAAATAGCTGAAGATACACTCTTATTTCCATCCTTAATTTAAGTACCATAAGTTTGAAGAAGGAAATCTAAGCTCTTACAAACACTGCTTGTTGGAAACCATTGTCCAATTTGACCTCCTGAGAGTTACCCTGCCTGGTATCCATTGCATGTCTGGATGCTCTAGTTCTCCCAAAACAGCTTTTAAAGGAGCTTTTTCACTTATTCCTCTCATCACTACAAGCCCTTCCTCACCTCATTCCTTCTTCTGGAGTAGTTCAAGTTTATCTGTAACTCTAAGGCTCTAGAAAATACTGCCCACAAAGATGTGTTTTCTCATCCTTGTTTTGTGTTCTCTCGAGAATCTTAGCTTGGTGCTGCACTGTACTGCATGGATTGGATCCTCCTTTGAATACCACGGGTGCTGGTCACAAAAAGATCAGGCTGAGGATGAGGACATCTGCATTGCAGTCTCAGCAGTCTCCTCTCCTTCCTGGGCCATGATATCCTGGCTGTCCTCAAGAACAGAGACTGAATATTATAAAACATCAGAATATTGTTGCAAAGGCCCAGATAAACAAATTTTCATACTGTATGGTTATGCCTGTCAGCAATGAGCAATACATCAAATACAGTGGAAGTTATGTGAAGATGCTGGAGATTTCAGCCTTCTTACATCTTCAGCTGAGGCATTCAGAGGCAACTATCACAGCAGAAATTTGGTCATATTGGAAAAGACTGGGCACTGTTTGCAGAAACTGAAAGGATTTGCTTAGTTTTTTTCTATTTCTATATTTAAGATAATTTGCCATTCCAGAGCTGTTTCCCAACATAGCAAGTGAGAACCCATGTGGCACCTGGGAAGGTAAAAAAGATGGATATTTTAAAGAAACCAAAAAATAGTTTCCTTTTATTTTCTAAATACATTTTCAGTTTGCTAAAACAACAAAGCAAGACATTTCATATGTTCTGTTCCTTAATTGAACCATAGACCAGAGCCTCAGCTGGTGTGATTTTGTACCCTTCCCTTGCAATCAATTTACTGCCATGGGAAATTCACTTACAAAACTCATTTTTCATGGTGAACACAGAAACTTTTCATGTAGTTCCTCTCAAGGCTTTTGCCACTGCTGCTGATGTAATCCCATTGCTAGAGATCCTTCTGCCCAGGAGCCTTGGAGAGCCCTTTCCAGGGATTTCAGGATGACTGGGAACCAATTTGCTGCCCATATCACCAAAATATTTCTGCCATGCCAAGATCAGACCAGTCTTGGATTGAAAACCAATTTGACAGGTGTGCAGAGGATGATTTTTTTTCCACTGGCTTATAGTGGCTTCACAATAACTCGGCTGAGATGAGTATATTTTTTTTAAGAGACTTAATTCACTTTTAAAGGAAGTTAGAATGGTTATCTAGGACAACATTTTGCAAATTTTTCAATAATTATCTTGTTCATGAATGTACACATACACAGAAGATATATGATTAAACTACAGTGCATGGACATGTGTCAATAAAGGAAGCAATTCTTGTAAGATTGGGTGCATCTACACAGTTTCTTAAAAACAGACAATGCAGCAGAATTGCATGGCAAGTTACTGTCATCTGAAAACATGAGCTGCTGTAAAATGCTGGTCTGTAATGTTGGATCAGAGAGGATAGTGGTAAACAAAGCCTAAATGAACTATGTCAGGACTTGAATTTATAGATTCATAGGATCAGTTAGTCTGGAAAAAACCTCCAAGGTCATTGGGTCCAACCACTAACCCAGAACTGCCAGGTACCCAATCCTAAATCATGTCCCTAAGCACCACATCTACACATTTTGTGAGAAATTCCAGGCATGGTGATTCCACCATATCCCTGGGCATCCTCTTACAATGCTTCATCACCTTCTCAGTGAAGAAATTTTTTCTACTGCCAAATCTAAACCTCCATGTAGCTATACAAATGTCACCCAGTTTGCAATTTTAAGCAAAAATAAAAATAGAATCAGTCACCCTTATTTTTAAGATCTCAAGTTTCATACCAAAGTCGAGGTTTGTTTGGCTCTTTGCAGTTTGAACACCTGTGTAAAAGTAAGAAAGGGAGGGAGGGGGTGAGAAAAACCTCACAATTTTTTTTTCTCTCCTGTTTTTTTGCAACTCTCTGTGTTTTTCCTGCAGGTCTTCAGGCAGCTTGAGTGTCACAGGTTGTTTTACACCATCCAGTCTGGCAGAAAACTTAAGGAAAATACACATTTTGCTATCAAAATAGAATTCCAGGGTGACTTAAAAATTTGTACAATGGCTGATTTGTGCCCTGTGTCAGCACTATGTGATGCACTGGTCTTGCATCTATTTTATATCATGTGTACTTTTATATTTCATATAAACTTGAAATAGCGAAAAAAAATTGTGAAAAATAATAACTTGAAGTCTCAAATAATGCCCCCAAGGGCATGTTCTGCAGGCTGATGCAGGGCAGAGCAATCTGAGCTGTGCCTGGGTACGGTGAGCAGAGCAGCTGCACTGTTTTTTACCTCTTTGAAAGTTCTGACAGGAAACAGCCCTGATGTGGGGCTGGGAGCTGTCCCTCAAATGCTGGAAGGCTCTCAGCATTCTCAGCACTTAGAATTTTGCAGGAGAAACCCACAAGTGCTCTGGTGCCCAGCTTTCAGAGAGTCCACGCTGCTGCAGCCTCTGCAGCTCCAGATTTTCCTGTGTCAGCTCCCCCAGTGCTGCCCAGGGGAGATGGTCACAGCTTCTGCTCTGCCTCCCCACCTCCCAGTGTGGGCTTCCAGCTCAGCAAAGCAGCTCAGCACTAGGCCACTCTTCCTCCTGATACACTTTGAGAACTTTTAAAGTGGTGCAGCAGAAGCAGCAGAGGAACTCCTTTGCCACTCACAGCAGCAATATTGTATTAACGCCAAGTCACTGCCCACAGACAGAAAAACATCACAGCACACACCAAGTGAGATGTGAAACTCAAGACAGCAGAGTTTATAAGCATCCCATAGGTCAGTATAAGTCCTGCTGAAGCTTGATTTTACACTAGCATAAACCTTGCTGCATGCAAACACACGTATGTAGATACCCCTACATGCAGAGAACATGCACAAGAGCCCCTTTCTAATTTTATTTTTCTTTTTTTTTCTTACTTTTTGGTAGGCATGTTGTGGAAAATGTGTGTCTCTGTGGGTCTGGTGACAGGTTAATGTTTATGTGGGTGCTAGAAAAAAAAAAAAAAAAAAAGGAGAAGGTGTGAGGCATATATTCAGAGAGCCAGAAAGCCACACACAGGCTTCTATTTATAGCACCTTCGTGGTGAAGTAGAGAAAACGAACGGCAGCTTCTCTCTGCTGCTCCTAACTGAAGTTTGACGAGAGCGACTTAGAGCATTTGGGGTCTCTTTGTAGTTATAACTGACGACAGAAAGTGATGAGTTAGCTGTTTCCTTTGCGACCCTCTCGAGCAGGTGAAGGAGTCAACCGCTGCGCAGAACGAGCTGACGCTGCCTCGGCGCCTGGAAATGCTCTGTGCACCCCAGGGAGCCCGGGTCACAAAGTAAAATAACCAGTTTTTTTTTCTGAGCACCATGGCTAGAGTCTGTCTCCCAACCTGGCTTCCCAGACCAAGTGAAGAATTCATGGTACAGATGCAGTGGGGTGTGTGGACATTTTAATTTCTTTCGAGTTGCACCTGTTGGAAAGGGAAAAATACAGACACAGGGTTCTAGTAATGGAACTGAGGTCTGAGGTCATAGTTCAAACTCACTGATGATTTCTTATGCCAATAATAAATGCAGCACTGCTCTTGCTTTTTTTGTTCAATGATTTCTTCTAAGATGAGATTAACTAGATATGTTCTTACTTATATGATCCCGTTCCTGCATAGTATAAATGAGTTGGCTTATGTGGATAGTACAGTGGGCCTGGGAACTTGGTGGTGAGGTATTAAAAATGCAGTTTTCATCTGCTCTGCTTAAATTGGGGTAGTGGCTTTAAATTGAGAGTGAGTTTAGTTTAGATATCAGGAAGGAATTCTCTTTTGTGAGAGGCCCTGGCACAGGTTGCCCAGAGAAGCTGTGGCTGCCCCATCCCTGGAAGTGTCCAAGGCCAGGCTGGATGGGGCTTGGAGAAACCCAGGATAGTGGAAGGTGTCCCTGCCGGGTAACAGGGGATTGGAACTTGATGATCTTTAATCTTCCTTCCAAACCAGCCCATTCTGTGGTCCTCTGATTTATTTTTTTCTGCTTTCTTTCTTTTTTCATTTCTTTCCTGAGGGCAGAAGTTCAAATATTCTCCTGCTGGAAGCTGAAATATTCGGTAGGTGAGGAGGCACCTCATCACCCATCTCTTCCCCCATGAAGGCTGCTCTTTGCAGTCCCCAGTGCTGCCCACTGCTCTGACTTTTACCCCGGTGGAGGACCCTGTCTCGTCCTCAGCTGCCCATTTCATGACGCCTCCAAATCACACCACTCGTGTGCAAATCATGGATTGCTCCATTTGGAGGTGGGAACCATCAATTTTCTGTTTGTTTGGATGGCGGAAGTGGGTTTGGCACCTGGAAAATTACAGGGCTGGGAGCAGAATATCAAGTTCCTGCCTTAGGTCCAGACCAGTAATGGTGAAAAAGCTATCTTAAAGCAAAACTCTTTTCCCTCAACTTTTTTCTTTAGTTTTATAAAATGCAAAGAATGCAAGCAACAGAAATATTTTGTGAGCTGGTATTTGTTGCAGCACACAACTTTCTCAGAAGAAAAAAAATCTTGAATTATTAAAGAGCTTGAATTATAAAAGGGAGCAAAACTCCCTTTTCATGGTTTAAAATAAAGTATATTGACATTTTCCTTTAAAAGGCGCTTTCTGATTTTCAGTTGGAGTGAATGTAGTTTAAAAAATAGTTTCTAAAAGATTAATAAAAAATATACACATGGATTCATTTTGAATGAAATCAATATTTTATGAATTAATATTTGAGTTCTGTTGACTCGCCAAAAATTTTACTATTTTCTTTCTGAATTGATATGAATTTTTACCAAACTCCATTTTAAAAGAGGAAGTGAACTAATAAATTAGATATTTGCACAGCCCCACAATAATATTAAGCATTGAGTTTTGTCTACTCCTATCTCATCTAGAATCACTGGTGAAGAAATTAATTTTAACTTCTTTATCATTCTAGTGTTTCTTTGTTTCATTCATTCAATATTAAAAGTGGTTGAATAAACTGGTCACATGGTGCACTGTCTGTTCCTTGACTGAAGCAGGGCATATCTCTTGGAGATGATCAACACTGAAGACTTCAGATATCACTCTAACTCTATTTTAAGAAACATGTATGTTACGTGAGTTCTCCCATGTCTAATATCATTGCTGAGTTTAGACCAATGTGTTTCATTTTGGATAATGTCTCAGTGACAGCACTGAGTTGACAAACACTTTTCTCAGACTTGGATCTCATTTCCTGGTGTGTAGACATTTACTTCAGAGAAATTCTTGCATTTTTGTTGATGAATCTTAGTATTCACTTGAACTTTCATAATTTCTGCTCTGTCAGTAAACTACTTTTCTAGGTGCTGATGGAGAGAAATCCCAGGGAGGGACAAATGTTGATGAGATAGTTTTCTTCAAATCAGAATCATTAAAGTTGAAAAAGACCTCTCAGAATATAGAGTCCAGCCATTAACCCAGTACTGCCAAGTTCAGCACTAGAACTTGTCCCTATGCACCACATCTACATGTTTCCTGAATATTTCCAAGGCTAGTGATTCCACCACTTCTTGGAAAGCTTGTTCCAGTGCTTGACCACCTTTCCAGTGGAGAATTTTTTCTTAATATCCAATCTAAACTTCCCCAGCTCAAGGCCATTTAGCTTTGCCCTAGTGTTCATTACCCGGACAACCCCACCAATTCCTGCTTCTCAAGCAATAAATGAAAGGAATGATTTCATGGCAAAATTTTAGTTTAATTTGGCCACTGTTCATTCTGCCTTCATTATGCTGCTTTTCTTGTAAAAAATATTTGAGAAGAAACCCCAAACCTATGAATTTTAAAAGTATAGGTCCTACACAACTACCAGTAGTCAAAATACACTTTGTTATAGAGAAAACCAATAAGATCTTGGCAAAATAAAGGTGGGACATTTCACTGACTCTCACTTTTCTCATGTTCCTAGACCAAAAGTCAGTGTTAAAGGCTTGGCTTTGTAATCAACCACAGGTCAATGGGGACAAGCAAGGTAATCCCTAATCCACATCAAACCACCGCTTTGGGTGTGGCTGGGACACACAAGGACAATTATTTGCACTGTACCTCAGTTGCTCAACCAACTTCTTGGGTAATTTGTCCCACTGCAATGCTAGCAGAAGCCTTGCTCAAGGTCCTGTCTGTGATGAGACGTTGTCCTTTCCCCAGAGAGCTTCCAGCTGTAAGGACAAAGGCAACAAGTAGGGAAACAGCAGGAAAAATATAGCCCAGGGTCATAAACCAGGCCAGTGCTGGAAAACCACATTTCTCTTTCTTACTGTGCCCATACGGCCATGGAAGTGCACGTGGTAAAGACATATTTAGTCCTGGGGTTTTTAGGCACATTTCTTTATTTGTTAGTTTAGCACAGTTCTGAAGTTTTAGGGCAGAGACCATGTAACTGTTGGTTCTCAGCCTAAGGTAAAGCACATCTTGATGTCCTTGATTGTAAACTTGCTTTAAGAAGGTATGTTAAAGCACAGCTTCTGTTCACTAATCAGATCAACAATACAAGCAATACAAGTCCTTCAGTATTTGCTCCTTAGCAAACTCATGGTGTAGTTGTGTGCAGGGATGAAGGAGTGACCTCAGCTAATCCACCTCAGTCAAGAAAATCCCATTTTTTCATTATAGTTTTATGTCAGGCTAGCTCAGGCAGCTTTGAGTGAGGCAACTCAGTTATTCTGAGGCTGAGGAAAAAGCCCCCAACCCAGCTTTTTAGAAGTCAAGTCCTAACTCTGGACTTAGCTCAAGGACTCACCTTCCCTTGGAACATCGGTGGATCAGCATTGCCAATTAGTTAAATGTATTACAAATATAATTGTGGGCATTCCTTCAGAGCCTATCCAGCTCTCTATTTTTTAACTCACTTAAACTTTTGTGCAAATGAGAAGAATTTATCCAATGTATTAAGGGAGAGGGGAAAGCAGCAGTTCCTGGAGCAAACTGTCAATAATGAGAAGCACATTTTCTAGAGCTCCCCTTGCATGGGGAACTGTCTCAAACCAGGAGCAAGGAGCCTTCGTCAGAAACAGCAGCTCCTCTACAGTCCTCAGGTGCAGCAGTTGGACTTTTTTTTTTTTTTCCAATACAAACAGCCACCCTTTACCAAACTCCCATCTTGTACTAGATTGAAGAAAACCTGAGCAAAAGCTTGGGGCTGGCAAAGCTCCAGCTGAGCGCAGAAGGTATGCTCAAAAGCAGGAAGCTGTGGCGAAGCTGAGTCGCTGAAGAGCTGCTGGAGCTAATATATTGCGGTCATGGGGATAGGCAGCAGCCTCTGAGTAGTGATGGGAAGACTCAAAAGCACCTTCAAAACAGGCTTGAGAAATACTGCTGATCTTTGCACTTTGGCTGGGCTTTTGTGCTCAGGGTTACGCTTGAAGCTTTTAGAACATCTCTCGTCGCTGGAGAGGCGCAGACGGTTTATCCCTGAGCCCCGCACGAGCCTCGTTTTCTGCCTGAGCACTGAGATGCAGAGGTGGAAGGCTTTGAAGGTGAAAGGGATGCGTAGGACTGGGCTCATCTGGCAGCATTTGTGACGGCAGCTGAGGCCCAGCAGATCACAAACACTGGCTGGTGAAGCGCTGCCTTCCCCACCTCTTCCCGTGGCAGCGCGGAAAGCCAGACGTGAGCTCGTGGATTGACTAATTCTTTTATAGGGCAGAAGAAAAGGTACTGGCTGTGAAGCCAGTAAAAAAACACCAGGTGGTCAAGACATTATGGAGGCCCATTGTTCTAGGAGATTGTTTCATTCATTAATATGAACTGCGATGATGAGAACAGGATGCATAATACTGACATGTGGGGTAGGGAGCAAGGAGATGGAATGGGTGAGGTAAAGTCTCCCTTTCCTTCTCTGGCCACCCTTGGGAGGGGGAAGGAGTGGCTGTGTTTCAGAACTGAAAAACCAGTGCAAGAGGAGATAAAGGGAGGACTTCCCAGTTTCTCAGGAGTGAGGTAGCTGCTTCCTTATAATGTCACAGTTCATTAAGGAGCTGTAGCCAGTACACGTGGAGGGAGGGACAAGCTCCTGTCTCCATAATTGGAGCTGTCCTTTCTGCTCTTCTAAATACCTGTGGGTGCTTGCCCTTGCAGCTGTTTTCGTTTTGACTGTGTCCTGAGAGACTGTTTCATGTGTTTCTCTGTGCCTGGAGAGGCCAAAAGGTACCACCTGTGCCTGATGGAGACATGTGTTTTCTGTGGTCCTGGAGGGTCAGAAAATACATGAACCTCCAGAGACATCACTTTTCCCAGTTGTCTGTTTTGTATGGACTTCTGAACTCAGTAATTACTGGTAACCTGCATGTGGGTTTCATGTGTTTTACAGATTTTAGCAGTGCCCTGCTCTCAGATGGAGAAAACTGTGAGCATGTGTCAAGTATGTTGGTGGAGCTGTCAAAACTCACTTTCAGGTCATACTCCATGCTTGGCCATCAACTGGACACTAAACTGTCTAACTACAAATGCACAAAAGGATGTGGTTGTAGGACAGAGAGAGGTAAGTGCTCAGACAAGTGATGAAATTTGAGCAGGATGGAACTGGACCAAACAAGCTACCTCAGAGCTCTGTAAAAGGTGGTGCTTTGATTGTGCTTTGTATTCTAGTGTGGGTCCAAGGCAGTTGGGATGAAGCAGGTGTAAGTAGAGATGGATGTCAGCATCAGCTTCAAGCTGGTACCTTTCTGGAAAGCTGAGTCCTTTGTGCCAAATCTGCAGCCAGTGGGGTGACCAAGGAGATTTTACATCCCAACACAAAGTAGCTTTGCATCAGNCTGTGCCAAATCTGCAGCCAGTGAGGTGACCAAGGAGATTGCTGTGATGCAGCAGGGCTCATCAAGCCAGATTTTACATCGCAACACAAAGTAGCTTTGCATCAGCTGCACAGAGTGCAAAACTCTTTATCTGGTCCAAAATATCTTCCATGCTGTACAGGCATCCTACTCAGGGATCACATACTCATCACCACTCTCAGATGGTGAGTGGAGGCAAATGAAGAGCAAAAATCTTTCTTTTTCCTATAGCGTATGCTCTATATCCTGCCCTAGAAATAGAATTAAAAAAAAAAAAAAGAAAGAAAATAATTTATGTTGGACTGAGCTGTGGTTTGGAAAGAGAAAAGGAGAAAAGAAACAAAACAAAAACACTGGCCCATAAAGAAGAGAAAACAGGAAAGGAAAAGAACAAAACATCCTGTACACAGCAGCCAGTCAGTCGAGCAGGGAGGGTCTGTGTCATCTGCATTCCTCTGCTGAAGTGGGCATGGACAGCCTGGATCCAGTCTGCATTATTCAACCTTTCCTTACCTTTCTGCTCATCTGATTTTGTGATTTCTCCTGTTTATTCCTGAGCTTGATCAGAACAATCAAAGGTGATTTCAGACCCTCCCTCCTCTCCAGATGCCATTTCATGTGAGCAGTGTGGCATCTGCAGGCTGTGCCACCCTCAGGTCTTCTTCTGGGATGAGTATTATGGATCCCAGATCCCCACTGGGCACTGACACATGTAAGCTCACCTTTCCCTGCTCCAAGGTGAGGGGTCAGCTCTGAGCCTGAGGCTGTGTCTTGCAGTCACTGTAGCGTGAATGAGCTGACAAAATATACAGCCTGAACTGAGCCTGGGCTGAAAAGTTTGGGTGTTTCTGCCTCTGCCTGTATGAAAATGCCTCTTGCTCTTCACCTCCACAGCCAACCTGAGAGTGAAACTAGTGTGGAGATCTTGTTGTCAGCTCAAGAAACAGCCAGTTTGCAGGTTAGGGTGGCTAAGGTGGTTTGAACAGGGAGGCTCAAACCTGTGCTGTTTGTGCTGTTTATTCTGAGGTGACGAGGGACCATGATGAGTTTGGTTTTTAATACAGCATCCTTTGGGAGGCTTGAAAGATGGGTGGAAACAGCATTTTAGAAGGGTGGGAACTTCTCCTTTAAGGGACCCTTTTCTAAGCCCACTTAAACACTACACAGGCATTCCTCTCTGGGTCATCCTTTGCATGGTCTTGCTTGGATGTGATTTCCACCAAACCCCAGAAATTAACTCTCTTTTTAATCAGAGAGTTACTGCCTCCTTCTCCAAGCATGCACAAATCTATCACTGAACTGCTGGAGCCCATCACACCTCCTGCCTCTCCTTCTGGAGAGGGCAAAATGTGCTTTTAAAATAAGGACAGAACATTCCCAGTGAGTGGTGGATGTGCTTTTGGAAGTTGGGCACACTTCTGCCCCACCTGCAGCAGAAAGGGAGCATGGGCTCCTCACTAATCAGCAAGAGGCAAAACCTGAATGAATTCCCCAAAAGCTGATACCTAGAGCATGGTCCTTGAGGTTAAGCTACACTGGAAACTTCTCATTACATGACTCCACAAGAAATGCAGCCTGTGATCACTGATGGCAAATTCAGCTGCTCCCATGCATTTTGTCTTGGTTCTCATTCTAAAATTATTCCAGAGCTTTTTCCCCCCTCTACTTTTCCTGATGTAATTCTCTCTAATGAAAGCTTAGAGGAAACATGTTTATTTAAGAACAGATGTAGCAGAACCAGCTTCCCTGTCTCCCCAAATCCCTGATATTGGGGAAATAATTATTTAATAATGATGTATGAGTTATTTAGGTGCTTTAAGAAGCACTACCTTCATACAATATCACTTTCTAGAATTCCCTGCTATCCCTTGTTCTCTCCTTTCCACCCCCTGCCATCCCATAACTTCTCTTTTCCAGCCTGTTTATTTTAGAGTGCAAAGCTACTTAGAATTATTTATTTTTGGATCAGCTACTGATTCACTTAGTGACTAACTCATTTCATCACTCGATGCCTCACTTTACCTATACATTAAGAAGGATTAATAGTACCTGCTTTTCAGGGCTGTTAGCAGTCTAAATTAATTCATGCTTATAATGTTTATAAAGAGATTTGAGATCCTTGGTTACTGGAGGCTAGGGAGCTGCAAAGTATCTTATTTTTACTTAATAGTGAAGGGGGTTTGTGCAACTTTGCATTATAAAAGTACAAGAAACCTTGCAATTAGTTGGAGAGTCTTTTATTCCCAGGGCTTAGTTAATATTCCAGTTCAGATAGAAGTGTTTTGTCTGCATATTTCTGCCCCTGATGTTTTAATGAGAGTTAATATTCTTATCTCCCTTACTGAGAAATTTTGGTTGGTGCAAAATGGGCAATAAACATCACAGGGGTAACAGGGCTGTGCAGTGTTTGGAGCTCATAAAAAAGCTAATGTACTCTTCTTCAGACTGCATTTTGGTGTTATTACTGTAAAATATGCAGCCAGAAAGAAAAATTTAAACTTAATATTAGCAGTTACGGCAACAATTTGCATTCACTGGAAATATTTTGTTGGCACTGTGGGAGGTTGATGTGAGTCTATCAAGAAAGGGAAAGGATTCCTGCAGAGCAGGAGGAGGCATGAGGGGAGTGTCTCTGAATGAAGCCTGAAATTAGTTTGCAATTATTTCAAGTTTACTGAGTAATCCACCAAATGATAGTGCCAGTGATTACATCTGCTACTGATCCCACACTGCCATGCAAGTATTGCCTGAAAGTGGTATATTTGGACCTGAATATCAGAGTGTGGACAGATCAACAGTCTGGTTATGATAAAAACAGCTCCACTGAAATTACTGGAGATTCCTGTTGTCTCTTCTCCTGTGAATGGAATTTACTGGTCAGAGTGACGAACCAGCTGCTGACAGCAACTGGTGCTGCCCTCAGGACTGTCCATGGGAATGGTGGGAATTGTTTCCATGAAACTGTGACCACCTGAGGGTCTCTCCTGATGGGAGAACCAGTGAGATTTCTGATCGTGTGCCCCCAGCATCACAAAACACAGGTAGGCCAGAATACAGCCCAAAGCAAGGCCTCCCTTTGACAAGATGTTTATTTTCTGGACTTAGCCTGAGAGCTGTTGCCCTTTCTTCCATCTTGGCAGGCTGCAATAATTACCCAGATGACATACATAGGGAGGCCACGAATTATTAACAATTAACTCAGCTCTGGAGTCACTGCCAAAGATTTGTTGGTTCGTGGAGGAAGTCAAAGTGGGTAAACCATGCTGAGTGACAATAGCTCTGCTTCCCAGCCAGACTGAACAGCTCGTAATATAACCCAAACGTTTCCTCTTTCCAAGCTTGCTTATAAAAGAGTAGACAAGGAAAGGGCAGAAAGAACATTTAGAAGAACACAAGACTGGAAAAACAACCACTGATGTAATGTACTTTCTAAACTAAACATAAGGCATGCACTGTTGCAGCCATTTGAATAACGATTAAAAGGAAAACCAAAACAAAGATAATTTGGTCTGCTTTGTCCTGAATACTGAAAGAAAAAGTGTGAGCAGTTCCACAGTGTGTGGCTGGGAAATATTAGCCCTGAACTTCATGTGCTCTGAATCATCTCTGCTCCTGGTAGGGAGAAAATAGCAAAAAGAAGAAATTTTTTATGAGATAGAGGGAGGAGAGATGTGCACGAGACTTGGAGCACACCAGGCAGAAGTGCAGTAGAAATAGCACGGAGCTCTGGTGACCATCTTATATGGTCCTACAAGGCCCTTCTGAGATATCTTTATAATCCACATGTCCAATGGGACAAGCTTTGGAAAGAGTGCAGAAGATGAATCAAGTGGATAACGTACAAAGGATTAATTTACACTCCCATTTCACAGAAGGGTAGCTAAAGTATGAAAAGCTCAAAGCCTCTTTGCTGCCTCCTCTTCTCTTCATGTCTGATCTGTCCTGTTCACTGACACCACTTATGACAGCAGATTTTAGATTTTAGATTTTAGATTTTTGGTGTTTCAGGATTGGGACCTATGTGACTTACCCAAAATTGCAGAGGAAGTGTGTTGGAATAATACCCAGATTTCTCGAGTCCCGCATCACTTTCTCAACCACAAAACCATCCTTCCTGTCTCTGCAAAAATATAGAGCTGAGAGAAGTGATTTTATGTGCACATGCACATATCCAGAGTGCCTTATAAGGAGTACAGTCACACTAAGGTGAAAATTTCATTAGAAATCACACTAATTCATGGAGTGATTTTGTTATATTTCTTTGGTTTCTCCTCCAAATTTCTCCCATTTCAGGCATCACAATGGCACTTGCTTATGTGAGATTTCTGACTGCTTTTTGTGGAATGAAAGAAAAATCACCTGAATTTCAGCTGGAGCAAAGTCATAGAACTTCATTTCATAATGCAAATCATTACAACTCTGGTGCATCTGGTATGAGTCACTGGTGTATTTCACTGAATTTCTTTGTTTCTGAAGTGAAACCTTTTCCCTGCAAGGTTCCTAAGTAGAAACAAGGAGAAACTGGTTCTTCTGCCCTGAGCACTCAGGTTCAATATGAACAATAACAACTTTTATAAAGGTACCAAGCAGATTTTGTCTAGAGCTAAGAGAGAAATTTGTGTTAAACTAGCACACAGCTGGTCTGTGTTTTCAAAGGACCTTTAGTGGGAATCCTTATGGAATTAATAAGTGATATGTTCGAAGTATATAAGGAAAAAGAAGAGGAGAGGTTCCTCTTTTGTTAGGACATGTCTGGATAATAATAAATTGCCATGGATTAGATAAGAAATTGTACAAGCTTGTGAAAGAAAAGATCATCTAGGGCTGTGGATTACAAAGGTACATTTCTGTCTCCAGAACTCCCTGAACCCCAAGTTCTTGGGATGAGGGAAAGAAAGCTGCGTTAGTGAACTCCAAGATGTTGGAGATGGGATTCCCAGAAATGCTCAGACTTGGGCTATCCTTCCACTAAGTTAATAAATGCTGATACCAGTAAAAATAAAGAGAGGCCTGTGGACAGGGTGGGTTGTTCCATCATCTAAAAGACAGGCATTGCATTTAATCTGGTTGGGTAGGCTCAATTTTTGTTCAGTGGGAGATGCAGGCATCTCTAGAGATTGATTCATCCCATCCTAAGGCAGAAGTCCAAGATAAGTGGGGTCAATCACCTACTGTCTCACTTCATGACTTTAATAGAATTCAGAGTAAATAATTTATTTGGGATGTCTGGGGCAGGGTTCAGTTAGAGACTGGAATTTTGGAAGTCTCCATGTGAGGTAGACACCTTTTTTTTTCCTCTTAGGAGAGAATGAAGATGTAGTAAAGACAGTCTGTGGGGCCTGTGTTTCATTTTGCTCTGCAGTAGACAGATTTGGTCAGCTGCACCCTCCAGACTGCAGATTAGTGGGTGTTTAGTGCTGTCTGAGCTATCCTAGTGGATCTGTCCTCACCTCCAGCAGATATCCTGTCACACTCTTTCAATTCAGATGCCCTTAAATGGAGCCTTATACTCTTGGAAGTGCCCTGTAGCATTTTCCTACAGGTGTTTGAGTTTCTCTCCAGAAGGGCTTTGGCTTCCCATAGTTTGTGTCATTTTTACCACATATAGAAGTGGCTTGGGTAGCCCACAACTTACAAAACTATAGTTGGCACCTATGTGTGAGCAACTGAACTAAGGCCATAATTCCCAAATAAACATCTACACACAGACATGTAAATTTGGATGTCTGTCTGGTGCTGAATCCCAATTTCATCTTCAACCAAGGTAAGATGAGTTCTACCAAAAATTTATTTTGAAAAATTCCACCTTAAGAACAGGAAGCTTTCAATTGCTTTTAGGAGCACTCAGCGTGTTCAATAAGGAGCTCTTCCTTTTTGTCTTTTCTCCTCAGCATTTCTTCCTGCAAAATTCTTGTTTGGAAGCAGGTGTAGAACTCCAGCTACTGAATGAGACACTTGTTCACAAAGAGCCCCTGAAGATTAGTAATAAATTTCTCACGCCTACAAGTAATAGTTTCTAGTTTTAGAAACACATAAACCACAAAAGTCTTTCCTTTTTCAGAATTTAGCATTTCATAATAGTGGAAAATAAAGTTTATTAAATTTGTAACACAATAAAAAAAGCCATCTGCTACTTTATACTAGCTCTCAGTACAGTAAACAGAAAACGTCTTTTAATCACCAGTTGGCCATTAGTTTGACAGAACCTCTTCATCTCAAACCACAAGTCAGTCTTAGCGGGTGCAAGCAATTTTGATTTTTCTCAGGGAGAAAAATATGCCCTCTCTTTCCAAATATCTCTGACAGTTAGGGTGGTTTAGCTCAAAGCTTCTCAGTTAGGGCACGTTGACATAGATGGGCACAAATGGATGAAGTTCATTTTGCCTGCACTCTGAGCTGGCTGGATGTAGGCCAGCTCTGGGCTGGAAATCGTGTTAGGATGGAGCTTTGCCCAGGCTAATAAGATCTGTTGAAGGCAAATGCTAAGAAGCAAGGCATATTGGATATTAGGATGGAATTCTTTACTGGAAGGGTGGTGAGGCACTGGAACAAGTTATCCAGAGAAGCTGTGGATGTCTCACCCCTGGAAATGTTCAAGGTAAGGTGGGATGGAGCTCTGTGCAATTTGATCTAGGGGAAGGTGCCCATGCCCATGACAGAGGGGCTGGAACTAGGTGATCTCTAAGGTCCCTTCCAACCTACTCTGTTCTGTGATACTGTGATTCTGTGTTTCTATGGGGATCATTTTTCACTGCAGGTCAGTTTTTAATAATGCAAATAATTCAGGGACTGAAGGACAGCATGAAAGATTGCACACATGGGGTCTTTTTTCTCTCCAAATGTTGATCTAATCAAAACAAAGGCTTGAAATGAAGAGGTCCCTTTGATGGCTGCTATGGTCTTGGGGTAAGGGTTAAGTGGCAGAACATCAACAGTTAATAGGGCAGAACCTGGTTCTTCCTAAACTGGTGTGAATTGATGGCAGAGCCTGGGATGTCAAACGCATGGTACTGAGGTGGAGGCATGAGTGAGAGTAGAATCAAACCCCTTGTGAGTTATCATTGCTCCAAATTTCTCCAATTCCTGGCAGGTTTATGGCAAGGTCTTTACAATATTTTAACTTTGAGTTTTTGTGTGTGTGTGTATTTAACGTCCTGTCTCTGTGAATGCTGCACAACCGCAGTGTGCTCCCCAGGGCATCCCTCCTACATACACACAAAGTTCTGCTTAATGTTTCACTTGGATTTATTTGAATCTTTTATTATTGCAGCACCAAATGAATACTTGCATTAAAACTACTTGCCCCAGTAATTTCACCAAAAGTTGGTTTTTTTTTTATTTTAAAATTACTTTGTCTCATGGAGGTCATGTTGACGCTGTACTTACAATTAATTGTTGCAGAGGTTCTGAAAAATTAAAATTTTGTCTGCCCACAGGACTTTTAATTGTTTAATTGAACACAAGAAAACCATGTTGTCAGGTGCTGCATAACAGTCAAAAATTTAGACAGAGCTTGTATTGATTATATTTGTTTAGAAGAAAATAAAATTTGTAATACCTTTTCTGATGGACCAGTTTTATAAATGGAATTGGAGAGTTTTTCTGAATCAGAAGATTTGAAGCACTTCACAATTTGTTCTCAGCAACTCACAGAACAGCTCCCCAGCTTTCCATGGAAAATATAATTACAGCAATTCTCAAGCTGATTTAGGTTATCTTGTGAAGAACTGTGTGGTTTCTCTGAAGTCCATATAGAATGAAAAATTCATGGAATTTGGGTTGGAGATGACTTTAAAGCTTATCTTGTTCCAACCCCTTGCAATGGACAGGGACACTTTCACTAGCCCAGGTTGCTCCAAGCCCCATCCAGCCTGGCCTGGAACACTTCCAGAGATGGGGCAGCCACAGCTTCTCTGGGCAACCTGTGCCAGGGCCTCACCACCCACACTAATATCTGATCTAAACATGCCCTCTGTCAGTTTAAATCTACTGCCCTTGGTTTCCCTTGTAAAAAGTTCTTCTCCAGGGACTTTTAATTTTAATTTAATTTAATTTTATATTTTAAAATATATCTCAAATTAATATACTTTAATATATTTTCATTAATCAAATTTAAAGAATTTCAGATATTCTGTGTAGATGAGATCTATGTAGGGATGAGGCTTGGAACTCTTCTGCTGGATATCTGAATACTCCTGTTTCCTGCTATGATACTGGTAGTTTTCATCAGTACTGATACAAATTTTGGCAAGTCAAAGCATTCTACATCTGTGAGATGTCAGTTTGGCTCATTGGTCCTGCTGTGGAACCTCTTTCCCTATCACAAGTAGCACAAGGCTGTGCTTTGTCCACTGTCATGAGACAGGAGCATACATGGGTGATGGAGTTGTTGTCCTACTGCAACTGAGGTTTTTGGTCTTGTGGAGGGAAAGAAAGAGGATGGAGAACTGCAAAGCAGCCTGGGAGTTTGTAAATCAAATCAGCAAGTGTTTCATTTAGCAAACTGGGTTTATCTTGTGTGTTATTGTGTCTCTGTTATTGTCCTTTTTTCAAATAATAATATAAAATAACAACAAACCAGGAATTATTTCATTTCAATGTCAAGTGAAATTAACCTGCTACATTACATTGAAGTGGGGGAAATAAGGAGGGAAAAGCAATAGTAGCTCAAAGATATTGCATTTCTACAAAACCTGAGAAAAGATCTTGACAAATCAACTGTCTCACTGAGACCTTAACCTGAAGAGAAAAATATTGATCTAAACTCAGCAATGATATTAGACACTGGAGAACTCATCTAAGCAGTAGAAAACCTGGCTAACGTTTTTTAGCTTTCACTGGCCTAGGAATTGAGATGTTGTTAGCCCAAAGAGAACACATGAGGTGTCGTGTCTTTTGAATCACTTTTTAGAATTTGATTTCATTCAGTTTTGTAGAGCAAAGTGATGGTTGTGCCCCTATTGCTTGGTGCNAGCCCCATCCAGCCTGGCCTGGAACACTTCCAGAGATGGGGCAGCCACAGCTTCTCTGGGCAACCTGTGCCAGGGCCTCACCACCCACACTAATATCTGATCTAAACATGCCCTCTGTCAGTTTAAATCTACTGCCCTTGGTTTCCCTTGTAAAAAGTTCTTCTCCAGGGACTTTTAATTTTAATTTAATTTAATTTTATATTTTAAAATATATCTCAAATTAATATACTTTAATATATTTTCATTAATCAAATTTAAAGAATTTCAGATATTCTGTGTAGATGAGATCTATGTAGGGATGAGGCTTGGAACTCTTCTGCTGGATATCTGAATACTCCTGTTTCCTGCTATGATACTGGTAGTTTTCATCAGTACTGATACAAATTTTGGCAAGTCAAAGCATTCTACATCTGTGAGATGTCAGTTTGGCTCATTGGTCCTGCTGTGGAACCTCTTTCCCTATCACAAGTAGCACAAGGCTGTGCTTTGTCCACTGTCATGAGACAGGAGCATACATGGGTGATGGAGTTGTTGTCCTACTGCAACTGAGGTTTTTGGTCTTGTGGAGGGAAAGAAAGAGGATGGAGAACTGCAAAGCAGCCTGGGAGTTTGTAAATCAAATCAGCAAGTGTTTCATTTAGCAAACTGGGTTTATCTTGTGTGTTATTGTGTCTCTGTTATTGTCCTTTTTTCAAATAATAATATAAAATAACAACAAACCAGGAATTATTTCATTTCAATGTCAAGTGAAATTAACCTGCTACATTACATTGAAGTGGGGGAAATAAGGAGGGAAAAGCAATAGTAGCTCAAAGATATTGCATTTCTACAAAACCTGAGAAAAGATCTTGACAAATCAACTGTCTCACTGAGACCTTAACCTGAAGAGAAAAATATTGATCTAAACTCAGCAATGATATTAGACACTGGAGGACTCCTCTAAGCAGTAGAAAACCTGGCTAACGTTTTTTAGCTTTCACTGGCCTAGGAATTGAGATGTTGTTAGCCCAAAGAGAACACATGAGGTGTCGTGTCTTTTGAATCACTTTTTAGAATTTGATTTCATTCAGTTTTGTAGGGCAAAGTGATGGTTGTGCCCCTATTGCTTGGTGCTACCACAAGGACAAAAATGTCAAGTCATACTTTAGGGAGAGCTCCTCTCCCCAAGTGGAAGTTTAGGGCATACTTGATGTCCAGACCCTCAATAATCAACAGGAAGCAGCAAACTTTGACACAGGGTGATTGTCCCTTCCTAAATGAAGTGGCTGGAAGAGTCAAGCTGATAAAATTTCAGGGTACTGTGCTCTCTGCTGAGTCCAGAAGGATCCTGTTCTGTGTTTCTGGCTTATCCTAGAAAGCAGCAACTGAGAGGAACCACACAGTGGTTAATTCAAGACCAATGAATGTGGCAAATTCTTCCCATGGCATTGCAAACACCTCTGGCAGATATGACCTGAACTGTCCACCACCCCTGTGCCCTGTGTCACCACAGTAGGTGGGACAGATAAATAAACTACCAGTGTGAACTGGGCTTTTTTTGTTTCAAACTGGGCAGAGTCCCAGCAGCCTGGGAAGAAAAGGGCTGCTCTTGTCCAGCCTGGTCAATGACAGTTCCCAGGGAGAGGCTTCACTTGTAGGCAGAGGGAGCCTGAAGTGCATTTGGAAAAAGAGCTTATCCACTCCAATCTCCAGGTCTCCACTCAGCCAGTCACTGGATTTCCCAGCTGCTCTACTAAAAATAAATTGATGAAAATGAAAACTTTCTCTTGGCAGGGATTTTGACAAGTGTCTAGTGTAGACCTGTGCTGATGCAGTCAATGAGTAATAATATCAGCATAGCCAGCTATGGGAGAGGTTTATATATTTTTCCTTATTCTTTTTCCTTAGGAAAGGGGGAGGGCCACGCTGCAGCACATTATTTACAGTACAACATGATTCAATTGCCAGAGAGGGAAGAGAAGCCAGACCATTGTTCAAGGACTATACATGGATTGAAGGTTAAGAAGTAAATTTCCCTGCCTGAAAAATGTAACCCCCACTCTCTCCCTTTGGCACAGCTTCATCTGGGAGTTTTACACCTAAAACTTGGCTTCCAAAGGAAGACCAAAATCTCTGCTCAGGTCGGACACAAATGAAGGCTATCTTTGTTTCACCCTAAAGAAAGAATTTTGCTGCTTTATGGAGTAGGATTTTCTATTAATTTTCAAAGAGAGGATTTGTTACAGTTGTAAAGAAGGCTGCAAAAGGTACAGCTGGGTTACACCATCTCAGGATCTGACAGATTTTCCTTTGAAGTCCTCTGACTGATTTTTAGAGGTGTGTGCTGTAAACCCAAAAAAGACCAGCTGCAGCTTCAGTGGGGATGGGATGAGCTCAGCCTCATGAATTATACCAAGGCTTTGAGCTACAACAAACTGCATTCTCTACTATTGAGATGCACAGTTCAACAGAATGGGGCAGTCATTCATTATAAGGCAAAAAGTTACAAACATAAAATAATAAATACAAACCATAACCCTAAAAGCCGAGAAAATGTTTATCAAGCCTTGTGGTTCTTCTCTTGTGGGAGCAAGCATCAGAATGTGCTGAGGACTGACAAAATGAGATCTCTTCTGTAATTCTGAAACCCTGCTGGAGGATGAGGAAAAGTGTTACAAAACTTTTGCTACCCAGCCTTCAAAAACAAATGATGATTTATTTGTGTCATACTTTGTACAAACTCATATAACAGCTGACTAATTATTGGAAGGTTTTTTTTCCCCCCATCAGTTTACAGACACTGTTAAACCTGCCAAAATGAATGAGGCATCATATGGAAATCATAGAATAATGGAGTGGTTTGGGTTGGAAGGGACCTTAATCATGATCTAGTTCCAAAATCTATGACAAACTTAGTGGCTTTCCTCTGGACCCATTCCATATTCCCATGTCTTTCCTGTGCTGAGGGCCCCAGAGCTGGATGTAGCACTCCTGGTGAGGTCTCACAAGAGTAGGGTAGGGGAGGACAGTAGAGAAGAGAAGCTGTTGGATTGCTGAAGAATATCTTGCTGACCGTGGCTGCAAATTCCCATAAAGTACTGATAAAACATCCATCTAGGAATATCCAGGCACTGCAGTAATAATTCACTGGGAATTGCATGTCCTACTTATTGAATATTTGCAAAAAAATGCCTTTGTGAAACCAGTACTCACTGTTTACACAGCCATTAATGAACATCCACAGATTTATTTTTCTCTGAGTTTCTTTCTCTAACTAAATTACAAGTGCAAAAACAAGATTGTGGTCATATCATGTTTAAACAGGCAAAGTTTCAAACATGAAGCCACATCTATTATTCAGCACAATCTTCTAAAAACATTAAAAGATGCCTTTTTGAACTTTGTGGTTATTTTTGTTAGAAGACAAAGCCTCTTCAGGTTAAATTTTACTCTGAAGCCAGGGTGTGAGTAGCAATTACAATGCTTTGTTTATGTCACAGTTCTACTCCTTGCTAATCTAAAAGGATTCCCTCTCTCCTCTCCCATTTTTCACTCCTCCCATCCCTGGGCACCATCAGATAATCATGGTATCATTTAGACTGGAAAAGTCCTCTGAGATCATCCAGTCTAACTGCTGATTTTATTAACCCAACCCTTTCCTGTGCTGAAAAACACCGAACTCTGCCGAGATGCTGCTCTTTTGTATCCTGGCAAAAAACAGCTCAGCTCTGTTGCTGTGTTATTTTTTTCTGTCAGTTCAGATCTGATCTGGTTAAGAAAGGGACCTGAGGTGCCCTGGGAGCTGATGGGAGAGATGGGAGGATGTAGGTAAGAAGTGGAGGAGTAGGAAGGAAGGAGTGAGACCACCCCAGCTGCAGTACTTAAATGAATTCATCTGTGTTATCTACCTGCATCCTGTGTGCAGCCAGTCTTCTCTGCAGTCATGGCAAAAATTAATAAAAGAAAAGATGCACTTAGAGTAAGGGTTGAGAGGTTACACTGTTTGCATCCTCAGGCATTTAAAAACTTTCGTAAATCTGCCTGGATTCGATTAACTTTAATTTTAGACTCATGTTCAACCCTAAGCAGGAGTGTAGTCTCCCAGAGTCCAGTGAATCACTAATCTGCTTCCATTTTAATGCACACTTATGTTCTTTTCACAGAATGGAGAGAGGAAAGGACCTGATAAAAAATTAATAAACACAGATTAGCTGTACCCACCAATTCTTTTCTGTGCTGTATCAGCAACCTTGCCTCACTGTCTTCCCATCCATTATCAAACAAGGTTTTCTCTTCACTATGAGAGAGACGTGAATTCAGAGGTGGAACTTGAAGCTTGGTTAAAAGCCAAGAAGTAGCTTTAGGGAATTCAAAGTAAATTCAAAGTATTATAAATAATTATTTTTCTAGAACTATCCCAAATAGATACAAAATTAAGAAAGTCACTTTCCTTATCTGTAAGGGCAAGAGTTCAGCTGATGGGAATCTGAGCTGAAAATATTGCAAGAGTGAAGCACTTGAGATAGGAAGTCAGGGTTATTGTACTATAGGGGATTCGAAATAATTTTTTTTTTTTTGTCTTCCATTGGTAAGAAAAAGAAAAAACACCTGCATGGCCAAAATTCTGAAATGATGTGTAGGATAAGTGGAATTGACAATTTCATTTTTACTTCATTGATTTGAGTTGTCTGTTTTGATTTATAATCCAATTCTGGAATAAAATAGAAATGTTTTGAATATGGCAACAATACTGAAGACAAGAATTTTTTGTTGTAAATCATAAATATATTTAGATTTTATCACAATTAATTTAAAAAAAAATACTGATGAGATGAAATCACTATTTTCTGGAAGAATTAAGTTAATAATCCCAATGGAAACATTTGGCTTGAATTATCTCTGACTTGCATTTATCTAATTTAGAGATGGTGCCACAAAACCACCTGGGATAAAACCTTGAATCTGAGAGGAGGGGTTTGTGTAGTGAAGGGATCCCTTAATTGCACCTGTTGGTATTGATTGGCTTTTAGTCTTCCAGGAGTGCAAGTAGAAATCTTGATCCAGCTGCTGTTATTTCTTTCCTAGTTTCCAAATTTATGCCTTTTTCACCATCCTGTATCTTTCTAAAGTCTTTCTATTTGCTTCAGTACATCTTAGTGCTCCTCCACTCTCAAGGCTGTGAAAGAGAGAAGGAAGAAACAGCTGCAGTTTCTAAGGATCTGCTCACCACTTTTTTATGAACATATACATTTTATTTTCTGAATGCCTCCTGTGTTTTAGAAGGAATATTGAGTAGATGTTTTGGTTGTGGGGAATTACAGTGGCCAGAGGTCTGCCTGAACATAAATCTGTTGCGGAGGTGACCTTATCTAGTTGGCATCAAGAAGGACATGGACCTGAGGGAGCTGTTCATCCTGGGGAAGAGGAGACTCCAGGGAGGCCTCAGAGCATCTTCCAGCCCCTAAAGGGGACCTACAAGAGAGTGGGAGAGGGACTCTGGGGAGGGGTATGAAGTGATTCAAGGGGAAATGGCTTCAGGCTTAAAGAGGGCAGGTTTAGATCAGGTATTAGGAAGAAATGCTTTACTCAGTGTGGGGTGAGGCCCTAACACAGGTTGCCCACAGAAGCTGTGGCTGCCTCATCCCTGGAAGTGTCCAAGGACAGGTTGGATGGGGCTTTGAGCAACCTGGGATAGTGGAAAATGTCCCTGGCCATGGCAGAGGATTTGAACCTAGATGATCTTTAAGTTCTCTTCCAGCCCAAAATGCTTTCTAACATCATTCCCAAACATGATTCTGTGATTCTATCATTGCTCATTTGTTTGACTGAGCCACACCTGGAATACTGACACCAGGCTTATGATCTTACAAAGCTGTTGGGCTATTTTTTCATGGATTCAACCANCATCAAGAAGGACATGGACCTGAGGGAGCTGTTCATCCTGGGGAAGAGGAGACTCCAGGGAGGCCTCAGAGCATCTTCCAGCCCCTAAAGGGGATCTACAAGAGAGGTGGAGTGGAGCTTTGGGGAGGGATATGAAGTGATTGTTCAAGGGGCAATGGTTTCATGCTTAAAGCGAATGGGTTTAGATCAGATATTAGGAAGAAATGCTTTACTCAGTGTGGGGTGAGGCCCTAACACAGGTTGCCCACAGAAGCTGTGGCTGCCTCATCCCTGGAAGTGTCCAAGGACAGGTTGGATGGGGCTTTGAGCAACCTGGGATAGTGGAAAATGTCCCTGGCCATGGCAGAGGAGTTGAACCTAGATGATCTTTAAGTTCTCTTCCAGCCCAAAATGCTTTCTAACATCATTCCCAAACATGATTCTGTGATTCTATCATTGCTCATTTGTTTGACTGAGCCACACCTGGAATACTGACACCAGGCTTATGATCTTACAAAGCTGTTGGGCTATTTTTTCATGGATTCAACCAAAATTTGATTGCACAACTCTCAAAACAATAGGGATAAACTTTTGGACATTTATTTCATTTGGGGAGAAAACCTCCTTGCAGTGCCTCGTTCAGTGCTGAGTTTCCACACTCACCATGAGGCAGTCGCTAGGGCTGATTCCGTGTGGGTTAGTGAGACCTTACTGCATGAGATTTGCCAGCTAAGAAACATCCTGTGGAAGGATATGCTGTTGGTATCTGTCTTACAATCTCTGTGGGATTCAGGTGCCTGTGTGTGCTTACATAAAGCTCTGATTTTGGGTACAGGTTCACAAAGCCATGCGCCACATGAAGCACCTGGGGCGGTTCTCTCTTCCTCTGCTGATGTCAAATAATTCAGTTTCCACTTCCTCTGGATGTGCAAGACCCATAGCAACATTCCTTGCAAACAAGGTTTGAAGGAACATACATTTCCAGGTATGTCAGCACGGCAGCTTCTTGTTGCTGCCAAATTGTCATAAAATCATGAATTTTGGATGAAAAGCTGCATCTGCCTGGAGAGAGCTCAGAGAGAGACCTGAACTACAGTACATGGGAGGCTTTTGGAAATTAAACTTGCAGACAATTAAAGGTTGCATTGTTTAGCTAAGTCACAACCCACCACTATGGACAAGGCATTGGTTACTACCTTGACTATGCCAATTTTTAATTCCATAAGTGGCAGTTTCTTTATTTGCCTCTTGTCTCAATACATAGCAATGAAAACAGCAAATTACCAACAAATTTGAAGTAACTGAACAGATAAGCTTCTTTCCGTGCTCTTTGGCAAAAAATTCCCTTTCTAGCCTTAGAGAGCCAGTAACCATCCTAATAATCTGAAATGACACATAGATGGACTAGACTGATATTGTGAGTATCTGATTATTTGAGAAAGGTTTACTGATGAACTACACAACCCAAATTAGAGATTACATGTCAGTCCTTCTGTACCTGACTGGGTGGAAAAAGAAGGAAGTGCCACATTTGGTTTCCTCTGACTTGTTCTCTGGGACTAGAAGTTATTCTTACATCCCTGGAAGTTGAGCGTCGTTTTAAGCTCCTTGACCACAGGCATGGGAATTTGCAAGAAAGAAATGTGGATGTCAAAAGCCAGCCTGTCTCCTCCAGTTCAGCCTTCTGCCTGTCCTTGTGCAGCTCAGTTGTGTTAATGCTGATGCATGGGGTGCCTGAAACAATGCAGATTTTAAAAATCTCACTCATTGTTCATTAAGTAGTACTTTTGTCCTTCACCTCATCCCTGGAGTGAATTGAAAAGCTGGGACAAAAGTGGTAGAGAGTCACAAGTGAAAGAATTTATTTAACTTTAACCCCTGATGTAGGAGTAGGAGTTTTAGTTGCCTGAGCTATATGAAATTAATTCCACAATAGGTGATGTAGAGCTAATTGCACAGGGACTGACAGCAGAGAGCTTGACAAGGGCTCTGTGTAGGCACAGCATTCTGTGATGACCAAAACTTCCTCATTAGTCCTGTAAACTTCCCCATTTACTTCCTGTTCTTCTTTCAGACTACAAGCTCCTGGGGTTTAGGACAGTGTTAGAGGATTACTGCCTTCTACTGGGTGCTGAAATGAATCCAGTGGTGTTTAGATGGCAGCTGCCTGGCAGGATCTGTACATGGGTTCAAGGACTCTCTTGACTCTCACTGACAGTTAAATGTCCAAAGCACTTTTTAAAAATCCATTAGTGCCTAGTGGCACATTTAGTTGTCTGGCTACCTCAATAAATCTCTGTGTAAATTAGAGGAAAATGATAATCAAATTCCTTAACATTTGCAAACAGCTTTGTGACCAATAGATGTACCAACTATTATTAGCCCAAAGGCAGAGATACTCTTATCACTGCCACCAATATCTAGGCTCGTTTTACTTGGCAGGATTTAAGCCTAACGGTTCTTATCATAAAAAGAGAAAGAAAGTGTCATCAGAACTGATTGAACTACATATTGGCTACGTTGTGTTGTAATGGCTGTCAAAGATAAACCCAGGGGTGGCTTATCTTGTTTCCTAATCGTCTTCAGGTGTAATGTTGTCATTCATTTTGTTAACTCTCTCTTTGTATTTAAACCCGGGGGAGACCACAAACTGAAAAATGCTCATTCGGTCTACTTCTGCTTCCTATTGGTCTGTTTGTGGGAATAATCGTTTCAAACTCAGCGACCACAAATGAGTTTATGTTTATACAAAACTTCCTGAGAAAGCACAGAGGGGGACCTGCCACCCTTCACTGATGAGTTGACAATGTCTGCTGCTGCTCACCCTGTGTTAGGCATGGTCTTGCAGAAGCCTGAGCTGCCCTTGCTTCTCCCAGATCTCTGCAGGTTTAAGGGAGCTTGTCCTGTAGATCTGCTCAATTGCAATCTCTCTTGGCACTCAAATAAGGTGTTCCCTGGATCTTCCTTGTGTAGATAAGGAGAGGCTCAGGTTGTTACAGAGGCAAGGTGTCCTTTAATCCATCAGCAGGAGTGCAGGAGAAGGAGCAATTCCAGCTCTGCTCCATCTGTGATCATTGGCTCCAAGGAGCAAGCTGGGCCTGAGCAGACAGCAGCAAAATTGATGTGTTAGACATAAAGCAATGAACGAATTCCCCTTTCTCCTAGAGCAAATGAATTGATTTTTTAAATGTTTCTTCTCCCCTAGAGCACTGCTACTCCTAACCTTGTCCTAACAGTACAAAATAAACTCACAGTTAGTTTTACCCTAATAATAACCCCATGAAGGAAGGAAGTAATCTTAGTTTTCTCATTTTCTAAATAGGAGACTGAGACTCAAAAGGAGGGATGTGTCTTATCTGTTTATATGCATTTGGGCATTTGGTCTAAGCCAGTTGTCTGGTCTTCCTCTGTAGCTGATGGAGGAAGGTAGGCAATTCCAGATTCAAATATCCCATTTCTTCTTAGCCACTTAATTTAGGAGTGGAAGAGTTGGCCTATGCCTAATCCCCACTGGGATCCTGAGCTAGGTGGAGAAGGACTTTGGTCTTCTGACTGTGTGGGTGTTCTCAGAGTTTGCCTAAAATATTCTAATAGGATCACAGCCCTCATAAAATGCTGTTTCAGCTACTTTGCTTTGCAAACCCAGCCAGTGGTGTATGATCTCCCCTGCTTAATAGCCCACTGGTTTGAACAGTCATTTAGGAAGTGAAATCTCACAGTTCAGCCCTGAGAGAGCCTGGCTTTATCCCTCCTTAGAAGGGTGACCTAGATACCTTACTGCTCTGCTGGGGAGAGATGTGCTACCACATCAATCACAAACAAATTTGAGAGTGATGGCAGAGGCCTTGGGGTAAAAGGACCCAGATGGGACACTTCTGAATTTTTCAAGATGACTACCTGACTCCTCCCAGGCAGAGAAGGCAGGTAGCATGGAGAAAAATGGTGACTGGGGGAATTTTTTAACACCCAGGGTTTTCTCAGCCACTTCTGCTGCCCTGTACAGCCTGGGGAACCACTGAGGCTCCCAGAGCTTTCAGGATGATTAATACAGTAATGTCCTAACAACCTGATTTCTTGGATTATTTTCTTTCTTCTTCCTCATCTAAATAGAAAATAGTATTAATTAATAAAAACCACCTCAGTTTATTTGCCAGTCATCTGTAGATGGTTAAAACAATTATTAGAATCTCACACAGATTGAATGATTGCACAGCTTGAAGGGAAGACGAGAAAAAGGTAAGTAAAGATAAGAAAGAGGGAAGCAACAGGGGAAGAGAAGAGAAGAGAAGAGAAGAGAAGAGAAGAGAAGAGAAGAGAAGAGAAGAGAAGAGAAGAGAAGAGAAGAGAAGAGAAGAGAAGAGAAGAGAAGAGAAAAGAAGAGAAGAGAAAAGAAGAGAAGAATCAAAAGAAATTAAAGAAAGGANGAAGAGAAGAGAAGAGAAGAGAAGAGAAGAGAAGAGAAGAGAAGAGGATTCAAAAGAAATTAAAGAAAGGAAAAATAAAAGAAAGGAAAAGAAAAGAAATCTTTAGCTATTAAATAGAAGGTCATATAAAGAAAAGAATTGTAACTGGACTGATAACCGTGTCCCTTAAATTAATACTGAATAATTGGAAATGATAATTTGCAAGTGACATTTCCTGCATGGTTAACCATGGTATAGGCTTTATTGTTATATTGTTAGAAATGAATAAGTTGCTGCACAACTGCTAATAGCATTTGTAGCTATTGAAGATAAGGCAACAGTAAGGGGTAATCAAACCACATTCTACCAAGTATAAAATGAGTATGTAAAATGACATCTGTAAATCAAAGCTTAATTAGCCTGATGTAATTGACAGTAACTGGCCAGCCTGTTTCCCTCAGGCGAGCTGATGGCTCAGTCAGATGAGATGTCCTGGATGTAGCCAGGGTACAAGGCTGCTGCTGTCCCCAAGGAAAGCACCTTCACACCTGCTGGGTCATGGCTCTCTTACCTTGGTTTCTGCCCATTAAAAAGCTTGTCTGAGAGAAAATAAAAGTAAACTAGGCCAAGCCAGAATATTTTGGAAGTTTTCCATGTTATAGATCAGGAGCTCCCCCTGATCTGGAGGCCTGTGTATGAAATGTGGGAATGCTGTTTAGGGTTGGGTGCTGTAGATTGTGGAGGGAAAGCACTGGAGGGATTAGAGGTGTGGGCATCTTTCATTGTGGTGTAAGAAATGAAGAACTCTATTTATTTAGTCTGTATGAATGAGGCCTGAGAAATGCTTTGATTACATTGCATAATAGAGAAAATGCCAGATGTGAAAAGGCAGTTCAATTTGTCAGAATGTGGATAACAAGAACCATGGATCTGAAAGCTGGATGTGTTCATCTCCAAAAGAAGGCACACATCTTTTTAACAATGAGGCTGATTAAGAAACTACAGTAAGGAATGATGGAGTTTCCATGTCCTAATGCATGCTGCTTAATTTAAATTGAGTCACCTTCCAGGTAGAACTGTGCCAGTCCAACAAAAGTTACAGCCTAGATACAGGCCTAACAGGATGAGATGGAACAGGAAGTCAAATCAGATGGTTTACTTTTTAATAATGTCTTTAAAATATAAGAATTAGATAACACTGTCCTATGGTATTACAAAAGCTGGTATAAACCCATTTCCTCTCGTCTCATCTCATCTCATCTTTCATTGGGGATTGCACTTTTAATCTAGGATAAAACTATATGATTCCAGTAGGCAGTCCAGGTTTCTCTCCCCTATTTTACAGCTATACTACTGGGAGTGTTGTTATTATTATCAGCATTAAGGCTTAAGCATATGTTTAATGTGCACTTAAACAATTTTTTCAACTTGCAGCCTTAATCATTGCAGTGTAATAGGAACCAACTCATTACAGAGCAACAGATTAGCTCTCAGAGCTTCTGCACCTTAGGCAGTGATGCCATTAATTCATTGAAACGAGGCAGCACTGGGCCTGGTAGGTATCTGGGAGACTTCTAGTGCAAACGTATGCTGTTTAAAATAAATTCTGTTGAGGTTACCCATGTAGCTACTAAAAGAGAGCATTGCACTGAGGAATGGGGATAGGCAGGATGCTAAAAAAAAGGTAGAAGGACAGAAATGTAATAGGCACAATTTGAACTCACATGGGAAGGAGGTGGGAAGTGAATGAAGGCATGCAAGGAAGTCATGGAATCATAAAATGTTTTGGGTTGGAAGGGACCTTGAAGATGATCATGTTCCAACCACCCCATCATGGACAAAGATGATGCCCAGTAGATGAAGTTCCTCCAGACCCTGAAATACATGAGATATAATCAAAAATAAATCTGGATTATTTTCACTATCTTTTAACCTTTTCCATCAGGCACAGACTAACTGTGTTGTGATATAAAGGCAACATCTAGGATCATATGGATATTAGATATTAGGAAGAAATTCTTTATGGTAACAGTGGTGAGGCTCTGGCACAGGTTGCCCAGACTGGCTGTGGATTTCCCAACCCTGGAAGCATTCAAGGCCAGTCTGGATGGGGCTCTGAGAAACCTGGTCTAGTGGAAGGTATCCGTGCCCATGACAGGAAGGCTGGAGTTAGATGATCTCCAAATTCCTTTCCAACTCAAATAATTCTATATTCATACTGTTACTTTCAACCTAGAGAACAACTTGCTACAGGTTTTAATAACATTATTTAAAAAATGCCTTGGCCTAAAGAAAGCAAAAGAAAGATCTCTGAATTTAGTTTCCTAGTACATTGTAAAATGCAAATACTGGTCAAATTTTTGTTAAATTTAGATTTCTGTGAAGTTTTCCTTTTGTGCAGGTTTCCTGGCATCACTCATTCATTCTGTTTTCCTTTCAGGCTACTCTTACAGTCAAGCTTTTCAGGATTTGGTAACTTGGTATCTCTGCTTCTCTGTCAAATAGAGTTGAAATTGGCCTAAATCCAGAAGTTCTCACTGTAAAACAGGTAGCAAGATACAAAGCACAGATAATGTCATCTCATGAACTTTGTCCCCTAAGGAGACCATATTAAAGATGATTGGCCATTCATACAGATACCAAGGATAACAATATAAACCATAATTAAAGACAGTAAAATTATTGGAAGCCGTATTAAACCCTGTACTTCAAGGCTAAAGCTCAATTCTAGCTGTTATAGAGGATTATAACTCTATATTGGAGGAAATAATTGATTTCTGGGTCACTTCACATTCATTATCAAAAAGAAAACAAATTTAAAAAATCCATCAATTATTTTTCTTCCTGATCTTTTTTTTTCCCCTCTTAACTAGAATGATTTGATCAGAGTTTATAGCAACCAGAATTTCCCCAAATCATCTGGGGAATCTAACCTTGTTCCTTTGTGTTGCAAAAAGATTTAATACAAAATAATTTCTTCCACATTTCATTGAGAAGGGAACAAATATGGGAGTCACAAAATATTTAGCAGATGTCTACAGCAAAGTTTTTATTTCTTCTTTATGGTGTCCTCCTCTTCTGATTCAGGATTTAGCTGGGGAGAGGCACGGGGCTGGATGGATTTGGGCCATGTATAGGACACCATAGTCTGGAGATCTTTCTTATCTACAATATCTGATATTGTGTTTTATAGACATGTAGCTCTTTTCCTCAATTGAAAGAGGAGTGAGGATCTGACAGCTCAGAGGGGATGTGGTCTGTGTGAATTTCTCATCATTCTCTTGATCTTACACTCCTTGAGAGGTGAGGTACTGAAATGACCACCCCACAAATGACCAGTGCAAGTACAAGTTTATGTGCCTACAAACTGGGGTAAAATCCTCCAAGGTCAGGGTTAGGCAGGAAGGAAAATTCCTGCTGCTGAGGCAACATCTCTTTGTCAGTCTGCCAACATCTACTGAGATTAGGGCTCCTGTGACAACTGTTTACTTACTTGCAAATTGTACTTGGTTTAATGATTTTATTTGGAAATAACTGTGACTGGACCAAGATGCAGGGTACCTGCCCCAAGCCCTCCCTCAGCTCATATATGGTGTGTAGAGCCAGAGAATAAACCAACAAATACTGGAACAGACCCTTTTTCCTTGCCACGTATCTTTCCTAGGGTTTTGTACTGAGTTTATAGGGTAAATTTGTAGGCAAAAAGTAAGACTCACATGTGCCTAGCACTAGGAGAATCATATTCCAAGCAACAATGATATATATATTTACCCAGAAAAACAGTCAAATTAATCTTAATTCAAGAACATTATGTGGACATTTCTTGATATGCATTTTTTCTCTCTTTCTCCATCTCTTAAAAAAATATAAATTGTAAACAGCAAGGCAAAAAATTAGAGAAAGAACCAATGAATAACAAGAAAACAAACCAGGAGAGCACTCTGCACTTTCTCCTCACCCATCCACGCAGCACATTTGCCACTAAAGTCTCCAAAAGAGGATTTTGCAGCTCTAACCATGTCTGACAAAGACACCACCACATCCACCTACCTTTTTTACAACAAGCCAAGTGTGAACTGACTATTTACTTCACTCAGATGTTTCACCTCAGTGAAAAGGTGAAGCAAAAATTGTTGCAACAAGTTTGGATTCTGGTAGGTCAGTGGTGTCAATATTTTCTCCCAGCTACCCTGTGCTCCTGTGCTGCTGCAAACATGCATGACAAAAATGTTACAAAACTGTTGCAAAAGTGGCATGAAGGCCATTATTTAAGAAAAACCATAAGCTAATTCTTATGCAAAAAATGGATATCCCAGAATCACATAAGGGCCTTAAAATTCATCCAGTTCCAACCCCTTCTTGGAATTGGAATTGGAAGGGACAACTTCCACTATCCCAGGTTGCTCCAAGCCTTGTCCAACCTGGCCTTGAACTCTTCCAGGGATAAGGCAGCCACAGAAACCTGTGCCAGTGCTCCACCACACTGAGTAAAGTATTTCTTCCTAACATCAAATCTAAACCCACTATATGCAGGAATGCACAGCTCATTTCATCTGGTGCAGTTCTGCTGGTTGGAAGTACCTGCCCTGAAATCAATATGTTATTCTCAAAAAAGGGGGAAATAAGAAACAAATCTTTAGTAGAGGAAAAAATTCCTTAAATGTAATTGAGCAGACAACCAGTAATCCCAGTAAATTCCTTCCTTGGCATTAGTGATGCTGGATTGACTGATCCCAGAATTTGGCCAACTCTATGACCAGAGCATATTAAAGCAAACACTGCTTGGAGCATCTTCATACAAAGCTGGAATATAACTGAGCAAAATTACCAAAGGGGACTGCTTGAAGCAGGGCATGATTTTGTTTAACAAAAAATCAAATAGTTTTATAAAAGAGGAGTTCAGGGTGTGATACTACAGGACTGCCACTGCTACACAACCAAATCCCTGAGCTGAGGGATGCTAGAGCCTTCTCATCAAACTTTCTGTTACACTTTGGCCTACTGCCATTTCCAAAGAGCAGGGACAATGGGGAGGCATTTTGCTTCCTCATATTCCATGGATGTAGAAGACCTTAATCTTCCCTGTTAAACTAGAACAAAAACAAATGAAACAAACAAAAAGCAAACATGAATTTCTGTTTTCTTTTGAGGGTGAAAGACAACAGGAAACCTGGTTTAGCTTCAGTTCTCAGTATTTGAAATCCAGTGGGACCTTTTGGTACAAAAGCTCAATTTGGACTTGATGGGAACCCAGTTTACTAGTTTAAGTCACTGCTGGCTAATACAGCTTGAAGCTGTTCCACAATAAAGCACAACATTCAGCTGTGAGCTTTATCACTGGGACTCATCTGACCTTTCCCAGGTAAGCTGGAATTGCTTAACACCGTGGCTACCCCAAAACTAATAGAACCTTTCAGCTTGGCTTAGGCTATCACTTCACTTCCCTGACATCAATTTCTAAAATAAAATAGAAGGCTAATTGGTAAATCAGGCAAGTACTTTTTTCCTACCCCCCTGAGATATAATGGTCAAATACATTTTCAAATCTAAACTACTAACAATACAAAGATACAACTTAAACACAAAAATATAAGGGGAAGCTCACATGAGGATGAAAGTTCAACAAGAATTTTCCAGGTCAAATTTATTTGCCTTGATGGGGACAGGTATTAATCACAGTTACCAAGCTTAATGTAGAATGGTTTAATCAACATGGTTGAAAACTTCAGGGAAGAAATGGATATGCAGAAAACAATTTACCTCCAGGGCTTCTGGCACCCCAAAACCATTCTTACCTCATCATATCATGCTACTGCATTGAAATATTTTCAAAAAATGCAAGACTACATAGGCTGACTATAGCATGAATTCTTCAAGAAGTTCTTGGTGTGAGGTGTTGAAACTGAAGATGGACACCAACAGGATGCTTAGCCTATTATGGGTTGGATTTTGAGATGTGTAGTGAAGGAGGAATGACAGGAGTTGAACAACTGATCCAAGTGGTCCAAGGACAGAACCATACCCACTGATTGCTCCTTAGCTGTAGGATTTTGAATGAGGAACAGCAGCTGATGTGAATGATGGGTGTGAAAATGACTCCTCAGTTTGTCCGAGGAAATTTTGATTATAAAAAGGACTGATGAAACTAGTCAGACTCAAAAGCTCAAATCTCTGCTGAAAGCCCCAAAGACAAAAATTCAGTCCAAGCTATAAAAGATGCATCACAGCACAGACTGTAACATCTTTCAAGAACCAATCTGAATATGTGGACACTATCGAGAAGAGTAAAGAAAAGAGGAAAACATTAAAATGTGAGGCCTTTGGTGCTGCAGGTGTGACTGTGAGGCGCAGTCCCATACTGTTACTTTCTGCACTAAACACAGATGAAAAATAGAGAGTTCCTGCCACAAACCACTTCTAATCTCAGAATAAGGCACAAATATCCTCTAATCACCAACCACTGCACATGAGGTGGGGAACCTCCTGTCTATGTTACAGAAGGGCATCCCTTGGTAGCACCTGAGAGCTCACCTGCTCAATGTCCCCACCAAAGCCACCCCATAGCAGGAAAAGAAGGAGCCAGAAGCCTCTGGGAGAATGTGTGATCACTCTCTGACTGAGGCTGGAGCAGCTCTGCTGGATCAGTCCTTGGGCACGATCCCCAGGAGCGCTCCACGTGAAGCTTCCTCCAGAGCTTGGCCGGCACGCAGGAATCCCATGTTTAGAAAGCCATTTTCCTGTCCATATAAACAATTCAACCACAATAGCCCAATTCCTGGCTCCGAGGCCTCATTTAAATGTTGGTCAGTCGAGACCCACAATTAACATTTAATTAGTAAACTCATTACAAAGGCAGGAAGTCTCAGACTTTCCCTTCATTCTCTTTCAGGCCTCTGAAGGGAAGGACCAGGCCCGTCTTTGGCTTTCGATTCAGCAGACGGGTGGGTTTTTTTTTTTTGTTCCCTCTCCCAATTTCCCTTCTCTTGCAGAACAGTTGCTTTCCCCGAAGCAGACAGGCATGACCTGAATACGTTGAATGTTTGGCTGGAAATAATCTACTTAACATAAATATTTCCATCTAAATTTTACCCTGGATGGCTTCCTTTAGTGTTCCCAGAGGACTGAAAGAAAAGTGGTTTTTCAGGGATGAGGTGGTGAGGAGCTTGGTCACCTGCACTCACAAGCCTTTGTGGTAGAGAACTGTCAAAAAATCTGGTTTTGTGTGTGATGCTGGAAAGTTATGCCTGTTGTCTGTGATTACCAAGACAAAAATGATGTCTTGACAATAAGAAGGGAAAATGGTGATAGTTGAAATCAAGAGAAAGCCCTGATGTGGAGGGTGGAGCAGACCATGATTGTGGTGAGGCTCTTTGCTGGAAATGTGTGATGGAACTGGCACAGTGGCTTTTTTCCCAGAGGTACATGGAGTTCACACTGTAAATTATGTTACATCTAGGCATTGTTCATCCATCCAGAGAACACAGAATCTCACCTTTGGCCACCTAGTTGCTTTTCATATTATTATTCAGGGAATACAAATTACAAGTAGAACTTGTTTTTAAACAGTGCTAAAAAAATCTGAACCTGCTCATTTGGAGTACGACAAGATAGATCATAGCACTAATTATGGAAATTTATTCACCTGATCACACCCTGGAGTAGAGAGAAAAGCAAAGGTGTGAACAAAACACAAATAATTGTAAAACAGGTTTTAAAAAAATATTTTCTTTTTTTTTTCCTGGTATCTATTTTCCATTGCAGCACAGAGTAGAGTTTAAAAAGTGTATCAACTGGCATGATTTATTTTTCCGCTGACAGTTTTGAGATTTTCTTGAAGTACATTTTGCTGTTCTCTCTAAAGAGAAAGCTGTAGTGATATTGTACCACCAGTCATACAGCTGTTGGATCCTTTTGTAAAGAGGGACTGTGAAGAGCAGTGAGGTTGTTTGAATTGCCTATCTTGCCTCTCTTTGTCTGCCTTTTGTCAGACATGAAGAGATTGCTAGAATTTATTTCATAATGTGAATGACTGAAATCATAATCATCCCTTTCTCACTGGGATCTGGCCATCTGAAAATCAATTTGGCTTTGGATTAATTGCTTTATTCCATTTCATATCTTTAACTCATTGTTTGGCCATCATTACACCTTCAGCATTTTTTCCTCTTGTGTTCACAGAATTGGAAAGAGACAACTTATAGTGATTTATGGGAGTGCTTAGCTCTGGTTTGTTTTGGTTTAGCACAAACGTTAAAAAGCATTTATTGTCAGGCAAATAACTTCTATGTGCTGGACAAGGGCTTGAAAAAATATTTTCCTTAAAGACCTTTCACAGGTCTCTGAGTATGGACAAGTTTTTTTGCTAGGTATCTAGGTCAATATTTAGCAGAATTTTGTTGGAACATCCTGTTTCCTCTATATTTCTTCTGCAGAGAGAGATAAGCCACTTCACTCCTTTATCCAGGGCACTTACCCCTGTCATCATCCACACCAATTCCACTCACTTGGTTGGATCATGGGGTGAGCAGAGCCACAACCTTTACTTCTTTTTTCATACCTTCCACTGATGTTTTGAGATTTACTTTGAGCAGAAATTCTGAAAGTTATCCAGAGGCTTTGGAAACAGAATGGGTGAGACAAAATGAGAAAATTTGAGACAGAATGAGAAGATTACATCTCTTATTGTCCTGTGTGCCAAAACATGGGAGATACCAAAAGTGCTCATCTATAAAGTAGAGATCCAAACCTGAGCAAATCACCTTGCTAGTAAATGGGAAAAAGGCCCAGCTGGGATAATGAAGAGCAGGATGTGATTTTTGTTCTTCAAAAGCGGAGAAATCAGTTGTTTTCCTCCAATGATTAGATCTCACTATGATGGTATCTTAGACTTTGACTTGGGGGTAGGTTCCTGTCCCTGTCATCTCAACATAGCTGAGACAGATTCATCCCACATGGAACTTACCTGAATGCAGGCAATTTTGTCATTTCTGTGTTGTACACTCTTTTTGTGCTTGTTCTTACCAACAGAAATAATCACCACATAGGCAGCTCCTAACCAGCAGAACTTAGAGCTGAAAGGACCAATGCAAAACAGGAAACCCCAATCACTTTTCTGTTAAGTATCACTAGAACCCTATGGAACTCTGATATTTACCAGTACAAAAGCTAAAACAAAGTTTTTTTCCTTATCATTATTCTTTTTAAATTGTCTCCATTTTGGACTGATGGTTTTCTTTCAGAACTTCCATATAAGGGGCATCCTGTTTCAAAGAGCTCTCTGTGAATACTGGGCCATCCTTTTTGATTGATGTGAAATCCAGGCTTGTCTCAACCACTGCCATGTGGTGGTGTTGGAACAGACAGGGAGAAGAGCTCAGTTCTCCAGATCTAAAAATAAAACCAGACATATCCCACCCTCTCCAAGGTGTTTGGAGAGTCCAAATCTTCATACAACATCCCTGCACTGCCTAGAGATCCATCTACATTCCATAAGACAGCATTTTCCCAGAGTTTTCATATGTCCAATATGCAGTATAGAAGCTCAAAGTAAATAGGTAAAAATGAACTGTGGAAGATCTGGATTTTGGATGATATCTCTGAGAGATGTTGCCACTGTGCATTAAAAGTTTAAATCCATCAAAAATAATTTTTTTCTTAAATAAAGGAACCCTGGCACCAGATGATGAGCTAATAGGCTGGGCCAGTTGTTTTATAAAACACCTGATTCCCTGAAACAGTAAATGACTGACCCCATAACACAAGCACTATGAGTAAAAGCATAATCTTAGTTGCATCAGTTCTCTTTTCTTTTACTATTTTTTTTAAAAATTAAAATTAAAATCAGGAATAGAAATAAAACAGACCAGAGTTCGTGACCTGTTCAGGAATGCAATTAGCCCATAAAAATCATGGCTGGGATTTGTCGCAAGGTAGAAACATGATCCCTTAAAATAAAGTTGCCCCTTCACAAAGTAGCAAACGATGGGGAAGAACAAAATAAGGGAGAGATGAACGGTTTTTATTTTAACCTCACTTCCCTCCCTCCTCAACCAGAAAAAGCTGTAAAAGAAAAGACCCATCACCTCCTGTAGTCAAGTTTCACAGCAAACAAGAAGTCCTGAGCAACTCTGTGATTACTTTTATCTCTGTAAGACTAATCCCATGATAAACCTCTTGTTTCCTATACTTGATGTACCACTATTTTACTAGTCCTGAATGCATCAAGCACATTGTGGATGGCTCACTACGAACAAACAGAACCTGACAGTTTCCTTCCTTAAAATAAACAGAAGTGGTACTTAGACACAGTTCAAAGAGTTTAGCACTCCCAGAATGGCTATTATTACCCTTTAGGTGGGCAAGTAGACCCAGTTTTTCATTCTAGTGAAGGCAGCTTTTTAAAATTTTTCTCCCTTCCTATTTTTTTACTGGCAGTAAAATGACAATATAATTACCAAGCCTGTTTTTTTAACAGTCCTCTGCTTCCATTTTCCATGCCAAGTCATCTAGGTGTTTACACCACTGCTTGTTTACTTCCACCTCTTTTTCTGAGAAAACGTCGTGCCATTTGGGCTTCTCAGAAAGCATTTTAGCAAAGGCAACACCACATTGGACTGTTGACCAACAGCACAAGAGACTGTATTTTAAAAATAATGTTTCAGTTACCTCTATGAAGCCTTTGATCCAAAGATTTCAAAGCCTTAACAGTTACCAGTATACACAGAGTTCATAAAAGAAGCACAAATTAATATGCAATTGCTGTTTTGAATGAAAATATTACTTGGAAATTCCTTCATCATTAGGGTCTGTGCTCATCCTGTGTGAGTGTAAGGAAATTCTCAGAGTATCTGGGACTTCTAGATTATACACCAAGAGGATGGGTAGAAAGGAATTTATATTTTCTAATAATAAATATCAAATTTTTGCTGGGCCTACAGAAACAAGCCCAGTGGAAGGTCAGGAGCACACGACATAGGAGAAGCTGAGGGTCCTGGGTTGGATCAGGGTTGTAAGATGAGAAAATCCAAGATCATTTATGAGATTGGGCATTGCAATGAGGGATGTACAGAAGGCTGACTCAAACTATTCTCAGAGTGCACAGCAACAGGACTAAGGCAACACACAGGAGTAAGAAGTTGTGAACATTTTTTTTTCTTCTTGTGGGTGGTCAAACAGTGGAAAGGAGATCTGTGAAATTACCATCCTTGGGAATACCCAAAACTCAACCAGATGGGACACTCAGCAATTTGAACTTCAAGGATGGTCCTGGTTTGAGTGAGGGGTTGTATCATGGGATCGCCAGACTCTTCTTAAACCTAAGCATCTTCCCAGTAAGAAAGCAGAGAAAAATTAGCATTTCCCAGTGGCTATTTGGATCTTTCCCTAAAGCAGTCAATATCCTAAACATCTGAATTAAGGCAGGGACTAATATCTGTACCTCGTGTACCTGATATATCTAATATATTGTTAGTGCTGTGCAGCTCCAATCATGTGTGGTTGAATTTTCTCTGGAAGTGGGTTGTTTTTTATTGCCATGTTTTCTATGTACCTTTCAGTGTTAAAAAAGGAGGGAAATGCTGAAAACTTAATTTCTTGGGTTTTAGATGGAATGCTTTCAGAGTTTTTGGGGCTAACTCGAGGGTTTTCAAGTTCGCGACAAAAATTTCCTGTTTTTCCACAGTGCATACCTCCTCTAAAAAAATTCAAGCAAGTGCCAGTCTGTCAGTTTAGAATTACAGAATCATTCAGTTTAGAAAAGACCTTTAAGATCATTGAGTCCATCATTGACCCAGCACTGCCAATGCCAGCACTAAACCATGTCCCCAAGTGTCACATCTACACATCTTTTAAATAGCTCCAGGGTTGGAGACTCTACCTCTTTTCTGTAGTGATGGCCAAGAGAAAAATATTTTGCACCAATGTTAAGAGCATACCAAGAACTCTCTGTAAAGAAGCCTATTCATTTGGAGCTTATAAATGCCAAATGAACCCCATAGATCCCTACTGAAATGCTCCAGAAAGGTCAGAGTTTCAGAGAAGTGTAAGAAGGAAAGGTTTAGGGCTGGAATTCACAGTATGCTTGAAGGAAAAATGGAATGCTGGGTTTGTCACATGTAGGAACAGGGTGATGTGTGACTGTTGCAGATGTGTTAACAAACCTGTGCAGTCACTGTACTTGGGTTAGATTTTCAAGAAATGTTGCTGGGTTAGCGTTCTAGGTTAGAAGGTGTGAGCAAACCCAACACAAGCAAAAATTCAGTCTGACCAACAGAAATGTGGAGAAATGGCCTCCCCTCCTCTGCTCCTGCTGTTTCCGTGGTTTGATGGTATCTCCAGTGTGTGAGGAGCATTGTGTCAGGTTTAGTGACACAGGGGACAAACACAGGGAAGAGCTGTACAGGGAAACCTCAGCTGTGAACCTCCCAGCCAACCTCCTCTGCACTGGGGTTCCACTGGCACAGACCTATGGGAAGCTCTGCTGTGGCCTTTCCCTGGGGCAGAATCTCCCTGGCATTATTCATTTTGGCACACACTGAGGGGATAGCACTGTATGCAATACCTATCTATCATTGCATGGAACAAAAAAAAACAACATGACAGGAATGAATGGCATAAACCTTATGTTTCAAATATGATACCTGACAGGACTGTCTCTACCAGTTCGTCGGTGCCAACAATGATTCGACTGTATAAATCAGCTTTGATTTTTCCCAGGTTGCCAAGGCTGGAATAACCTGTAACACTGATTAGCTTGTGGGTGTTTTAAAGCCCTCCTAATGTATTCAGGGAGGGGTAACCATCCCGTTTTTATAGCTGGGTAAACTGAGGCACGGGGAGGAGATGCTAACCAAGAGTTACAGTGCCCCAGCCTGAGAGAAAAGCCAGCCCTCCTGACTGCTCAGTGTTCCCCTTTTAACCACTAGACCATGAATCCTGTTTGCTTTGTTTCCTTGGGTTTTGGGCATGTTTGTTTTCCTCTTTCATGTACCTAATGATGCTGGTCCACGGCAGGCAGTGGACAGCTGATGGATTACAGGGAGGGCCTGGCTGGAATGGGGAGCAGGATGCTTCACCAGCTCCAGGGCTACTTAGCTCTGCTCCTATGGTGCTGGTCTGGGTCCCTCCCACTCATGCTCATATAACATCCCTGGGGCAAGGACAACAGCTGCCTAAATGGAAAAAGGAAACATTTCCTGTGTCTTTAACTACTTTTAGAGCAGTTTGACACCTTCAAAGGAAGCAGTGTGCTTAGCTTAGGCAGCCAGCATTCGGTGGGTCTTCAGAAACCTGTGATTTTGGTGGACAAATCCATCAGGAACTGCACATTGGGAGCATTAAGTCAGCACTCCCACAGAGCTGGTAATGACTTGTGACCCCTCTGATACCCACGAGCCCAAACTGCAGAGCAAAGGGCTTTTAAACAAGCCACCCTACTCAGGCTGGTTTTCACTCTCACTTCATAGAACTTCATTTTAGATTCCCTCAAAGTTTTTCATCACAATCTCTTTGCTCCTGTACTTCTCCATTTTTTCACTGAAGACTCTGGTTGGCAGGTGAGGGTAAAAGAGAGACACGGGGAGAGACAGGGCCACCAGCACAAACACCTGAGGATTCACTTGCCCTTTACCTCACAGCATCTGCAAAGCTGTTAAACCACAATCCTGCCCAGTTTACTGGCAGAGAGGACTGGCTTCAGCAAGTGAAGCAAAATATTTTTGTGTGACTGCTTCAAGAATATCTCAACCAACTCTGTTTTAGCTTTTTTCCCCCTATTTCCCCCATTTTTCCAGATGGATACTCAGATCCTGTTTACGATGTTAACATATCTTAAAACAAAACTGTAATAAATTTGTGTGTACAAGGAAACTGGTCAGATAGCGTTTAAATCCTTATATGAGTTTTTCTCCTTTTTTGTCTCATGCAGTTGTATTTCACAACTAGCTGTTGTGCAGATATGACTCCACTAATAGTGTGGGTTCAAAAAACTGAAATGCCTTAAAAGTAGTGTTTAAATACATCAGCCCCAAGAAGAAACCTTAATATTTTTAAAATATCCCAATAGTGCTTTCAGGACAACAGAGGATAATTGGTTATTACTGGTTATTCCAGGCTGTGGAATGATCCAAATTGGTGCTTAAAATTCCACTGTGCAAATTGTTGCTCAAAACCAGCTCAAAGGTAGGTCCAAAAATTTGAGGAAAAAAAAAAAAATTCTTTTTCATCCCAGGCTGTGTAACAGTGTTGAACAGAGTAGTCTTTCCTTGGAGAAGAGGAACTCCCTCCCATGAAGTGTTGATCCCCAAACTGGGGTCCCAGGCTTTCTGCAAAGCCACCAGAGGAAAAAGACTTCTTTAGGTCTTCCTTCACTGACTCACCCCCTGTCCACTTGCTTTCCAAAATGCAGGCAATGAGATCCATACCCCTGACCATGCCTCTTCAGGGGAATGAACTCCTCTAGCACAGTTATTTATGAGGAAATTGTCTATCGGGGGTAAGGACCTGTAGCTGATGCTGCAGGACAAAAAATCATAAAAACTGGATACAGACTAGGGAACACCTGAAATGTCAGTATTATCTCCAGTTGCCAGAGGCAAAGCACTTACTGGGATTATTCTCATATTATTTCACCATTAGAGTTTCTAATTAAAATGCAAGCCCTGACTTAGCTGGGCACTGTTAACACTCAGTCTCCAATCAAGACAAGCTATGATTTTAGTCTTAATGCATTAAGGAGGGCTTTGCTATGCTTGTGTGAGTATTACCAAAGTCAGACAGATACAAAAAGGGAGAAAAACTATTTATGAGTGCCAGAGCACCTCCTTCATCTGCTTCGCCTCCCCCAGTTGAAACCAGAAGCTGAAACATTTTCTCTCATTTTCTCTTCCCATTTCTTGGGGAAGGGAGAGTCAGGTGGTTCTCGGTGGCAAGAGGTTTCCTCATCCTGCAGAGTCAGGAATGTTTGGCAGCCTCAGGAATGGTGTCTCTCCTGGTGTGAAGCATGTGAGCGAGGGCACGTGGTGAATGTCACGGGAGCCGGGCTGAGGACAGCGGTGCTGGGAGGGCACCCCGTGAGTGAGGTGTGACTGATGTGCTGGGGGACCCGTGGCAGCCTCCTGACACGTGGCTCAAAGCTGCATCAGTGGTGTTCCACTTCTTTCACAGGCTCAAGAGGGAATTACAGCTTTGGGAGAATCACAGCTTTTGCTTCAGCTCTGCGGGATAATGGGAAGAACCCACAGTCCCTCACTAGAGGAAAGTTTCTTCAGATGTGCCCTGTTCTGTCTCTTGCCAGGACTGTCTGGTGTCAAAGAGAACCAGAGGCAGCACCCTGCTCAAATAAACCTACCTGGTTTCATGTGCCATGTTTTTAAAGAGAACTTCATACAACCTTGTGAAAATTTCAACCATGACTTTGAATAAAATTTGGTAGGGTATTAAGACTTGAATTTCTTTGAAAACAATTATTCATTCAAACTTAGATGCTTTTGGGGAAAAAATAACCTCAAACCAAAACAAGCCAAAAAGCAACACCTGCCTTCAAAAAGCCAAACTGGTTTGCTTGAATTTCCTATTTCAAAATTAAAAAGGGAAGCTTTCAGGAAACACTATTTTGATCTTTCTTTTTTAAAAGCTATGTTAAAACGAAAGCACTATTTAATTCAGCTGTTTAACCCCAGTAGTTCTTAGATTCATTAACGATTTCTAGAAATGAATCCAGATCCTCAAAAGGACCCAAGTGTTTCTCTGCTTTTTAGGAGGAGAGAAATGCATCAGACTTCTGCCTGGCAGGTTTCCAGGGGTGTCTGCCTGTGGCAGGAGCACATGTAAGTCACGCACTGATCATGTTTTGTTTACCCCATAACAATGCCCTGGTCACCAATCCATGCTTCCTACAATGTCCCTGTGGTGGAAATGTGGGTGGCAGATGTGTGAGGAGGATGTTTCCAGCACAGGCTGAAGCCTCTGCTCTGCTCCAGAGCCCTCGACACAAGATGGGATGTGCCCATGGGTTGTGTCTGGCAGTTCCTGGTCCTGGTGCAGAAGAGAGGTGCCAGGGTGACAAATGGGATGATCATCACCTAGAGGGGAGAATGTGTCAGAGGGCAAAGAAATGAAGCTCATGTGTGGTGTATGAAGCTTGGCAGGACCCATTCTGGGCAAGAAGCCCCCAAAGCTGATACAAAATAGTATTTTTCAGAGCTGGGGATCTCATCCTTGTTTTCAGTGAGCAACTCTTGGTTCAGCTGCAAACAAGTCCTCTTCTGCTCTCCTATGACACAAAGATGTGCCTGAAGCTCCTGCTTGTGATAATTTTTTTTTAATATTTCTTTTCATATTTAAGATACAGCAGAAAAATTCCAATAAATATTTACCCCATCTCAAAAAAACAACACCAAACCACCAAGCCAGTTTTTGAAATATGTAAGACGGCTCTAAAGCTGTGGCTGAGAGAGGGTCAGGCTGCAACCAGCTGCAGAAAGCACTGGTGGTGGGAGAGTCTGACAATGTGAGACTGGGGGTGGAAGCTGTGGCATAAGAGAAGGTCATTTCAAAAAGGCAGGGGACTCTTTACACCATCTGAATCTCTCACTGTCTACAATGGCTAAAGTTCACAAAAGGCACTCTAGAGACCTGGTGCATGGAAACGAGTTTCTTTCAATTACTCACCAAAGTAGAAAGTGAGAAAGAGAAACCAAGTGTGTTTTTTCTTTATGCAGCAAGTCTGCTGCACAATCTATCATCCTTGAACCCCCTGCTCTGAAGTTCCCCTCCTGAATCTCTCATTTTGCTCATGTTAAATGTATGAAGAGCATGGTGTGAGCAGCAGTTTGAAATGGATGCTACACGTGATGGATTATCCCTCACCTGGAGGATGTAGCATTTGGAAAGTGGAGGTTGAGCAGGAGCCAGGAGCTCTGTGCCCTCTCCTTTGCAGCTGGTGCTGAGTGATGGGGAGGAAATCTCTTAGCTGTGAAGATTGGCAGGGTTTATTAGCTCATGCTCATGTGCACCGATGGCAGGAGACTTTCCCCTGCATGAGGCTGATTTCATCTGTACACTCCCATATTTGCCATCCAGGTAAGCCCTTTCCACCATGTAAAAGAAAGGTTCCAGTCAAAACCCGGGCTGTGAGCACAGCTGGGATGCACAGGTGTGGGTTTACAAGGTGAGAGGAAAGAAAAGGGCTTTAGCCCCCTCATTAGCCTCCACCTCCTTTCCTTTATGGCCAAAGGTCTGGTGCTCCCAGTCTGGGTCCTCAGCAGTGCAGTGGGGAGAGAGACAGTGAGAAGAGCAAGCAAGGGGAAAATCCAGTGCAAGATGTGGAATGCTAGAAAGGGAGGGGCTCAGCCCCCTCCACTGGCACTTGGGCTCCTTCTCTCCTTGTGTATCCCAAACACCAAGGCCTAACCTGTCCCAAACCCCACTCCCAAAAGTGTTTCTGTGGCTCCTGGCTGGGATATTGGCTGTTTTTTATCACAGTCTCCCATGCAGCCCTCCTCTCCATCTCCTGGAGGTACTGCTGCTCTCCTGTTCCACCTTCTCTGTTGCAACATCTCATCAACTTCTCTACTCAACATCTATGCTACCAACACTATGCTACCAACATCTGAGGTTCAGCATTAAAAGAGGAACTTTTGTCACACCTATTTTTCTTTTCCTTTTCTGACGTGTCCTGTGTGACATCTCCTCCTTTCTTGTCACCCCACAGTATTCATGTCATCTTTTTAAAGTTAATATCTATGGCTTCATGCAAATTTCATTTTTTTTTTTTTTTGTTCTTTGACTTTACTGAGCCACAGTTTGTTCTTTGTTGCTGCATGGATTTGCATTGAAGCTGTGCTGCACTGCACCTGATTATGTCTGAGGATTGGATTTATTGAATATTTTATTCATTATAAAAATGCCCTTTTGCATGTGGAATTAACATGGAGGGCAGGATGAAGACTGGACCTCTTCCACAACTAAAGAAAATTTGCTGTAGGTAATGCCTGTTATGTGAGCCAGGGGTTCCTGCCTTCTTACACAGCTCTTCCCATGGAAGGAGTATTTTATGTAGACATCTTGCTGTCATGGAAAAGGCACCAGGACCTCAGGGGCTGCAGGCCCAAGCCTTGCAGGACTGTTCAGGATGCTGTATTTCCCTCTGAGGAAAATTAAAAACAACCTCTCAGGCTGACCCCAGTGGCCCTGACTCCTGCAGGTGACTCAAAGCACACAGAAGGCTGAGCTGGGCAAGGGAAGGCATTTGTCTTTATCTTTCCTCTTCCTTACTCTCACGTGTAAAAAGCAGTCTGGGAGTGCACATCAGGCTGATTTGGGCACTCTTCATCTCTGGCTTTGCCAAAGAAGCACCAAAAGGGGATTTTGCCTATGCTTGAATTATTTTACATCACATAAAAAATTGCCCTTGCTCTATCTCCCGTGTACACAAGAAATTTTGATATGTTAGCTAAAAGTATGGGGGAGAAATAAAAAAAGGAAAAAAATGAGTAAAATGCATTAGTTTCTTTGGCTAATACTGTCACTGAAAAATATGCTGCTGACTTTTTCTTTTTCTTTTTCAGAGTGATTTGGGTTATGATGGAATTGATTCACAGTACTAAACTCCAGAATTGTGGTTAATTAGTAGCCAGTTTAGGAAATTATGTTATCATTACCTCATCATTTCTTAGCTTAGCACCTTTCCTCGTGTTCCACCTCCCTCCTTTCTCCACCCCCTCCAGCCTTCCATGTTCTGGGATATTATTTTTCTTAATGACATCTCTGTCACATATGCAGACTTAGATTTCCTAAACATACCTCAGCATTTCGGGTCTCCAGGAGCTTGAAAATGCACATGATTTTTTTTTTTTCTTCACCGAGATTATCCATAGAAAACTAAACCCAAACAAAAAAATGCATTGTTTTTTGCTTCCCCCTCACCATGCTGGTTTTACTCTGGCTCTTGCCCCTGAAGTTCCATCTCAGGCACACAGTGTGGTGCTGGGCTGACCTCCCTGTGCCCTCTGTTTGTTGATGATGAGCATGATTGCTTCCATCCCCTGTCATTCTCCCCCATGTGAAAAGCAAAGTGAAAAGAAAACAAACAGTAGGGAGAAGTAAAAAAACAAAACAAAACAGGTCCCCTCAACAAGTGGTGGCAACGTGCAAAATTAAAAATAAAAACCATGGAGGCAGAGATAAACCCCACAACTTAAAAGGGTATTTTCTAGTGGCCTATTTTGAAATCAGACATTTGCTGATAGTGGCAGAGGAGGAGGGGGAGTGCAGAGATGGGACCTCGGGTTTGCTGGTCTCTGTTCAACTCTGTACTCAGCCAGGCTTTGGATTTGCACATTGTCTCAGGGTGAAAACCCAGGGTAGACACGTGACAGAAATGCTCATCTACATAGTTTTGGCCCAGAATAACTTTAAATTGGTGTTTTCTTATTCTCTTTCCATTGATCTATCAGTTATATGGTCATTTTAGCAGTTTGTCCTTAATGTGATTGAGGTCTGTGTCGCCATATATAGGAAGACCTGACCATTTTGGGGAAAGATGGCTGATGTGGAAACCTCTGGAAAAAAAAAAAAAAATCTGACCTGCAAAATCCTGAGCTGAAACCCTGAATCATCTTTTAGTATGGCAACATGCACAGCCTCTGTATCTGAGCATTTAGAGCATTTAGAAACACTCGCATCAACCATCTATTGCTTGATTGCTCTTGCTGTGCTCAGTATAAGCATTTCACCAATTGTTATTTTTCTTTTCTACCTTTTTTTCAATTCCCTCTGTCTTGGTCTCTCATGCCACACAAGGAGCATGCTTGGGTAGATTCTCAGAATCACAAATCATCTTCGTTGTCTGCTCTAAGAGGGTCTGAATGTTGATTGTTGCCATCAAGATTTACCTCACATATTCGTCTCCACTGATTTATTCTCCTCCATTAGGCCAGTTCCCCCTCCTCTGCAGTGGTCACACCTCTCAGGCATTTTCACAACAAGTGGGGTTGGCTCAGAAGTTAGTACTTTCTTCAGCAAGCTTCGCATGGTGCTTGTGGCTTTTGCCAGCCCTAAAATGTTGTGCTGCTGTTCTCAGCACCCCTCCTACTCAACATGGATATGAGGGGTCTGGAAATGCACGTGATCATCCCCACACACTGTCCCAGCAGCTTGTAGGAGAAGGGCTTTTACTTCCCAGCAGTGATCACAATATTGAAACAGGCCAAAATCACCCCAGCTTTTGCCATATCACATTTCAAGGCAGAACTATCCGTTGCCTCTCAGGCAGTCTTTAGGCCAGGGAAATGAGTTGTGCTTGAAAAAAAAAATAGAAATGCTTTACTGAATTTTAAGCAGGACTTTGCACAGAGGATAAATCAACTTTCAAATCATATGAGCTGGCTGTAGCCAGCACCAGCAGTGGGAGGTGTGGGGAAGGCAAATACTTGAATTCCTTCTACAGACTTGGCACTAATTCCCATTGAAAATTGTATGAGTTGAGACACACTAATATTTTTCTGGAAGTTTTGTCTGTCTCATCAAACATCTTCTCTCCCCAGGTTTGTCCTCACTGAACAGTGTATTTCAAAGGCTTTTATCAGTGATTGTGTTTACACCCATTTTCCCAGGAAAAGTCTCTTTTCCATCTCCTGCCCAGGCAGTGCATCTCTCAGGGGAGCTTCCTGCTGTAGCTCTGTCCCCTCTGTGTCACAGGTCACAGTTATGGTTGTCCCAGAAAGAGGAGCTGAGGGACTGTGTGGGGGAAAGTGGGAAGGACAAAAATTCTGGGAGATTCACACTGCTCTGATATTGGAAGCATCTATCCATCTCCTACACAGATCCCTCATTTTGTGTTCTGTAGATGTCAGGATTCTGGGGCTCCTGGCTGGATGAGGGGCACCATGCTGGTGGTTCTCATGGCAGCTGTGAGCAATTCTGAGCTGTCAGGGTGGGATGAGAGCCGAAGACAGCCCTTAAGCTCTGTGGAGTAAGTGACCTTACCCAAGGAGAGGACCTGCTCCTTTCCCTGCTTGCTGAGAGGGGACAAATCATGGGAGTCTCAGCAGGATTCCTGCTGGAACATGGGTTGGGAGCACAGCTGGAGCTGCAGGCAATGTCCACACTAATGGACATCTTTTCTGCCAACACACCCAGCCCTGCCACATCCAACATGCCCCAGGGACATGGCTGGAAGCTCTTGTGAATCCCTGGTAGAGATGCCCAGTAATTAGCCTAAGGTCCAGTTTAAAAGCCTTAATTCATGGAGTAGGTAGCCCAAAAAATTCACAAGATGTCTGCTCCTGTCTCAATCTGTCCATAAGGAAAAAAGATTTTTTGCTGGTCTTTCAGTTAAGTTAAACAGTTTTCCACTGTAGGCAAACCTCTCTGCCTCCCTGTCCTCCTGTTTCTCTGTCTGCACACTCTCTCCTGTCTCTGGCAGAGATGTGAAAAGGCTTCAAAAGCTCCAAAATCTGGCACCCTGATGTAAAAGCAGAGCTATTTATTTTCTCACTGTTCAACACAGGAATCTCTTCTGGCGTGGTTATCATTTAAGACTGAGATTGAAGGGATGCTGCACTGTGGTCTCTGCTTTATTCTCACCCAGCTGGATGTATTTCAGGGGTGGTGAGCATCAGGGCTTTGAGCAACACTTGACTCCTCAGATAGCCACACTGAAGTCAAAGGGCATCTTTGCTGAGTGAGGTGTTATTTCCAGGGGGACAGACACATCATCCTGGCTCAGCCTGTTTTGTTATGAATATCTTATAAATACTCAGCTGCTGCAATAAGCTTATCATCTGAGAATCTCTTTATTTTTTTTTTTCTCTCTTTTTTTCTTTTTACTTTTTACCTCTTCGATGTAAGTTGTTTTTAATCTTTGTGTCTTGTGAGTGGAAACTGAAAAAAAATAACCTTAGCCACAGAAGGAAAATTAAAAGATCTTTGAATTTTTTTTTTTTTGCCTTAGGAGTTCTAGGTAGGTTTGCAGTTTTTAGCACCTGACAGTTACACCTTGCAGACAAACAGCTTAAAGCATCAATGCCTACTCCTCATAGCAGGTCTAAAGCCTGGGGTTTGCAATGTACAGCTCTTTTCATGCTCTAAGGGATGATTTTAAATGAGTTTAGCTAAATCAGAGAAAAGTCTCCCCTGCTGGAGATATTATTAATCATAAAATCATAAAATATCCTGAGTATGAAAGGATCTGCAAGAATCATCAGTCCAACTCCTGAAATGATCTGAAAGAAGAGTTTGGGATGACTCTGTCTCATTCATTTAATTGGGCCTCTTGATAAGGTACCTGAATTAGGCTGACATGGTGCAAACACCAGCCCTTAGGTTGCTTCTCACTGTTTTCCTGGGGTCACTGCTGGTCAAACAGAAATGTGACATAACTTGCTTGTCCTTCTCTGCCAATATTACTGCAAAGCAGAAAAAAAAAGAAAAAGAAAAAGGAAAAGAAAGAAGGTGACATTAAACCAGCTAAAAAAATCTCAGGAGACCTGTCAATCAAGAAAGATATTTACTGAAGCTTCTATTGACCCATATATGCTCTTATCTAGAAACCTTTATCTTCTAAGACAATGTTGACTAACAGCTTTTCCTTTACTCTTGTTTCTATCTTAAAAGAATAACAAATAAGCTTAATTCTTCACAAAATCTTTAGCAAATGCCTTTTAAGCCTAACACAATAGTAGTTATTTTAAGAAGGATGGCTAAGCACTGCAACACTTTTCTATTTTTCTGTCTTCGTTTTTCATATTGGAGCACTTAATCACAGTTAATCTTTGTGCACAAGGAAGACACATTAACTTTGTTTGCACAGGACTGATATAAAAGCTTTCAACTCCTCTGTTCCTGTATTCATCTCCCTGGTAAGCTTTACCATTTTAAATAACAGATAAAGGAAATACTGAAGATTCAGTGATACAGTCTATCCTTGCTCAAGTAACTGCAGGAACTAAACTTGTAAGAAAACTTGGAGACAGCCTGAAGCTGAGAATCTGCAAATCCCACTGGGAGGTTTTAGTGGAGGACAAGGGCAGGGTTTATAAGGGTGTATTCAAATATAGCAACCTGGAAGTTGCCAATGGTTAGGACAGGTGAAAGGAGACCACCTCCCTGTACAACTGGGATTTTAAGATGTCTCTGCTCTCTGCAGACACAAAAAAGCCTCATGGCCCTGCAGCCCCCTCCTGACATTTGTCTGAGTGCCCTCTCTCAGCGCTTCCTTCAAAGCAAAGAGTAACCACAAAACCTTAGATTTATAAAATGTTTTAGGTTGGATGGGACTTTAAAGACCATCCAATTCCAACTCTCTGCCATGAGCAGGGGCACCTTCCACTATCTCAGGTTGCTCCAAGACCTGTCCAACCTTGGACACTTCCAGGGACAAAGCAGCCACAGCTTCAATGGGCAATGACTTGTTAGAGTCTTGTTTTGATAGGGTTATATTCTCCAAGGCAGTGAAATTAGGGGTCCACTAAAATTAGTGAGTCTGAAATAAACGGAATTTCTTTTGGACTAACTCTGGTAAGGGCAATGGTAATTTAAATGCCTTTTATGGCCTCTTCACTCTGCCAGAGCAATAAAAGGGGGCTTAGTCTTTGCTCATGCCCAAAATTGCCCTGCTTAATTATCTTGGAATAATAAATATAATAAACCCTTTGCCTTCTCCCTATCCCACTCACGCCTATCAGAGCAGACCTGCAGGTATAAATGCACCACTGTGGGACAGGAAGGGAATTAGAATGCTGTGGCTTGGGGGTATTGGCTGGAAGGGGAAAGCTGCATGTTAATTCATTAAGTAAGACCTGTTCCTGGGATTTTTTTTTTTTTGTCTCATTATATAGGTATGAACTTAAACTACTGAACTCAGGAGAAATTCTGAGCTCTTGGGGCTGGATGCATGCCATGGCCACATGATGATTCCGGATTGAGGAGTGTCAGAAGTGAGCAGGATCCTGTGTGCATTTATTTCCACAGGAAAGAAGCTTTGACATAGGGAACAGAGGGAGTGGTGGTTCCCTGTGCTGGCACTTGGGAATCAAGGCTCTGGGACATGGCATGTGCATGGAGCACATCCTTGGACTTCTCTAGAAAAAATCAAAAGGTAAAGGGAAATGGGAAACAGAGAAGAGATCCCATAACAACTTCATTAGATATTAAAGAACAGCTAGAAATCCTCCTTTGCTGTCTTTTGACAAACCTGCATCCTGTTTTGTGTTTGCTAGGATCCAGCAAAACACAAGTGGTACAAGCCACTCCAAAATTTCTCTGTGTCTGTCCAGAAACTTCTGGGAGCTGTTCACAGAGACCAAACTGAAAAACTGTGCTTATTTTGGCCAAGAGCCATCTTAGTTTGCTATGAAGTGCTGTAGTATAAATAAATATATATGTGCAAACAAATGCATAAAGAACAATTGTTTGGTGGTCAGGAGAAGCAAAGCTGCCCTTGCCCTTTCATCCCAAGATGAGAGGACATTAGATCAGAGTGATAAGCAGGTAGACTGTTGGCTGATAAGTCTTTTTTTCCCCCCTTTGCTTTCTGTTTAGTTACAGTTGTGCTGAAACAACTTACAAGAGGCCTGAGTAACCATTCTACTGACCAGCCATCTGGTAGGCTCCAAGGCCTGAGAGCCAAAAGCTTACACTCAAAGGACATGTCTGTGATGACAAATAGACCATGGCTCTGAGGGCAAGTGGCACAAAATTAATCAGCCATAGAGATTCTTTCTTGTCCCTTGTTTCAAAGAAGTCCTGCCTTCCCTGCACTATTCATTTCCTACATATATCATAGAATCATAGAAGATGCTGAGTAGGAAGGAACCCATAAAGGTCACCAAATCCAGCTCCTGGCCCTGTGCAAGACAACCCCAAAAATCACACCAAATGCCTGAGATCATTGTCCAAACACTCCCTGAACTGTGGAAGGTTTGGTGCTGTGACCACCTTGGTGGAAAGCCTGTGCTGAGTGTCCTTTGAGGTGCTCTAAGACATGTCTTGCCCCTTGCTGTTGCTCAAAAGACCATAGGGCTTCCATAGATCCCAAATAATTTCGGACAATCTGGTGCAAATGATATAGTTATTCCAGGGTTTTACTCCAGGTGTTGGTAAGTGGCCAGCTGGATGAACATCCTAGAAAGTACTAACAAGAAAACTGATTAGTGGCCCAACAAAAGTATCTGCTTTAAGGTGAGCTGAGTAAATTTTAAGAAGTCACTGACAACACTGCTGGCTTCCCACCAGCTGCAGTGGGATTTCACAGGCCACCAAGTAAACACCTGTATTTGGATACCTTCATCTGTGAACTAAATCTCATTCCAAATTCCTACTTGAATATCTAATACCACTTGAAACGCATGAGCTTGTTCGTGGATCTGACCATGGATATCTAAGGCTCTATATCTTACCCGCTTTGTAACAATAAAAGAGTAAATATCAGAAAAAAAAATCCTTAGAAATAAGCTTCTGAGGCAGCTTCATGTGCACTACAGATAAGGCAGAAGAACCACTTTTTGCTATATTCCTCTTTTCAAAGTGCCCTGTTCCAGTCCTCTAAGGATAGGCAACTTTGTCTCCTGGGGAGGCAGGTAGGTGTAGAGATTTTTATTGCAAGATATGCTTATTTCTAGCTCCCTATCCTAATGACTGCAGATTGTGCGTCAATTGGTTTTGTCAAAAAAA
>VZTB01011128.1:395049-491266 GCA_013397245.1 Thryothorus ludovicianus
AAAAAAAAAAAGAACAACAAACCAACCCATCAAAACAGGCTCCTTGGGTTTCTACAGATTCCCAAAGGAAGTTTTAGTTCATTGGCTGTGGGTATCACCCTACAGTGTCTGCATACTGGTGCTACTGGTTGGGTCTTGGAAGGGATTCAAAGGCAACATTGTACAAGAGAACTTCACAGGTCCTGGCACGTTCGACAGTGGTGGGTAGTGGGGTTGCTTAATAAAGCAGTTCAGTTCAAAGTGAAGGCAGAGGGAGTGTAGGCTCATAGATCACAGCACACATGCTAGCCCAGAAATGCCAGGGTATTTCAGTTGTCATTAAAACATGCAGGTACATGAATTATTGGTGGAACGAATCATCCTGGGATGCCTGAGCATGGAGCCAATAGAGGCAAAACTCTTCCAATATTTAGCAAGTTTGGCAAATTGTCTAGCTTGGAAGTTACTGAAAGTCATATTAATTTTAATTAGCCTTCCAGTGTACTGGCAACAGGTCTGGTTTATCTGTGCTCAGACCCCCTCCTCGATAGGTGTTTTTCAGGTCCCACACATTGCATTTTGGAAACAACTTGAGGAATTATGAACATGAGGGATGGATGCAACTTGTCTAAGTCAGGCAAGACGTGGGTGGGCTCTTTCTCAGCTGTCTGGCACAGCCAGTTCTTGACACTATCCCTCTTATCCCACCTGCCATGCTAGGGCTGGGTTTTCAATAGGGCACAATAAGGTGTTTGACATAAAATCTGGATGCCACAGATTCTGAATATCATCACAGGAGTCTCAATTTTTAGGGGATGAGGTGTTCAGTAAGGACAGAGAGGGATCTGGGTGCTATGTTCATATCACCTTCTGTGTGCCCATTTACCCCAGAATCAGTGAGTGATTTGCATTATCCTGATCACCTCACCCTGAACCATCAGTGCTGTGGAGTGCCTATGGAACCCAGATGAGACACCCCAGTAGCAAGCTAGGAGATTATTCAGACTTTATTTTAAGTTCTATGGCACTTGAAAATGGGGATCATGATTAAAAGACCCAATTTGTTTTTCAGAGGGAAAACCTTGGCCTTTTTCCTGCTGTTATAATCTCCCTTCTCTACATTGGGATGTTTGTGAGATAGAAACCTTGGTAAGAAACTCCCTCCAATGAAAAATAATTAATCTTTCATCATCCCTCATTTACATCTATCTCACTACCAGCCCAGGAATGCTGGTCTAAACAGAGACAATCTCAAAAAGCAGACAGGTAGACAGGGGAGTAGCAATGTGGACTTCATCTTAGACATCAAAGCGATTGTTAACTGAGTTCTATTTATAAAGTTGGTAGATTTTCAATGCACTTTCACAGAATGAGATAGACAATTAAAGAGTGGGGGTTTTGTGTCGATGAGTAAGTAAGCGCTTAATTTCCAAAATGATTTGTCTTAAATGAGTTGCTTAAGGTTCTGTTTATAGTCTTGGAGTGCTGGTGCACTGTCACACCTCCGCTGGTAACATCTACCCTCAGGGACTTGAGGGAATAGCATCTGGCCATGTGGGTTTTTCTCCAATAAATTATTAGCACCCTTTGTTTCCCAAAGCACACAGTTTTTTCTGACATAACATGAAAAAAGAAGCAACTTTAGGTCCCACATCTTTAAGCAAAATCCTGAATAGCAAGGCTAAATATTTCTAATTTTTTTGATTCAATGTTTATAGGAATTTCTAACACTGAACATGGAGGCTTGTGTTTGAGGAATAACTCAGGGTGGAGGAAGTACAGAAACTGAGATTTCCTGGTCCATCTATGGACAAAGTGGGAAGATGAAGGAGGTAGAACATGATGGGGAGAGAGAGAAATGCTCACAGTAAAGCAGTTTATGGTTTCTCCAGTTCTGGAGAACAGGATTTTTCCACAGGGTATCTTTCCCAAGAGGGAAATGTAAGCAGCCCCATCTGGGACTAATTAGTCACCTGGTGAAGGAAAACAGGAACTATAAACTGATTTAAGGGTCCTGCTTCTCCTGCTATAACATTTCTCCAGAGATGACTTCAGACCCACTATGGAGAAAAGGGAGACCTGCTTGCAAGAAACACTTTCTCCTTTGTTTATCCTTGGTGGCCTCAAGGAAGGGATCAGACCAGCTTAGAGCAATAACCAAGCTGCACTTTTCCTCCCTGATGTTCATTTCCATCAATATAAGTAGCATCAGCTTCTATAACTCCTGAAGAAAAGCTCCTTTTTTTTTTTTTTAAGAGCCCACATCCATCTTTCAGAGTGGTGAAGGTGAGTTTAATGATGTGGCTACCTAAGTGCTCTGGATCAGAAAGCAAATAAAAGAGAACACAGAATTGTCCCTTGATAAATTTTCACATTTTCTTAAGGTAAACTCAGAGGTGGATTCCATTTTTTGAGTGTTTGATTTCCCCACCATCACCTAAAAACTTTCCTGCTTGAAATTGTGACACAGAAGTGGGACTCTGGTTATCACAATGCCAGAAAGGAACCCAGGTCAGATGTACTGAGCCATGTATGTTCAGCACTGGACTCAATATAGCTGGGAGGAATGGGTATAGAGGGGAAGAGCAGCATGTTATAACTTACAGCAAACAATAGATACCTTAGGAAACAAACCTGGGAATAATCATGCAGTGATACTTCCTCAAACACCCTCCCAGGTGTCAGCAATTTGCATCTGAACCAAAGGGGCTGCCTTTGTGTTCACAGCCCTGGGGATTTTTTAATTCCCTGAATTTCTCCAGCAGCCCACTAGACCCAGGTAAGCTATTGGCAAAGGTTTGTCACTCTCACCTCTGGAGATAATACTGCAGCTCCTGTCCTGCTGTGTACCAGGTGCTTCTGGTAGGGCTGATTTGGTGTGCAGGAAGAAACAGCCTTGGGTATGAAGAATCACAGCAGTGGGAGAGGCTGTACTGCTGAGCTATCACCTGGCAACACCCCACACTCAGAAAAGGTTTGCTTGAAGGTGTTTTCCCAATGACACCTTGGATATGGGAAGCCTGGCCCATGGAATGCCTCTTTGGAGACCAGCATTACAGAACCAGCTATAGAGTTTCACATGGAGTTTATTCACTGTAGTGAATAAGGTGGGTGACAGGAAGCTTGACAGAGGCACAAATCTTGGGAGAGGCGTCTGTAGTGGGTGAGAGTGTACCCTGGTCCTCTTCTCCACATTTTATTGCCAAATCCAGCTGTGCCCACACAGCTTCCAGGGCTGGTGTGCAGACAGCAATTTGAACATTGCTAGATAAAAAGCAGTCTCACACCTCTTCTTCCAAAAACAGCACCAAAGCAGGAATGGGGAGTAAAGGACCTGGATGTAGATAAGGGTGGGTTCTGCCTCTAAGAAAACATGTGTGGAATCACAAAGTTGTTTACTTAATGTCTTTATGAATTTGGAAGGCACTCCCAAAACACTCCCTCCATGCAACCCTGCCCCTCCCTCACCTCCTCAGCTTGGAAGATGCCTAACAGGAGGCTGACGTGGACCCCAGTGATGCACAGACCTGTGTGGGGTGATCATGCCAAAGAAATATTTTCACCCATCTACACCTTTCTCATACGTGCACCTCATATCCCAGCAGCCAAGGCAGCTGAGGAACTCTGTGCAGGTCTGAAGGCATTCCTATTCCTTCTCCCATCTACTCCTGTTCGCCGAGCATCTTGCTGAGGAAGACAAGGAGCAAGCTGAGGATGTCCCCATCCTCCCTCTTGCAGACCCAAATAAAAGTCAAGAATGTTCCCTAAACCAGCCTCTGAGAGGAATGGGTTAACCTGAGAGATAGTGAAAGCCACATGAGAACTACACAGGTGCAGCAACAGTTTTTATTTGGTAAATATCACCTCCCCAACTCAAGAGCAGGCCCATGAAAGAAGATGCCTCTTCTGCAAATAGGAAGAGTGTGGTTAGGAACACTTGCTGTGCTAATAAAGGCTGTTGCAGCTTCAGCTTCCGTTAGTGGTTAACCCTGTGACACTGCTCCACTCCTGAAAACAGCACCTGAGCGATACACAGCTTAATTTTGTTTGATATTGACACGGTTTTTATCACATTACCCTGGCACAGGGCACACAATTGAAAGGCACTGCTCTGTGGAGCAGGGGGTAATTGGTACAAAACAAGCCAGGGCTCTGCATTGCTACATGAAATGGTGCTTGGGGCAGCTGGGGAAATCCAGACTGTCCCTGCTTGGTGAGCAGCTACTGGGGTGGGTGCAGGCCAGAGAGCCATGGTGCAATAGAAAAATGGTTGGCCTTGTGGTTAAAACCTAAAGCTTCATGACCTATTTCCAAGCAAAAGTATTCTTTTTTGGGTTTGTTGGTTTTTTTCCTACCTCTTGAGGAGGAGTGCTTGAATTGAATAGATGAGATGTGCAGCTCTCTGTCTGTCTGAGATGAAGGTTGGACCCTGGATCTGCGTCAGAGCCACCTCAGCCTGCAATACCCATGTTTCCTCCAGCCCAAGGCTCTACAGGTAAATAGAAGCTGCAGAGCAGGATGGAGCCTGGGCACTGAGCTGATTTCTGCATTAGGAGCTTTTTTGCATCTTCAGCCCAGAACCCTTTTGCATCCACAGGGCTGATTTTTGAGCAGACAGAAGTACATTAGCAAAATACTTACCCACAGCTTGTGTCCCAGCTCTAAAGCTGCTTCACAAGCTCAAGGGCTTATTTTTTTCCTCCAGAAGTAAGTAATGTCAAAATTAGGAGGAGGATGTTACATGGAACTGGTATCACTCTACCCCGTGGTAACATCCAAAATTAACATCACATCCTCTCCTGGGCTGGAAATGGCTGTTCTCTCTCGTCCACTGTGCAACCCCAAGCAGTTATGTGAGGGGTTTGCCAGGTTCACTGTCCATAAATATATCTCTATTTTCTCCATCCCTAAGCACTGCTAAACTGTATTTCAGATACTGAGGAAGATGAGGGGAAAAGAGTCTGCAAGGCCACTGTGAAGGTATTTTATTTAGTGTAGAATATGTATATTTTTTTCTTATTCAGAATTTTCTGTCTGCAAAGCATCACACACACCCCTATGGCTCTGTAGGCACACTGCAATTTTAATATTGCTTCAGTTCATGTTTCACTCACTCCACATCAGTGAAGTGGCGTCTACAGAGTTGCAGTCCACTTCCAGGCTGGTAAACAACTCCCTGGAGGTCCTCCTTCATCTGGGCCAGATCTGCTCTGCAGAAGTCCAACACAAAATGATTTGGTTTAACACTGCCCCCATGGCAACCCAGCAGAAATTTTCTCCTTAGTGCGCTAAGCAGGATTGAGGTGGGCTGCCATATGCTGCAACAGGTCAAGGCTGACCCTATTTGACATCCCTTGATGTTCAGGGCCGGGCTGGATGGGATTTGGAACAACCTGGTCTAGGGGAAATTGTCCCTGCCCATGGCAGGGGGGGTGGAATGAGATGATCTCTAAGACCCCTTCCAATACAAACCATTCTGTATTTCTGTGACTTTTATTCCTCACCCCTTCACTGCATTGTTGTGAAGGGCTGTGACAAATACCCTTTCCCCACCCCTTCTTTCTCTCTCCCCTGTCTTCCTCTCCCATCCTACATCTCCTTTGCACAGTTGGGCTCTTCACAATGCTGGTTTCTCCAGGCATTAACTTATGAATGGTACAGGCAGCACTTTGGAAATTTACCCTTATGTGCCAACTTCCTGCTATGTGAAACACCTGCATTTAACAGCAGAGAAAGAAAACAACCACCACAGCAAACCTTGGGTAAAACTGGTTTCAATTAGGAGCCTTAATTGCAATGAAACTAAATGGAAACAAAATGGGATCTCTGCTTATATGAGCTCTCCTCCTTCTCTCTCCCCACCACCCTTCTCATTCCCTCCAGTATGGGTGAAGCACCACATCTCTTCAGTTCCCACCCAGACATGCATCATCCCCACAAGTGAGCCTACCCAAATCTGTGCCTTCTTTTTCATTTTCCCTCATCACAGGCTGAGGTGAAATTCCAGCTACAGACTCTCATGGCTTCAACAGACTTTAGACACTTTGGCACAATTCCTTCTATACCCTAGGCTGGTGCTCCTCATCCAGTTACCCCCACAGTGAGCTCCAGAGACCCTAGCTTGTTTTCCTTTCTTCCCCTAATCTTCCCAGAGTTTTGGGATGCCAGCCATCACACAGATAGTGTACCTGCCTTCCTGGCTGAATGGAGCACAGCCTGGGCTGCAAACTTCCACACACATTTTTCCCTCCCCCTGTTGTAAATATTCTCTATGCAAGAAGACTGAAAGCTACAATTCCTCCATTTTAACCCAGATCTGCTCAAGGTGTGGCTATTTTCATATTTCCATCAACACAGTTTCGTGTCTCTTGGCAGAGTGAGAATGTTGCCATATGCAGTATCGCGTCCGCAGGTGTTTCGGCCCCTGCCACGCTAAGGAGGTGAGAGGAGATGGTTCGGACCTGTCACACCTACATTTCATCATAAAAATGTTAATGGATCATTCCAGAAAGTCTCTGCAATCCTTTCACTTGCTTTTACTAAAGGTTGTGTTGGACATTCTTGGCACCAGCATGGCCCGTTTGTGCCTTGTTTCTGCTTTTGGAGAACTGGAGTTGGGTTATGTAGAGTGTTTGTTCTCAGCTGCAGGGTTCTGCAGACTCCAGTTTCCCCTGTCATTAAACTGCTGGATTTTCTACTCTTCCAGCAGGAGATCCTGGTGATGATGGCTGTGGTGGCAGGTGGTTTTCCTCCTGGTTCTCTGCATAGGTGGGGTAAATGACTACCAGACCCAAGTGGTAATTGGACCCCCCACACAAAAAAGGTTAAAAATCAGAACTCAGAGATGCCATGCCTGTGTGTGAATCCAGCGTGCCTGGGTTTATCTGTGTTTGTTTTTGGTGGTTTTGAACTAAATACAAAGATATATATACAGTAACCTGAAAAAAACCCTACATTATTGTAAGCTGCTATTGTAAGGCTGTGTGGTTTGTTCAATAGTTTTGCTGCCCATGTCCTCCTTTTGGGGAGAACTGCTTGTTGTCCTTGTTCCTTAGTGTCTTGTCCTGTTCCATCCTGGTTGCTGATGTTTATCAGAACAAACTGGTGAGAGCAAAAGTGAAGGTGGATATTTATCCTGAGGAACATTCTCATAGGAGAAGGCAGAGTACGACTGCTGGAGCAAAACTGTTTTTCTTTTGCTCTTGACAGTGCAGGACCTAGAAAACAGGCAGAAGATCTTAAACTTCTTTCAGCAGAGTTGAGTTGCAGCAAAATTTTCAGCATGTAAGGAGGGACTGTTAACTTCCAGTCGAGTTGAAGAGAGCAATTAACATCCCACAGTTCAGGCAGACATTGAGGGAACAGAAGGATCACCTCTCCTCTGCAGTGGTAGTGGGGATGGCCCCACTCAGATGTTGCAGGTGGCACTTAGGAATACAGGATGCAGCTGGGTTCCCTATCCTGCAAACACAAGCCACTGTGTGGGTTGCAATTCCCAGTTGTGTTTCTTCATGCTTGCACCACCATAACCTAGAGGAAAGTGCTGTTTCTCTTCTGTGTCAAGGTACGTTTTTTCAAGAAGACAAAATGAGACTTGTGTGAGGCAGCCAGGATGAGAGTGCCACCTTTCTCACAGCAAAACCACCTGCCAAACCCTTCCTGCTCATGACACAACCATGAAGGCAGCAGAGCCAGAGCTCGATGGAGCACTTGCCCAGGCTGAAAGTTTTATCTGCCAGTCTTGTGAGGCAGTGGGTGCGCGTGGTAAAACTGAAATCTTCCTCGGTGTAGCTGGGGTTCCTCAGTGTGGTTGCTCTGCTGTGAAAGAAGAGATTGGTGTGTGTTTGATCTGTGAGAGGTCCTGGTTTACCTTGCACTGCAGCTGATGGGCTCAAGATGTGAAACTCCCATCCGTGCTGCAGCTGAGGCACGCTGAGCACCAGCGTGTGGCAAACAGCAGCCGTGGGGCACATCCCTTCCTGGCTGTCACCTGCCCTGGAGATGGGGAACTGCACCTGGGTTCCTGGAATGGTTAAAGCCACTACCCCTGTTCACCACAGCTCCCACTTCAGACCCGTTCTCCCTTCTCACAGTTGTTTCCTTATTTGCTTTAGCAAAGGTGGTACATGCCACACTGGATTTTGAGGAAACACTAGGGAGATGGAAGCCAGCCTGGCAAAAGGTTTGTTTGTATGATTTTTTGCAATTGTGATGAGGAAGTTGTCACTGGACATGTAAAAGGAAGAAAAAAAAATAGAATTTTCTCCCTCCCAGGTTTCTGTTGCAGATTTCTGTGGCAGCTTTGTACTGCTTTTTCTCCTTGCTGTGAGACAGTTTCTCCATCTGGGAAATAAGGAGATGCTTGTATTTTCATCCAAGATACAGATGGCCACTTGCTGCTGTGGCTCAGCTTAAGAATAAACTGTGCATGCCATGGAAATAGAGGAGAAATGCAGAAGATGTTATTGTGGCCTTAGCACTCATAGTTTTCATGCATTGACACCAACCACCTACTTTCAGTGTGCACAACTTTCATGTGAGGCTACATTGGTGGGACTGGAAAGAAACTTTTGGGTCACCAAATTCATCCCCTTTTTGTGTCTGCCAGTCGTCTTTACCCCTTTCCTCTAACAAACTTTTCAGGTTTTCATCCTGTGTACTGCTCTTACCAAAGCTCTTCCAGATCCAGATTCCATTTAGGATTAGCCATCTTTTTCCACTATTACTTGGGAGGGGAATGAAAGAAAATCAAAACAAGAAATACTGAAAGTCAAATTGCTCTCTTTCTCATGGTGTAAGATCCTGCACATGGGTTGGAGCAATCCCAAGCATAAATACAGGCTGGGTAGAAAATGGGATAGAGAGCACTCCTGACTTGTGGGTGTTGATTGATGAGAAGCTTGAAATGACCCAGCACTGTGCACCCAGAAAGTTCTGCCATATCCTTGGCTGCATCAAAACAAGTGTGACTACCAGGTTGAGGGAGGTTGTTTTGCCCTTCCACTTTGCTCTTGTGAGAACTCTCCTGGAGAGCTGCATCCAGCTGTGGGACATCCAACATAAGAAAGGTGTGGACCTGCTGGAGAGAGTCCATAAAAGGCCATGAAGGTACTCAGAGGTCTGGAACACCTCTGCTATGGAGACAGGCAGAATTAGGATTGTTCAGCATGGAGAAGAGAAGGCTCCAGAGAGACTGTATGGCTCCTTCCAGTACCTAAAAAAGCTACAAAAGAGTTGGAGAACTCTCCAACTCTCCAAGAGTTTGTATACAGACATAGGACAAGGGGATATGACTTTAAGCTGACAGCAGGTAGATTTAGATCAGGTATTAGGAAGAGAAATTTTTGACTCTGGGAGTTTTGAGGCTGTTACCCAGAGAAACTGTGGGTGCCCAATCCCTGAAGGTGTTCAAGACCAGGCTTGGAGCAACCTGGTGTAATGAAATCTGTCTCTGCCCAAGGCAGGGGGTTGGAACCCACTTCTAACCCAAACACTTCTGAGATTTTGATTCTTGTGAGTAAGGTGTTTAATATCTGAATAGTGGTGGCTGCACCATGAAAAACAGAAGAACACAATGCTAAGCAAAACTGGTGCAGCCACATTAACTCTGCTGCAGTGCACTGAAGGAATCCCTTTGGATTATGTCAAAAGCTGAGCACGTTTTGTTAAGTGGGTGTGCAGCTGAGTGTACAAGCATTTGAGAAGGAAGTCTTTCCTGTGGCCAGACTTTTGTGTTCAAAGCAAAGCTGACCTGGCTTCAGCATGGGCCTAGTCCTGTTTCCTCTAATCCAGTTTTGGTCCCCCATTTTCTTGGCCCTTTGGAGCCAAGCATTCCCAAGCCGTGTGTTTTCAGGAACCCTCAGGAAAGTGAATGAGCTAAAGTGTGAAGTCACTGTGCACTGGGTAAAAACATTTAGCCCTTGTGGGGATGCTCTCATTCAGGAATAAAGTCACCTTACATTGCTGTAGCTAGATCCTCAGAGGAGGATTAAGCACTAAAGGCATTTTAATCCTAAATGAGAACCTGCATATGTGCTTGAATTTATGGGCACTAACTTCACACCTGTAGACTTCCCTGCACTTTCCGGTATGTCCCTGTGAAAGAAAGCTCTAATGAGATGCAACTGGAATTTGGGTGACGTTGTTGTTATTAGTTCTTTTTGTAAGGTTTCTGTAGTTTGGGTTTCAGTGCATTCTTTGTGGTTTGGGTTGCTTTTTTTCCCCCTTTTTGGTCTTTTCAGACACCCTTTCAGTTTTGGTATATAGCATGTTTGATTCAAAGAATTCCAGATGGAAGAATTTTACCTTCAGAGAAACATATGCTTTTTGGCCATTAGAACTATTTTGAATCCTTATGGCAATTGATAGGAAGCAGCCTCCCCCTGTGGCTTTGAATGGGAGGAGACTCTTCCTTCAAATATACACTTCTCCTTCATAGAAATTCATAAGTCCAAGTGCTCAGCTAAGCTACTGAAGTTACCCAATTGGAATCCTAATGCTCTGTCTATAAATATTGAAAAAGGTAATTTTGTCTGGGCTGGTTAATATTAAAAAAAATCTTTGGAGAAGTCTCTCTCATTGTTGGCTGAAGACTTGAGTGTAGAAACAGACACAGAAACAGTCAGGACAGACAGACACCTAAACTTTGTTAGTGCAATGATTCTACTGTGCTGGTCTGCTTTTTTGCTTTCAAGAAGGAACTCAACCGTGGCATTTTTAAGGGGGAATCAAGACCACCTACACTGTTCTTTCATCAGCTGGAGCTCTTTGACTCTGAGGTGACCACACAGAATGAAATGTTGGCAGAATTAGATCATGCTAATGCACCAATAACTTTCCTGGCTGAGAAATTCTGCATTAGCTTTCTAAGAGCATCCAACAACACCCATTATCCTGAAAGTTGATGTCTGTGGGGAGAGGGAAGTGGATTCAGCTGCCAGCCTGAAGGTTGGGTCTGAAGCACAAATGTTATGAGGAGAGGCTGAAGAAACTGGAGCTCTTTTGATTAAAGGAGGCTTGGGGGGACTTTATTGTTGTCTAAAGCTCCCTGGAAAGAGGTTGTAGTATGGGGGAAATTGGTCTCTTCTCCGAAGTAACAAGCAATAGCACAAGAGTAAAAGGCCTCAAGTTGCTTCAGGGGAGGTTTAAATTGAGTATTGAGAAGAATTTCTTCACTGAGAGAGTAGTCAAACACTGGAACAGACTGCCTGGGAAGTGACGGGATCCCTGTCCCTGGAAGTGTTGAAAAAAACTTGCAGATGTGGTACCTAGGGACATGATTTAGTGGTAGACTTGTCAGTGATGGGTTAAGGGTTGAACCTGATGATCTTGGAGGCTTTTTCCGAACTTAATAATTCTATCATTTTATGAACTTATCAGAAGACATCTGTGGTTCTAGATGCAGTGGTACCCAACAAAGGGAACAGCCCCTGATCCTCCTGTGCTTTGTTTTTTTTTTCAGCTGTTAAATAGTATCTGTTCTCTTTGTTTTGAAACCTCTGTAGACATTTGATGAATCTTAGGTATTTCTGGAGCGATGATTTGAAACATGAGTAATTTTGTCTTCTAGATATATCTTTCTCCCTCTGACATGGAAAGCCAAAAGAGATGAAATTTTCCATTTGGACTAGAGATTTGTCAAGTACTAAGCCCTTGACTGGACTTCTGGGTTATAAAATGAATATTGTTCTAATAATGATGATAAAATAATTACTATGACATGGTCAATATACTTCATTCTGCATGTAAGGTAGATAGATACACCTTCCAACTTGTTGCTATCATTGTTTACTAATTATTCCTGTAGCCAAAAATGTTTATTGCTCCATGGAACTAAAGGAGAAGGAGCTTAGGCTGAAACTGCCTCTCACTCATAATCACTTTCATCCACTAAAAAGGAGGGAAAATAGCCAAGATTCTTTGTTCAAAGGATTGTTTGGTTTTGATTTTGCTGTTGTTGTTAGTTACTTTATAAAAGGCTTTAGGGTAAGTATAAAATGTTCTCACCTACACCCTGATACCTGGAAATCAGTATAACCTGGTCAATGACTCCAAGCTTTTTCAGGAGTTGATCCACTTCTTTGCAATGTATGAGCTGTTGCCAGATTTTAAGCATGTGATTGGTAGTGCCAGAAACAGTGGACTTCACCTGCCCTTAGAGCAAAGTGCACCCTTTCAAGGGTTTTTTTAGAATGGGTTGCTCTTTATTTCTAAATAATCAGAGAGTTTGAATTCTATTGTTCATCTGCAATTCTCATAAAGCTTTCTAAAAGCAACAGAAAAGCCCAATTTCCACATGAAAACATATTCAATTACACACCAGAGAAGCAGAAAAACAAACACTCTTTAAACCACTGCAAGATGTAAAAACACACACTCCCTTCTTTAAGAGGTGCCGAAGTACCTTTCAAGTGACCATCAGCATTTAGAGCTGAAAGCTTCCTGGGCCTTAAGGCACTTATGCACAGACTTCCCTTGACTTGAAAAGTCTGGCACTTTCATTTTAAAGTAATAATTAAATTAATATTTAAACTAAATCTTGAAGTGGCATGTTATATTGCAGGAAGAGCAGGTCAGTGTTGCAGGGAAATGAGAACACGCTGTTGTGAGCATCACTTTTCTGCTCGTGTCATTCACTCTTTTAAATCATAGAGCTCAGCAGACCTCAAAACAATTTACAAAGGAATTACAATAAATCACCCTCATCCCTGTTTTCACATAGAAGGAAACTGAGGCAGAGAGAAGTGAAGTAACTTGGCAAGTTTCTGCAGCAGGGCTGTTGCAGAGGCAGGCAGGATTCAGATCCTTGGGCTCATTGTGGATGTCAGGCTGTGTTGCGTAACATTACGTGCAAAATATGTATTCTCTAATTGCTACAGACTAAATCCTAAGGAAATAATGAAATGCAGTAATCCAAACTAATTGTACAACTTAGTTGTTTAAGCAATACAGGAGGTTTGACTGAATACCATGACCACTAAACCATATCACAAGTATATTTGAAAATAAGAAAAATTTGGGGTTTTTAAACATTTTCTAGATCTTTGATCAATGTGACTTTGAAGTCATAAGTGGAGGGCTGGAAGAGTGCTGTCTTTTGTTTTGTCTGATCCCAAGGTTTCATGCAACCCTGGGACTCTCATTTTCCAAAAGGAACCATGAGGTTCTTGCTGCCTTCAGGCTCCAGGGCTTCCATTGCTTTCAGCAGCACTAGTGATAAAATTTCTGGTTTGTAAAACCAATCCAAATCTCTAGTCCTCAAACAAATAAATCTTATGACAGTGTAATAAAAAATCCACAACCCTCATCTCCAGAATCTTTGTTCCATCCCTGCCCTTCAAGGAGGTGAATTCTGCTCCAGCTTGCACAGATGTGTTTCGTGGTGTAGAGATGTACTTAAAGGGAGGTGCATTTTTTCATGCTGTGGTGAATTTGGCCTTTAGGTAGCAAATTCTTCCCTCTGTTACTCCACTACAAGCTCTTGCACTTTTTCTGGGGCAGGGAATGTCTTTATGTTCAGTGCATGTGAAGGGCTGGGTGTACTGCGGTTCTGGGCCACATTTTGGGGCTTCTAGGCACTACCACATGCTGCATAATTAATATTAGTAATGAATAATAATAATAATAATAACAGCTATAATAATAATAATAATGTCTGAATAGGAGGGAACCCCATAACCTTGCCCTTGGGTGTCTGAGTAGGAGACACAAGCCAAGGCAATCCAAGAGAGACACCAACAACAGGGTTGCAGCAGCCCTGGCAGCTGCTGGCTTTCCTAATAAGCATTATAAATGTGGCTGGGAGAGAGAGGCAGTGCACAGCAATTTCACATTACTAGGCTCCACGTACAGGGCAGTGTACCATCACCGATGGAGTCATTTCAGTCTCGACTGGAAAACCAGTGGGAATTACTGCTCTGGAACACTTTTCATTGAAGGGAGAGCAGCCCCAGAAGCAAGCTGTGAGAGCAGCACTGGGGTGTAAAATGAATTGCAAACAACTCTTGCTTTTACGTCTTCCATACAAATGCTTGAGTGATGAGACTCAGGCTATTGTGGAAGCCTGCTCTGTGGTGCCAGCCAATTGGTTATCACTGGGATGATTAACAGCTCTACCTGTCACCTCTTCATTCCAAAGAATGGGGCCCACTTTTGTTCTGGCAGGTCCCCACTGACCTTTAATTTGTTGCAGGATGCATCCTGAGGAGGTGCTGAGCATCCCCAACTTCTGGTGATGACAGCACTTCTCTGAAATCAGCATCCCCTTGAGAAATGACAACAAATGATGATTGAAATTTGTATTTTTTGCTCCACTCTTACTGTTTTTATTTTGCCTTCATATCTAGACTTCTAGTGCTTCCAGAAGGCTGTTTGATGCCTGGAGAGAGAAGAAACCTGTTCTTTATGTCCCTCTTCCAGGATGGTGTTCCTGGTGCAGAAAAGGTTTTTGATAGCATAACCTGCCCTTCCATAAACAAAGCCCAGCATAACACCAGCAGCTTAGCACATATTTAGATCCTCTGCTACACAAGAGCAAACTGAAGCTCTACACTGAGAAATAAAAAAGGATTTGGCCTCATTTCTCAGTGCCAATGAGTCTTATGGTTTCCATTTAACCTGGCATTTATTGCCTCTAGCAGGAAGCCCCTTGAAAAGTGTCAGCAAAACAATTGTTGGTGTAAGCAAATATTGTCTGGATAAAGGGCTTCAGCATGCCAAGCCAAATCCTGCCCAGTTCCAGTCTACCGTAAACCCAAAGAAACCCTCTTTAATTTTTTTTTTGGCATTAATAGGAAAGCAAAGCCCAGCTCTTCAGGCCCCTCCCCAGTCATTCCTGGAAGGGTCAGTCTCTGCTCTGAAATCCACCACACCCATGCTCTTGCCAACAACCAGCTCCTAGGTCACAGCCATTAGCCTACTGCCAGGGCATTTCAATCAGTTTTTATGCCCCTTCTCCTGTCTGATGGAAGGCTCTTCCTGAACTTCACTCCTCTGATGTTTAGAAATCTTCAAATTTCCAGACTTTACGGCCAGTTTGTTCTTATGCCAACATTGTCCTTTTGCTTAAATACCTCATTTCCCTCCATGGCGCTTGCCCACCTTCCCCTCCCTAGGATGTATTTATAGAGAGCAATCATATTCACTGCTAACCAGTGCCTGCTCAGCACCTCCCAGCATAGGTCCCTGGCATCTGTCTTATAGGCATGGCTTAAAATGCTTCCTCTGTCTGAGCACAAATACAGTTCCCACCCTGTTCCAAACATGGTGCTTGCACACGCTGGATCTGATCCAAACGGCCTCAGGATTGCCTATATACTTAATTTAAATGGCAACAAAAATAAATCTCAACCCAAGCTGCCTCGTGGGACGGGCTCTTTTCAAACAATGGGGATCCGTGCCCTTCTCTCGGTTCCCTCTGCCTGAGAAAAAAAGGGCAACTCCAAGTTGCCGAGGCTGAATTCCCTTCCCGCCTCGCTGGTGCTCTCCCCCTGCCCTGCTCCCGGGGTCTCACTGGGGAGGGAAGCCCCTGCAGTGGTGCTGATAGGACTGGAGTTGTCTGGCTGCCAGGGTGAATCAGAACAGCTCCGTCTCTAACATCCCACCGCCTGTTAATTAATGCATTAATGAATTGCCTTCTAATTCCTATAATCATCCTTATTTTTGGGGGTGAGCAGGCTTTCAAGGTTGCACAGCTTGCCCAAGGCCACGTAAGAAGTTAGTGGCAGAGCCAAGAAAGAAACCTGGGTGCCCTGACTCCTGGGTAGGGCCAAATTGCTCTGCTTTTGGTAAAACATCCTATGCACCATTTCCTTCGCTCCAGCAAATGCGCTCGGTGCGACGAAGCACCTTTTATTTTTGCCTTACAGCAAGACTGCAGCAAAGCGTGTAACAAACTGAGATTTGAAGCTGCCTTCAGCAGTTCCTAATCTCTGCAAACGTTATACTCTTTGTGGTAAGGAGCTTGGGAAGCTCTCCCTGCCTCCTTTGTGAAGGCAGATACGTGGAACTGGCAGGGTATTGTTTTCACTTCTGAGTCAAGCTCGCCTTCTGTACGCAGATAAAACTTCCTTCAAAGTCAGAAGAGTTTTGCTGAAGTGCATTAGCCCAATTTGTTTTTAACTTCTATGTTACTTCACTGACATAAACAAGTACAAACTAGTGCTAAAGCTATAGGCAGCCAGCACAGCTACTACAGGGGGAACTGGTTTGTGATCTGTTAGTGCACTGATGGGAAAACTATCTAGTTCTGACGATCAAATATCTGTTTTCCTCTCATTAATATTTTTTTTTTCACTTATTCACAGTAATGCTTGTTTTTGCACATCTAAGTTAAAAATAGCCTCCCCTAAATTCATGTGAAATCATGAATGGGATTCTGTATATTTCAGTATGTTTGATATTATCATTATAATTTTTGTTATTTCATTATCAATATTATTCAGAGTTCATCACAGAGGTAATATTTAAAGACAAATTAGGCAGAATTTATGTTGACCAAATGCATCCTAGAGTTGCTTCATCACCTTTAAGTGACTGATCTTGAGACAGTTTCATGGACTTTGTATGAAAAGTGACATTTACCTTTTTTTCAGTTTCCTGTGTTGTTACTCACCAGGGCAGCCCATCAAATGAGAATCTAACTAACAGAAATATGCATGTATGTATTATATGGATTCATTCTTCCAACACACTATTTCCTGTGAGAGGTGGAGGACTCTCAATCTGCATGTGTGGTTATAGTTTTGGGTGGGAAATCTTCACTAGAAAAAGAACCTTTTTGGAAAAAAACCTTTCTATTTCAGTACTCTTTAATTTCTTTTAAAACATGAAAATATCCGAAGTGGCACCAGCATTGCCAAGAGTCTTGATTGTTTTCTGCTTACGACTAAAATTGAAGATGGTCTCAATCTTGTATTAAAGTTTCTATAATACACCAAAATTCAACCATTTTCTTCTCTGTGTTGCAGAAGTGGGACTTTGACTGTATTCAAGGTAAAAACCAAAACTGTTAAGGCCCACCTCTCAAATGCAGAGATTTTAATCACCCCAAGGTCTGCTCAGCTGGCAGCTTCTTTTCCAGGAGAGGACCATGCAGGGGTGATGGGCTGAAAAGTGCTGCTCTCACTGCTTGCACTCCTGCATGAGAGACAGCACAGGATTGTTGGGGATTTATGGAGAAGAGTCTGTGGAAGTCCTAAAGAAAGAGATCAGAGGAGGAGGCAGAAGGGAGGCTCCTGCCTGGTGGTGTGAAGATTGCTGATTCAGGGCTGCAGCCCTTGCAGGAGTTAGTGTGCTCTGCAGTGCGAAGGGAGCCAAGCCACTTATGCAATATTAATATTAATAACTGCTTTGCACTTCTATAGTGCCTTTCATCCGAGGATTTCAAAGCGCTTTACAAACATTAATTAATTAAGGCCCATAACACCCTGTGAGGTAATGCAAGTAGATATTACAGCTCATGCAGAGGCCAGAATTGCCAGCATTACAGGTATAATCCTCTAGCAAGAGTTAACTTATTCTTGAGCAAGCTTTCTTACTTATAGGCATAAACAGGCTTCCCTTTAACACCGAGCGTGTCTTTTTTTTTTTCCTTCTTCCCCTTGATCCGTCAGTCTTCACACAAGCAAAACTCCCACTACGAGGCAGCCAAATGAGGTGAATGAGCAGTACTTCCATCTCCCAGCTCACTGCTTCCTCTTTGATCGACTGATAAAATTGTAGGATATTGAGAGGCTGCAGAGTTGTGTCACATATTAGTGTCCTGCTTCTGTGGGGTTTCCCTGTTCTAAATATACTTTGCACCAGGGAGATTAAAAAAGGAAGTGAACTAAAATATGTTTTATGGCACCTGCTTATCAGATGACCTCCCAACAACCTGCAGACATTAGCTAATGTAGCCCTCATTGCAGCTGGTCATAAATGCCATTAATGCCATTTTAGCCAGGGAATTTTTAACCATTCCCAGCTTCTGTATTTCAGGACTGAGTTTGGGGCTGGTGAGGAAAACATGACCTTTTAAAACTTCTGCCCTGTTCATTGCAGATCCTCATTTAACTCTGGTTTTGCACTTTGTCAGTCCAACATTTGTACCCATCCTGTTTTCAGCCTGCCTTTTTCCCTATGGGGAGGTGTGAGATGCTTTTCTATCCATTCCTGCTCTCTCTACGTGGGACTACGGTAGGGTCAAGCTGAATGAGGTACATTCCATGCAGCTCTGAGTGCACCTACAAAGGGTTCCTGTCCCAAAATCCAGCATTTAGAACACACAGAGACCTGGGCTGACATCTCTGGCCACACTGAGTCACGTAGTGCATTAAAATATGCTGGCACGTGTCCCTCAGCCCATCCTGGCAGGAGCAGACCTGTCCAAGGGAAGCCAGGTGGTTGAAAAGCCATATTTGTGCTCTTATATTCCAGTACTCACAGGTACTCCATGGTCTGCAACACACAGAAAGTTGCTGTTTATTGTGTTTGCCACAAAATATCCATTTTTCTGCCTTTAACCCATCTCCTACCATCTTCCCTCTCCCTTTTAGGACTGATGAAGCTGACACCTCCACCTCCAAGCTCTACACACAAGGGAAGTGTCATGTCCATCCCTGACCATTTTGGTAACCTTCCACGACATCTGGAGAGGCACAAAGGGATCTTTGGAGGGAATTAGTCCAGAACACAACTTCTCCAGGATTTGCCCATTCAACTGCATTCTGAAACTGCGCAGACATTAGGTAATTAATGTGGTGAGTTCACTAAACCAATTAATTGCATTTCTTTCTGTGAATGGGCTGGGCCTATCAGTCATCTTCATAGAGTGCCGTTTAGGGCGTTAAAAATATTCTCTTCATCAAATTAAACTTTATTAAATAATAACTCCTTCCAAATTCTGGGCTAGGAATGAACAACGTCACTCTAACCACAAGAGCTGTTTATTGCGTATAAACTTCTTTTACTGCCCTGCCAGCTGTGATAAAACCAATTCAGATGCATATTCTCAGTACAGTAAGCACTTTCTCCCCTTTCATAGTCCTGCGTTAACCCAAAGTCTCCATCCTTTTGTGTAGAGCTCCCACTGAAATCAATGGGAATTTTGTGTGTGCAAAGAATGCAAGGTTGGGAAGTTATACATCCTCATGTTGGCCAGCAAAGGCATTGTGCTTGCCACAAGGGGCTTTTTGGCAGGCAAGAGAATGTTTTGCATTTTTCAAAGACAAGCAGAACTGAAGAAACACTTAAAGGCAAGGGGAAAGAATTTGTCTTTTAGTTTTGATTCTCCTTAATTCTAGAGAGCTTGAAAATGCCTCTTTTTTAATTTAAAAGAATTTTAAGACATGTATTTTAATAAAACACTTTTTAAAGAAATATCTTCATTTTATATAATGTCTAAGAACTCACAGGTTTATCTCTAAGAAGGCTTCTTTAGCAAGACCTTTTTTTCTTCTCAGTCTTTGTTAGACAGCAAAGTTAAAAGGTGCTGAAATAATAATAGTAATAATAATAATAGTAATGAAAATTGTTTCTCAAACAATTCAACAAAATTATTTTGGATTTGGGTTTCAATATGTAAATTTCTGCTTTGTATGTCTCATTTAAAAAAAATTATTTGGAGAATTTTTTTTTTTTATTTTTCCTAAAGTTACCCCAGAAAAATTCTATTTTAAGATATGTTTAGCACCACGCAGTGAACATCAGATTTAATTATTGGAACTCCAACAATCCTCATAAATTAATAATTTCTCTGCTGTAATTTCATCCTTGTAGATCTACTTGATATTGATTTATGGCTGCTCAGGAGCTAGAAAAAGCAGCATTTCCAAAGCTTTAGTAAAAAAAAAGACACAAATATATAAGTGCACTGTCTAAATGGCTTGGACCTTCAGTCCCCACTCAGCAACCAGCCCTCGTTTTGTGATCTTAAGTTGTGGTCACCCCATGACTGGAAGTGCTCAAGCCCAGATTTTATAGGACCCTGAGCAACTTGGTCTAGTGGAAGGGGTTCCTGCCCACGGCAGGGGTTGTAATTAAATTATTTTTAAGACTCTTTCCAAGCCAAACCATTCTATGATTTCACGATAGTGTGATTTCATGATTCTGGATTCTCGAGTGCTCATGAGGTCCAAGAACAGGTCTCAGCAGCCCTGGCAGGATGTCACCCCATGTGGAACTAAGGAGGGAGGGACACGTAGCATCTCTCCAGTTGAGGAACCCCTTTGTCTGCTTCATGGGTAGGTGTTCCAACTACTTGGCAGCTGTCTAACACTGTACTCAACTCCATATACACTTACCAGTTAAAAAAAAAAATAAATTGCAAGTTTTGATTGCTCATAGGCTTTGAAGGAACTTAAGGGAAGAAATTTGTTGCAAAATTTTGTCTTCCCTTCCCCCCACCCCTTTGTTTTCCACATCATGCTCCGCATTTCTGCAGCAAGGCTTGAAGCTGCTCAATGACTCATTTTTTTTGGCTGATCTTGTTCCACCAAAAGTGTTTGACCTTCACAAGGAGAGCTGAATAGTCAAATTCCGAGTTTTGTATTTCTTTTGCCACTCCAAGTACCCAAAATGCAGGCATCAGAGCACCTAGCTTGCACATACTTTAGTCTTCTCATTAGGTCTAGCTTTTAGTTTTGTGGCTTTTCAAAAAGATCAGCCTCAGATGGAAAAATCTGCTTTACTACATCTGGGATGTTTATGTTAAAAACTTGATAACACAAAGATCCTGCTTCACAGCTTCTTCAACTCATCATGTCTTTTATTAATTAAATTAGGGCAAATTATATGAAACATGCTAAGATTAATTTGGAGACTCTTGGAAGAACTACAACCAATTAGAATGATAGTTAAAAATAAATTCATATCTAAAAGAGAAAGAAACCTGAAAGACCACAGCAGGCCACAAAACATTGTAAGAATTTGAAAATAAAGCTGCAGGGAAAAAAATCAATTGCATTGTGGCCAATATTAATCTTCCATCAATAAATACCATATCTTTCACTGCTTATGGTAATTGCCCCAGTGATTCCCCTTAAAGTGGTTCTTGAGCTCTTAGAGGGCTTGTTGATAGCATCTTATCAGGTCTCAAAGCAATGGTGTGAAAGCACAAATAGGAATCTTGGCCTAGGCTGAGAAAAAATGTGGTCTTTAAAATGTGCTGATTTGACAAAAGGTTGTTGTTTGTCACAGACATTAGTTTTTATCTGCTTAGTGGATAATTCTTCCAGAGGAGTCTCTGCAGCATCTCTCTGGCATTGCTGCTCAGCTTGACATGAGGTGGATTTTCCAGTAAAAGTAAATTTTGAATTAAAATAGGTCCAAAAACCAATTGCTTCTTCAAACCGACTTTTTTTTTTCTGGAATCATGGCCTGAATATTTGGGATGGCGTGTGACTTTTCATGGGTTCCTGCCTGAGGGCTGCTGCTTTCTTCAGCCTGAAAAATGACAGGAAGGAGCTCATGCTACCGTGAAAATGTTGTCGTAAAAATGGTTGTCACACCAAAGGGAAGTGGGCTTGGTGGTTTTGGTTTTTTTCTTTTGGAAAGTGTTTTTGAGTCAGAGCTAACATCCATGAAAGCTGGTTGCTGACCTTAATTGCCTTTTGGGAAGTAGGCACAATGTCACCTTTGTTGTGTACAAAATGGCATTCTCAATTTTCATTCGTTACTCAGACCCCAACAACTTTAATGAATTTTATGAATTATCCAGCTGAATCTCCCTCCGTGCTTTTTTTTTGCAGCCAGGACCTCTAAATTCCACAGGCCAGCTCCTGCAGAAAATGCCTAAGAGGCCATTGGTATGGAGGGCACTGTTTGGATCTAGAAAGTTTGCATATTTTCACAACAGAAGAAACACATTGCAGGTATATTTTGCCAATTCCTAGATGACCCTGGCTATTTTTTAATGTGCAGCTCACAAGATGCTCGAAGTGCCCATAAATGATATGTGGCAGATGGGGTTTGCCAGATACAAAAAGATTTCTGGGATTCTGCTCAAGTAGTACCATAGAAAGTCAGGCAGCAGAAGAGGGGCACACAGGGATTTTCAGGCAACATACTTCCACTGGATATACTGGGCATAATCTTGTGATTATTTCATGTATATGTGTTACTCTTCCTGATGACCACGCACAGAATTTGATGTCCTTGTGTTCGCCCACCAGTGAATGTTATATTTTGCTTATTATTTGGATTTCCTTAGGCTTAAACAGCATTTTCTAGATTTTACAGAAATGTTCCAGAATTTATCCCTTCCAAGGTGGCATGTGCTGTTTGAAATTAAACCAAAAGACATCTCTTTGATGTTACTTTTCATTCTAAACTTAGCCATCGCATGCCAAAGCCTCACTTTTGATTGAACACAGCTTTCTTCATTTTTGTAAGGTTTTTTTTTTTAAAGTAAAGATCTCATTAAAAATTAAATTTTCATTCCCCTCTAATGTATCAGCAAGATTACAGAACTCTGATTTACTGTTAGGATCGGAAATTAACTTCAAAAGACAAGAAATGGAAAGTGGTGGCTTATTCATGGCCATGGCATATTACAGCAGTAAGAGAGAGAGTGATATAGTGATATCAGAAATGTATTTTTCTCTAAATGATGAAACCTATATCAATTCATTTCACACCTGCATATTTACTTGCATTTCAGGACACTTTTCCACCTTAGGTAAACATCTGGGATAAGTCACAAACTGGTATTATTATTGTAAAATATGCTGGCAGATAAGAAGTTTCACTTTTCTGATGCATCCACTGCCAGGCATTATTCCTTATTATATATATTTAAGTTAAATTGGGTAAAGTATTGAGTGTTTTGGCTTGCATCCAGATTAACATTTAAACCCATTCTTGACAGTAAGCAGCAGTGGTCCCATTGAACTTGGTTATATGCCATAAAGGAATTATGCATTGAATTGCCCAACTGGGTCTGACTCAGGGTGCAGAATATTTTGGGGATCCAGGCCATCCCACAGTCACCTCTATGGTTTCTGAGTATCTGCCTTAAGTCATTCAATTTTTTGAAATGGCATCTCTGTTGTGGTATGTTATCCCTCTTTCCTTCATAAAAACCTTTATTGAAGTTTCAGCTCTGTCCTTAAGGCCTGATCCAGAACAGGATAGGAGGCTCTGCATTCCCAGCTGTTCTTGGAGCTGGCTGAAGTCACCCACAGGTTGCTGGAAGAGGTCCTGTGCTTACCTGCTTGTTTTTAGCTCTGTGGACTTCTTTGAGAGGTAGATCTGGTGAAGAAAGCTCCCAATTCATGGAGATTTGAAGCCAGAGAAGGTTTGTCACTTGCAGAAGCTGACAACACAGGGGTGTTTAATGCTTATTCCAAAATGGGACAACTCATAGCAGTACCTGTGCCCAGAATGGACCCCCAACTCAGTGTTAAGGCCTCATGTCAGTATGTGAAGTGCATTTAATACTTTAGAAAAATACTTCCAAAGCCCTACACTGAGCAGTATATTGACAAGAAAGAAAACACCAAATGGAAGCGCCCAAACCAGGGCTGCAGGGAAATATGGTTGGGAAAAGTAGGTCCCAGTCTTCAGCTGAGCAGGTCTTCAAAGGACTAAGCAAAGTCAGCTTTGTTTTGCTCCCTTCAAAAAACACAGTCACCAAAGGAAAAGGAGGAGCCTCTCACCATTTATGTTGTAGTTCAGTGGTTAAAACCACTTGCCCAAGAAAAGCAAGACAAGTTTTGGGTTTGCCTCTGCCTGGGAGGTTCAAACCTACATTTCCCAATTGCCATGGGAGTACCCCAACCACAAGACTGCAGGTGACGCTGGGTGGAGAAAGCATTTCTGCATTCCTTGGTCAAGCAATGGGACTGTGCAGGAAAGATGAAGAGATTCCCACAACCCTTTGTGAGGAGAAAGAGATGTTGGGCTTCTGGGGCATTTTCCCTTTTGTGTCAGCCTGATACCTGTTTATCTAGACACAGTGTGAGATTTGGATTTGGGAAGGGGGAGTGATAATTTCAGGAGTGAGTCAGAGAGGCATTTAATGAATAAAGTATTTTCTTCTTGAGATTATACCCACTACATCCTTAAAATCTCAGTCCATAGCACTGTAGTGCAAAATACTCATGCAGCAAAAAAAACAAAAACAAAAACTGAAATTTAAGACAGTCCTCTTTTTAAACCCTAGGACATGAATGCATGTTCTGCTTGAAAGTCACCTTGGGGTACCATGACTCCTTCATTGCTTTCTCTTTACTCATTGACATAGTTTGAAGGAGGCAATGAATACTTTCTCCTTCCCATGCCCTGGATCTCACCCTCACCCAATAACTCAGAGTTTAGGATGGTTTCATGGGAAATGGGAACTCTGAACCCCTGGGGCTGAGGAGGGCCCAGGACCCACTGTCCCAGTTCCTGGGTGAGTGCTTTAATCCTGGGGTTATTACAGGAGCAGAGGGTACTGTCACCGCTGCCTCCTCGCCTGCCAGCTGCATTTAAAAGAAGAAAGCAACTATGACTGCATTCTTGAAGGGTGTGATCTTGTGAGTGAGAGGTAGGTGTGTTCCCAGAATTTCTCCGGGATTGGGTCCCTCAGGGGACTCTGGTGCCACCTTGCCTTGCCATGCTGGATGGCAGTGGGGCTGCCCAAGCCAAGCCAGGCAAGTCATCATGAACTGAGGCACATCCAGGGTGAGATGGCAAAAGAAGGGGCTTGGGGATTGTGATTTTTTTGGCTATTGATATTTCCCCAGATCTTCTCTGTCAAATATCATCAGCAAACACTGAGGTTCTTGAGGAAGGGCAGCCTCCATGGAGCCCTTTAATGCACACCCAGAATTCCCCTTCCAGGATATGCTCTTCACTAAGCATAAAGAGAAGCTACAGAGGTGCTTTAATGCAGGGTCCTGATCACTTAACATTACATGTGGGCTTCAGTATAACAACTTTACTCTGAAAAGTGTAGATTCAGATTAAATGTAAAAAGGAAATTGTGAATTGTGAGGCCCTGGAACAGCTTGCCAAGAGAAGCTGTGAACACCCCATCCCTGGAAGTGTTCTAGATCATGTTGGATGGGGCTTGAACAACCAGGCTTAGAGGAAAGTGTTCCTGCCCATGGCAGGGATGATGAAACTGGATGATCTTTGAGGTCCTTTCCAGCCCAAACTATGCTTTATGCTTTACCTAAAGTATATGGGCTTAAGCATTGGGCTTAGGGGTGTGCTTAGGTGATGTGCCTCAGGTAGGTTAAAGGCAGGTCACTGGGAGCTGCCTCTCTGTGTGCTGGCCATTACTTTTAATTGTTTTCCTGTGTTACTCCCTGTGAAACAAAAACAGTTCAGTAAAAATGGTTGCCTCTGTGTGCTAAAGCAACACGGGACATTAATCTGGAAAATAGGGCCATGTCTCCACTGAGATCATACGGGATCCTTTTTGTCTCACCTAACGCGATTTCCCAGTTTACAAGATGGAAATAGCTTTCCTGTGACTGAAGGCGTCTTTCACACACTGTTTCTTTAAATTATCATTTGCAATCCCTCAAAGAGAAAGAGGCAAAGGAAACTGGGTGGGAATTAGTTGCTCCTTCACGTACATTGCACTAGTTACTGTGTGGGAGGATCATTATTTCTAATGATGATGGATGGTTCCTATATGAAAGGGTTTTTGCCTGTGTTGTTCCCCAAGTTGGAGCAAGAAAGGGTTACTATTTTAATGAGAGAAGTTGAAATACAATTTATTGAGAAGGATGAAAAAGAAAAACCATAAAAGCTGAATCAAAACAAATGGAATGCTTTACCTGATCACTTTTATGGCGTTGCTGCTTTCACAAGGTGCATTTGCACACAGACACACACTCTGCCACCGAGCTCTGACTTCAGCTGTTCTGTGCAACCTCTTTTTTCCCCTCCTATCTTCAGAAGACAGTTTTCTCCGAATAAATATTCCCAATGCCCATTTTTACTCAAAACACAAAGAAGGGGAAATGTAACTACAAAAAGCTTTTACGCTGACAATTTGTTCTTTTTTTAACAGCCCCGGACGGAGCCTGTCTCTATTGCGTAACGACAGAAACCCGACACCTTATCCCAAAGATGTGCCACTATTACTCGGAGCCCAGAAGGTGCTACCCAAAACAATGGCAAAAAAAAAATCTGCTAAACGGGGACTCTCATACCAACACAGCATAAAACCATCGGTTTATTCCAATCCATACTCAGCTGATTAAACTAAGGAGTTGTCATGAAGATAGGTAGATAAATAGACTGATCATATCTTTTTTTTTTTTTTTTTAATAATTGCAGCCTTCAAACTTAACATATTTTGACAGTGGAGTATATTAAAAGCCATTAAAACAGCTGTTTTGCTGTAGGGAATATTACTTGTGGGTTGAATGCAGAGATATCTGTAGGTATTTATTCAGTAATCAATCATAGAGAGGAAAGACCTCGAATTTCAGTTGGAAGTTTTTATTTTTATCCTTTTCCTTACTACTGGTCTTTAAACCTGCTCTGAGGAAAGCTATACATGCCCGGCTGGTGCTCATCAAAAGCAAGCAATCACAGCTAAATCAGCATGCAAAATGCCACTCAACCTTGGGCCTTTATTAAAATTTGCTGGGACTCAATTTGAGATAGCGATCGTTCTTATTAAAAAGCAAAATGTAAGATAGTTTTTTTATATAAATCTCTGGATGGAATGGAATTGTTAATCAGCATAGGCTGATGTGATTTCTCTGTTGCAAATCCTGCCGAGGGCTCAGAAGTGGCACATTACCATAATTCCTAGGCTAGAGCTGGCAGCTTGAAAAAGACCTGCAAGAATCTTTAAAATGCTTAAGCAAAGCTGTAAGTCACAGCAAACAACACACACTGGAGATGGTTACCACAGGTTCGTCGTGTTATATAACAAAGTTTCTTCCTTCGGTCTGTTTGCTCTTACCACAATTTGCTGTTTTGTTGGGTAATTGTTTGTGTTTTATTGAGAAAAATGACAACAACAAAAAAAATTCTAAATCTAACCAAAGCTCAGTTATTTCCTCTAAAACCCAACCTATTTTTATACAAACCCCTCTGCTGTGTTATGAATTTGATATGTGGCATCACTCAATTAATTACATATATACATATGTATTTTTACCTATAAACCAGCACCAATTATTTCAGGAGCAGTTTATCACCTTTTTATTCCCCTGGTCCTTTCCTGCTCTTTTGCTGGTGCATTTCAGCCCTGAAGTATCTGCAGGTCAACAGTAAATATATCTCCATGACTATTTTGTACATTAATTTTAAAATATTGTTGAGCTATTTGGTATCCTAGGCACTAATACAATTGAGCTACTGTTATAATTAACAAGGGACATTAAGTAATGCAAACGACAATTATTTTGTATGATTGAAAACATGATGCTAATCACTGCAGATAGAAAACTCCACAGCTGAACTCTGCATGACCAGTAAGATTATGTTTTATCTTTAATATTACTACAACATTCAAAGTCTGCTGTTGTGCCTGTATTAGACACTGCACAAGTGCACAACAAAGAAGAACTGTTTTTCTACATTTGTTTTATTCCATCTGCAAATATAAAGAACAAGGGATAATAACCAGCAAAACATGGTCCATATAAATGTTATAGTATCTCACTGGCAACACATTCTGGAGGCTATGGCATCAATAAGAAATATTTTCATTGACTCACTTGCTTTTGGCTCAGGATCCAAGACCAATGGCTGGCTGCTTTCTTATGGTCTTTAATCAGGAATGCACAAGAGAGAAAGGAAATGAAGAGTTTTTTAATGAGGTACTTCTACCTTGATATTGCTGGTCCAAATCTTGTCCAGGCCAGTAATGGACAAAAATAATTTTTTTTTGTTTGCTTGTTTGTTTGTTTGGGGTATGGGAAATAAGGCTGTTGGTCATGGTCCAGTTTTCATGGGAAATGTGTCCACCAAAGAAAAGTATCTCCTCCCAGGACTTTGTTGAGGGGTTCTGTGTTAAGACACTGAAAATTCATTTCACAAAGGGTGAGCTACCTGTTGACCTGTGGGACAGCCTTTGCAAACTGATGTATATGGAAAGAGAAAACTTGTTCTGGTGTTCATTCTTCCGTACCTGCCTTGAAGATTGTGAGAACAAATCGGTCATAGATTGCTGCCTGATAGTCATGAGCAAATTTTAATTCCAGCATGCAGGCACTCCCTTTGGAAGGGAAAGACAGGCTCAATTGCACATGGAGAGACAGAATTGCAACCTTGCAAAAATCAGAGACTTTGTTTCGAGAGCCAAACAAAATTGAATGTGTTCCCCCCACACACATACATACACTATCATCAAATATTATCAATTTAATTGCTCGGCTCCTGCAGCTGTGAGCACAATATATCAGCTTGACGGGAATGGAATTCGTAATTCTGTAAGACACATTCGAAAGTAAAATATTGAGCTAAATTTTCAGCTAATGAGAATCAGCATAGTTCCACTAACCTCAGATAAGCTACTGAGCAAGGAGGAATCGTTCGAGCTCCTCTGACTTAGTTGGAATGCCTTCACTCGATTCAGCAGAGGAATATAAATTTACTCCAAGAATTTTTGTTTCTGCACCTTTTTGGGGATCTGATCTATCCAGTGCTTGGAACGAGCCAGCACATTGTGATACACCCCAGCAGATCTTCTCCAAACATCAGCGGCTCTGCCGGGGAGCCGTTCTGGCAAAATCGCTGTCACGGGATGCTGTCGATGCTTAAAAACTACACGGCTTAGGGGGGCCACTGGAGAAGTTAATGGAAGAGAAACTTATTTAAAGTTGTCAAATATAAGGACATGATCTCTGGTTCAGAAGCTCTTGATCTGCAAATTTCTGGCATGTTTGGAAAGTACCATCATGTGCCTGCACTTTTCTCATGTTCTGTGCGTGTTCGCTGTTGGCTTTATTTAAAGAGGATCCTAAGTTGAGAGGACCTTTGCTCTGGACAAATATTACTGATTTTAAGTTCCCAAGAAATGGATTATGGACTAGAATTTTTTTTCTTCCTTGTCCGGGATTTTGCTTTCTTTTCCCTCACTCTAACAGAGTTTCCCCATTGTTTTGAGCACTTAAATAAAAAAAAAAGACAGTTAAGACAATAAATAGATGAGCATAAATGTCACATATCAATTTTTACCTATTCTAGGAGCAAGATGAGAATGGGAATATTGACCCTGAGTAAATTTCCCTCTCCATAAAATCCTACCAGATTGCAGAGCTTAATAATGACAATTTTGTGAATTAGGTAAAACATTTATCTTCTATGCTTTAGTCAAATTATTATCTCTAAAGATAAAGTCTCAATTGTCTATAACTGATAAAGATATGCACACATAGATATATTTACATATATAGGTATACATATATACTTATATGTATATATATTACTAGAAAAATGAATTCTTTTATCTCAGAGGTAGTAATTTGTGCCTGCACAAAGGAGATGAAAATAATAACACCTTTCCCTTGTTTTCCTGGGCTATTATTGATTTACTTAGGTGCAAAGCCATGGAGAATTGGGCCTTTTACATTTAATTCTGTGTGTTTCTCAACTATTACCATGTGACCTATTTGAATGAAAGTTTAGCATTCTTGAAGGGTTATGTAAATGTATACGTTAGTGAATAAACAGATGGTTTTTAATGAAAAACATCTTTTCATGAGCTGTGTCACACTGATTTGATTTTTTATTTATAGTATCAGATCTTTGATGTAATGGAAAAATGAGTAGAGCTGAGTTCACAAAGCCCGAGTTCGAGTGGACATCCTTTAGAAAGGTAAGAAAATTGACACTGCATCAACTAGTGGTAGGTGAACTAGCACAGCCAATTTTTTATTGCTGGTGCTTGAGAACAAAAAGATGCGGATTCTGATCCAAGGATCTCTGGCTGCCCAGCAGATCTGTTTTCCAGGCATCAGAAATGCCCTGGCAGATCGAGGAAAACAGCCTCATTTTTCAATTTGAAACAGCAATCAGATTGGAAGAGACAGAAATTATCTCTCAGGAAAAGAAAAAAAAAATAGAGGAAAAAAACCCAAACCAAACCAAAACAAAAGCCAAAGAAAAAACCTAAAAACCCCCCAACCTAAAAACTTAAAGAGATATTTTGTTTATTTCCATTCGCGTCAAGTCAAAATGGAGCAGGAGTTTAGATGCCTGTGCTGCATTTATTTATTTTTTTGAATGACTGGATTTTTTAGAATCAGGTTACGCAGCTGGACTTCACATTGCATTTGCTGCGGCTGCTTCATCAGAAATGCTGGTAGTATTTGTCAGCCTGGAAGTGTCTTGAGGCTGCTTCTGAGAGATACAAGGAGGCAACTGATAAGGAGAGCATCAGAAGGGCAGTTAATTGCCTCCAGTCTCTCGGTGCCGGGGAATATTTAAAATCTATGGGATTAAAGGCAGATTAAAAACTGTGGAAGCAGGAGCCCAATAGCGCTGAAAGATCATAATCAGCAAGGGTAATGGCAGAGCAAAAATGAATGTGGCAAATAAAATGACAGATAGGAAATTCAGATCCGCTTCTAATGCTCGAAGTTCCATCTTGTAAGCACAATTCATCTACGTGTAAATCATTTTTTGGCTTCAAGCTTATCAGCCAATCGGTGAATTAAAAATGCTCTTTCCTTGGAGGATTAAAGAGGTTGATTGAAGTCAGTGTGAAAACTGGCTAATAAGTCTGGAAATGTCAGGAGGGTGCTTCATAGGAACTCAGTGTACTTTTTCTATCAGGGCTATGAAACAGGAAGTTTGAAAAGCTCTGTAGTTCTGTTACTTTGAGAAATGCTTTTGTGTTTTTTTTTTTTTCTTTCTCCCTCCTGTGTGTCAGAGTGTCATGCAGAAATATTTTAATTTGCAAGATGAATGGCGATAGATGAAAATGTTGAAAAATGAGATTGGGTGAATTCACTAAATTATGCAGAGAAGTAAGAGAAATTTCATTTCAGAAAGCACAGTGAATGCATATCACAGCCATGGGAAGTCCTAGGTTCCAGGCCATGAACTGCTTAGACATGTCTCACCTTGGAGAGGATGTTTAAACTTTTGCTTCTTTTCCATGAGTAAAAATTTAGCGTAGGAGGTGAGCCTGGGGATTGTTTTAAGGGAGCCTCTCTGCTAAACAGGAGCATCCGGGGCATCTCCTGACACTGCATAACAAAAAAAATACACTGCTGTGTGATATGAATACTGTCCATCAGTGCTGTTAAAAATGAAACAAGTTTCTCAGATCTTTGCACGCAAGAACTGTACTGTTAGTGTTTCCTTAGGCAATATTTCCATCTGCAATGCCCACACTAGTAAATGCAAATATACTTCCATGAGTATATTTGGTGATTTGGACCACAATTGTCTGAAATGATTCCTAATATTCATTTGTGGACTAATATTCTTCCATTGTTTCAGCCAAAAAATCACAAAGGAGTTAAAAAAATATCCCCAAACAAGAGAATTTTCTGGAGGGAAAGCTGCTACCTGGGCATACCAGTTTCTCTGCTCCTGGGCTCACATCATAAAGAAATCAAGGGATAAGTTCGTGGGAGAACCCACTGATTAATCCTATCTTTCATTAGAATAGGGAGAATTAGCCCTTGGGGTTGTTAGAGCCCTGAAAGACAGCAAGTGAATAAGGATGCAAATGGGGTGAGAAAGGAATTGATCATCATCATCTCAAGGACTGAGACTAAAGAATTCTCCATCTCACCTTCACCTGCAGCTCCACACAGGAGTCTGGTGTCCTACACAATAGGAATGCAGCCATGTCCTTTCTCACCCACTCCAGGAGCCCAATATGGCTGGTTTGCCATGTCATTTGGTAGATAGTTACTGGGAGATCCATGCTTTGGCAGCAGCTTTTGCTGGGCTCTGGGCTCCTACATTTTGCCTCAAGTACATGACCCATTTCACAAGCTCAGCAGGACAGAATGTTCCCAGCATGTCCTTTCGCCTCCTCCCATGTAATTCTGGGGAATATCAACTCACAAAAATTTAAAGAGTAAAAAGAAAAGATAATTTGCTGTAAGGAAATCTTGCTTATGGTTAAGTTACATGGCCCAGAAAATGCAAAAAAAAGAGTGGATCTTTACCTGCTTCTAGTCTCTAACATTGTTTACTACATCCCCTCCTTGAGTTTGGAACACCAAACTGGTGAGCTGACCTATATTTTCATGCATTGTTTTTTTTCACAACCACCACCAAAGAAACAACAAAGATGCCCACAGATTCAAAAATGTTATCTCACAGCTCTCTGCAGCTCCCTGATTCCCGACTCTTTGATACAGGCACCTCCGGCGAGCAGAAGCGATGGAGACACTGGATTCCTCTCCCTGCTGTGAGATGCAGTTCTGTTGTTTTTTGCCCTATGACTGATTTTCATATGAAAGGCTCTAACTAGAGCAACTCTAACCCAGAGCCCACGCTGGCCAGCTGAGAGCATAACCACGAGAATGCGAGTGGTGGTCTACGTGCGTCTGGGTTCCGGGAGGTTCCTTTGATCTCCCTGTGCCCCCCTGGAATGCACTTTTGTGCAGCTTCAAGAAGAAGAGACGGCTGAACATCCTATCTCCCCAATCTCAACCTCGTTTTACCCCTGTTGGTTTGGGCCCTCTCTCGGGAGGTGGGAAATGTGGTTTGGATCCCTCCAGGCTGAAGAAAAGCACTGAAGCCAGATTTCTCACTTCACAGGCCAGGGATTTTGCTAACTTGTCTCCTGATAAAAAAAGAAAAAAAAAANCACCCCTGTCTTGGTCCGTGTTTAAAAAGAGTGAGCAAACCTCAGCCCTGAGTACTTCCAGATGTCTCCCCTCGGGAGTGGGCTCGGCCCTCTGGAACCTAAGTGGAGGGAGATATTTTACTTTTCAGACCTGATTCATGTACTTTAGGATGGGTTGGAGTTTGGGCACACCCTTTGTGCTCAGCATTTCCAAATTGGCCTGCTTTCCATGGCTTCCGATGCACCGCATGGAGTCTCGCCCCAGGGCTGCTCCCTGTTGTGGCAGACTTCCTAGTTTTAAGCCTTCAGGTTTGAGGCTGTAGCAGGACCAGAGAGGAGGTGTAAGGAAAGGCTCCAGTCTCTGAGGTACCTAACACTCACTATGCATCAGGCAGGGAGAGCCCTGGGGCCTAATGCTGTGCTCTGGGCTTCTGCTTCAGGGCCAGACACCAAAAAACATCAGCACTTAAGTCCTTTGCTTGGATCTAGTGTTTAGATTTTTAATTTGGGAGAATGCTGTTGTGTACAGTTTCCTCTGACTACCAGAGCTAGATTACTGACGATATTTAGACTTCTTAAAATGGAGAGGAGAGCTCAGAAAGTTTTCCAAAATCTCATAGATGTAAGCATTCATTCCTTGATCTTTAACAGTACTGAGATCGGCAGGACTTTAGATACCTCATTACCTCTCTGCACTCACTTCTGCATTCCACTGGGGACCTGTGAAGAGCTGAAGGCACACAAGTATCTTGTGAATGTGATCCTCAGTGTCCCTGGCCACATCTCCTTGGTGCATTTTGTATAAGGCCTCAAGTTTACACCTTGCTCAACCAAATTGTGCTTTGTGTCCAAGTCTGTGTTAATTTTTGGGTGTGAACCCATGAGTGACCTGTACGATGACTGATATGACCACTCAGGCATCTTGTATGGCCTAGGGGTGACATATGTCACCTTGGGCTTCTCTTGAACAGTTTTGGGTCTGCCATCCATAAGCATTGATAGGAATTTGTGACACTGTGTTGCTTGGCAGTCTCTGTGCAGTGTGAATGTCCCTGTCTGGACTATGGGTTTCTTATACTGGCAGAAGACCATTAGAAAGACATGATTTCTTCAAATGTTTCAGCAATTTCAGTTTGGAGTATGCTTGTAACTATACTGTAGCTAGGCAGGCAAAACACTGCCTCTGTTCCCAGGGCTGTGGCCAAACAGCTGCTAGACCAGTGCTCGCTCTTTGCTGTGTGTCTGATTCTGCATCTGCCAAAACAGAGATGCCCACAAAGGCATCAGATTTTGCTTTTCTCCCTGCCCTGGAATGCCTGCACAGCATCATGTCACTGTTGTTTACAGGGAACTCAAGTCACACAGGCAGAATGTGACTGGCAGAGAAAGTTGAGGGTTGATGGGCAGGAGGAATATTGAAGAAATGTTTGAGAGCTGTGAGGAAAGAGAAATGCTGCTGGTGCAATTAGCTAATGAGCATGAGGTTGAATTCTTCTTTTAGACATTTGCAGACACTTCAGTCCACCCCTTAAAATAATAATTTGTCTAGCAACTTCAGAGACAGCAAAGAGATAGGAGCCCTTCCCTAAATCTACATGTAGAAAAGAAAACATGGTGTTTCTTGTACCAGTCTTCTCCAGCAGGACACCTGCTGAGTTTTTAATGGTGTAGCCCACGAAGGAGACCAAACTAGAAATACTGAGGACTGCAAGGTGGAGATAAGTAGCTTAAGTGTGATGTGACAGAACCAGAGAAAGGATGCACAGCGTAGGGTTATGTAGCAAACAGCACACAAAGGAACAGGTCTTTGCGATTGGGTTAGGGGATGAGAAGTGGGATAGAAGGGCATGGCTGGGAGAGCCTTTTCCATTTTTTGCATGGCAGATCTCAATTCCTGAGAGTTAGGAAAAAAGCAGAGAAGGTCTACTTCACTACACAAAAATCATCCTTAACAGCAAAGTCTTTGGAGAGAATGAAAATAAAAGTCATTAATTGTGGCTGATGTTAGACTAAATTACCCCAATTCACCACTGTCTGCAAGTGCACACAAACATCTACTCCTTCAGCAAACATCTATAGCTTAAACTGGAGGTAACTTGATTTGTACGATGAGAAGTAAGGTAGAGGTACCTGAGGGTTACCTCAGGGTACCTGTGAACATAAAATAAGCTGAGCTCCAAAAAGTACAAATAATAATAATAATAATAATAATAATAATAATAATAATAATAATAATAATAATGATTGCAACTCCCTGGATGCAGCTGGACTTATATATCAGGAGTCATATTTAATAATGGTGTGCATTCATGAAATTAATATCTAATAGCAGTGATTTTCCATACACCTATTAAAGGAGGTAATCACAAAACCCCTGAAATCTGAGGTTTTTAAAGCCCACCTGACAAACAGGAACTCCTCACTCTTTATCTTTGTAATCACAGCTCTACAGAGATCTCTCTGGGGCTGGATTTTCAAAGGTGTGCTGGCCTCTGGAAAACTAGAAGGACTTCTGTTGGATTGATAGTTAGACTGATGTTATCCCAACTAGGGTACACTCACAGGGTTGAAATTCACTTGTGGGTGCCAGCAGAGTGTATTGACAGCAAAATTTGAAAAGTAACTTGTATTTTATGTCCTGCTGTTGTGAGAAGGAGATAAGCTAGTGCAGCTTTCAGTGACCTGTATGTGTGTGTGAGCTTCCTGTGCTTTGCTGGGCAGGCTGGTCCAGGGTTTCACAGGTTGCTCAGTAAACGGGGTTGATAAATGTTTCAGTAACAAATGCTGAGTGCCACAGCCCTCAGATTCATTTGATTAACTACTTCTAGCTTTTCTGTAAACATGGGGCTGGCTACTACATTTATATTTTATGCTTTTTCTGTCCTAACCCAGGCAATGTGGCATCAAGGTGACAACCTGGCACAAAGACAGGAATGAACTTTTGGGGAAAGTGCTGTGGCAGGTGATTTCTGCACAGTTCTCTCTTGTTTAGCTTTCCCTCCCTTCTCTTTATGCTTTCTTCCTCACCATGGGGAGATCTTCTTCTGAGCTCTGGGTTTGTATTTCAGCCTCCATTCGTCTCCCTGAAGACAATGAACTGCAGTGGGGCTGATTGCAGCAGCAAAACCCATAAAGAGATTCCCCTTCTCCTCCTCTTGTGAGGGCTTTCCTCGCTCAGTCTGTCCCAGGGGGGTTGAACGCCTTCTGCCACCTCACTCTTGAGACATTAAGACCTTGAAATTTGAAAGAGGAGTGGTGTAGTCTGGAGAAAAATGGACCTGTGTTCTAACCCATGCAGCTTGTGATACGCACATTGTCGGGCGATAACAAAGGATTTACATAGGATTTACATTTTTCTTAGGGGACGTTCAGTGGAAAGGGAGCAATCAGTAGCAATGACAGATGAATCCATTTGGCGGCAAAGGCTGCCTCTTTCACACAAATAACAGGCTTTTTCTTAATCTACAATTTGTCACTGTTTATTCGGCAGTGCAAGCCTTTAAATTGCCCTGCGGCATCCTGGGTTTGTGTTTCCTGGGATGCACAGGAGGAGTTGGGGGGAGTTAGAGGGCATTTTTTCCTTTGGTATAAACCTAGAAACCTGAAGGAGGCTCTCCAGAGTTCAGACAGTTTTTCTGGATGAGAATATAGGTGGAATGTGATCTGATCTGTTGTGATTCAGTCATGGACATGGCAGGGAAACAGTGGCTCCCACCAGCAGTGGGCAGGTTGGCATTGGTGCTGCTCAGCACTTGCTTTGCTGGGACTGATGCTGAAGGGAATTCACAGCTTTTCATTTGTCTTCTCAGCTCCTGTTCAGGTTTTCATCATGAAAATGATGAAAATCTGCCAAGTCACCTGCTGCTCCAGGGAGACAGAGAGGACAAAAGAGGAGCTCCAAGCCCACAGCTCCCCATTAACTTTTACCCACCATGTTTACTCCCAGTTTGTTCCCTGGTGATTAGGCTGCTTTCATCCTGGCTTCTGTTCCCTCCTTTAAATATGATTTCTGCTCCAGGCATTTGTAGTCTCTCTTGCTAGAGAGTGCTGATCCAACTTATATCTGTAAAGGAGTGTTTGGGAATAGTGATTCCTGCCTTGGACTTGTGGGTAAACTCTGGGAAATCTCCACAATCTCTCCAGAGCAGTGTGTTTGTGCTGATGGATCTAGTGCTATATAGCTCAGGTTGTTTATGTTGTTTCCCCCAGAGTCAAATCCAAGAAAATCTGTACTCAAGTCGTGAAATCAATGTAAGAAGGATGGCTCTTCTATTTTAATGAGCACCTCTTGGTTTTTGCCTCTCCCTGCTCCCCTTACAGCTTGATTATACAATTCTATTTTGGGGTGTCTCTGGAAGTTGACAAATATTATTCAGGCGAAGGAGCCTAATAAATAAACTGAGTTTTGCATCCACATGGAAGCTGATATTTATTCTGAGCAAGCAACAAGTTTCAATGTAGTTCAGGTTGGGTGGCCAAGCATTCAGAAAGCAAGAAATGCAATATTAAGGTTGGGAAGTCATACACTTCATAGAATCATAGAATGGTTTGGCTTGGATAGAACCTTAGAGATCATCTAACCCTCTGCCATGGATGGGAGCACCTTCCACTACACCAGGTTGCTCCAAGTCCCATCCCTATAGACACATCTGTACAGGATTAGATAAACTTCTACTTCTTTCTAAATTAGAAAAATTTCAGAGAGTGTAATATATTTCAGAGTGATGAGAAATGAAAATTCCCTTCAGAGCAAAACTTAATTCTGGAATAAAAATATCCTTTTAATGTATAAATTAAGAGATTACTCAATTGGAAACTTAGTAGTAACCACAGTAGTTGTCAATGTCTGCAATGGGCTTCAAATCCTCCTCTTATCCAGTGCCTTGGTCAGAACATACATCAGTCACTGAAGTGGATATAGTTATATCATAGCAGTGGTTAATTTTCTATATAAAATTAAAAGTATCATTAACTTAGTCAAAAGCTGTATGTGATTGGAAACAATCCATAGAGCTGGTGAAATGGTGCAATGTAGTTCATTGCCACAACAGGGATAGCCAAGGCCTTTTGTTTTTCCTGTTTAAAAACAAACAAGCCCAGATTTCACCAGGATATTTTTCTCCTATAGGAATGCTTACCCTCTCCTATTTTTTGGGGTGTTTCCAGGACCAGAGGCAATGGGCACAAACTGAAGCACAGGAGATTCCTTCTCAGCATCAGGAAACCCTTTTTCATGGTGAGGGTGACAGACCACTGGCACAGGTCACCCAGAGAGATTGAGGAGTCTCTTTCCTTGCAGGTGTTCAAAAGCCTTTGGGGCAGGATCCTGGGCAACCATCTCCAGGCTGCCCTGTTGAGCAGGACCAGGCGTCCTCCAGAGACCCCTTACAACCTCAACCATTCTGTGATGCACTGTAAAAAGAGCTGAAGCCCTGCTCCTACTCCCTGCCACCCACACCAAGGATCTTTGTCCTTTTTTTGGGGCTCCAAAGGGAGTTGGGGTCAAGCTAGGACGCCTCATATGTGCATGTGGAGAGCTGCACTGCAGCTGCTCTTCCTCTGACTTTGGGCACCTAAGGAAAAGCTGTGGCACTGGGCAGGGCATTTGCTGGTCCTTTGTGAATCACTGAGTGCCTGGGGGCAGAGGAGGGACCTAATGGTGGCACTTGAAGCTTCCTTGGGCTCCTTAAAACTGCACTGTAAAAAGATGGACCTGGAAATCACGGTCCATTTTTCTATCATTACTTTTTGGTCATAGGTGAAGTTTCCTGAAATTCCTTGGACATTTTCGGTTAAATCTCCTGGCAATTTCATCCCAGAGAGTCTTTTTTTGATTAAACAAGAGTTAAAGGAGAAATAAGAGTAGGATACGTCTGCTCCATGAGAGGTTGCTCAGCTACTGGCATTTTGGTGCAGGAAGTGGGAAACTCAGCTGCACTATTTCTTTTTTGCTTAGAGTGCTTAGTGTTTTCTAAGATATCTTTTTTCTTATACTGTTGGGTGAGAAGAAGAGTGACTATATTTCACCCCTCCTGTATAAAATACCTTATTTCATGTGAATATGCAGTCGCAGAAAACCCACAGACAAAGTGCTAACCAGCACCCTCAGGAATTACTCCACTTGCTTTACGCATTGAAAAATATTAAATTATTTTGAGATTGGAAGAGATCCAAGCGGAAGAATGAAAGGCAGCAGGCTCCCATAGCACTCCCTAGGGAGATGAGTAGGATATTTGGTGAGGAGGCAGCTGAATCAGGAAGAAAGTTGATTTGAGCAGATGTTTCCCAACCAGCTGCTGAGTGGTCTAGCCTCTGGGCTGGAGGGTATCCGAGGGCAGCGGGATCTGGAAGGCTCTGGAGCCCTTCCACCTGGCAGGCAATAATTCAGAGCTCACACAAAGAGCCAGGGTGAGTCACTAGTCTGCTGATTAGGCTGCTCTCCTGGGAGGGAGGCACCTGGGTCCCAGACCCAGGTAAAGGCTGCAAAGTGGAGCAGCATCACCTGGGAGGGATTGGAAATTCTTAACACTGCCTGGTTAGGAGGCTCTCCATGAGTGGGAGGCATGAGTTTGAATCCACTTGGAGAAGGTAGAGATTTTAATGTAGGTCTCTTAAAACCTAAAGGAAAGTCCTGCCTTATAGTTATGGGAATGTGATGGCTCTTCTTCAACCATTGGGTATTGAGGTGGACATTAGCCTTTGTTTTCTTAAAAGTGTTGGGTTTTGATTCTGCAGGGTCCTACTTTCTATGGGACATTTTTGGGGGGTTGTTATTTACAGGTAGAACAGATAATTATTCACACTCTCCTGTCTGGCAATATCTTACCCTGCCCTGGAAAGTGCTGAAAACATGTGCAGAAGGAGACATGGTCTCTGGAAATAGTCTGACGGACTGTGAATTTAGGATGGCCATAGAAAAGTTTGATGGGTTTGGCAGAACTTGCAGCTATGAAAAGAGAATGAGTAATTTTTATATCTTGGGAAAGTCTTCAGAATTTTATCTTGAGTGGATATGTTAGTGATAAGCAGCAGAGATTTAGAGTCTTATGGGTAGATTCATTTTCATTTACACGAGGTTAAAGCTGAAGATGATTCATTTCAAACCCAGAGTGTTATTCCAAATTGACTCCTCCACAAGAGATATAAGAAAAATGGCCAAAATTATTTACTTGTGTCAATTGTATAAAATGTGTGAAGGGGAGTCTCCCTGCCTTTACCAGAAGTGATCTGAAAGATCCTATCTGGTCTACCTCTTGTCAGCTTGGCATCTTTGCAGTAGTCAGTGGTTGCACAAAACTGGCCAATTTTTCCATATATAGGGTTGCTAAATTACCCTTTCTGGTTTGGTTTTATTACCCCCTTGGAGCAATGATCTCACCCATCTGTGTTGTATTGCTCTTCGGGAGTGGCAGGGGTGGAGTGAGGTGGGATGAGCAAAGCCCTGAGCTTTTTCCAGAGTTCCCTGCATATGCAGAACATTTCATTGTCTCCTTTAACACGCCCTCACCTTTCACACAGACTGGAATTTGACACACCAGGTTAGAGTAAGAAAGCAAAGGGGGAAAAAAAGTAAAAACAAAAAAAAGAAAACACAACACAAGGAAAAAAACCCAACAAACAAGATCTTATCGTGCAAAATATCCATCCACCCTCCTGATAAAGAAAAAAAAGCCTCAGGTTAAGAAAATAAAAAAATGACTCTAATGAACACTTAAACTTAACATGCAAATACATCCATGGTTCCTGGCAGAGATGGAAAAACAGAATATAGCCTTCTTCCAAAGAGGCAGTTTTTAGACGTCTTGCAAAAAGGAAGTTTTATCCCAATTGTTGTTGTTGTTGCCTTGCCTTGAGAAGGTTTTCTTCTCTGTTGAGGAAAACTCTCCTTCTTCCCCCACCCCACCCCATACCCCACATTCATTTCACCAGGTGACATGATGAAACCCTCCAGATCAAGGCAGGTTTCATCAACAAGGCTTCATGCCATGCCACCCATAATTCATCCCAGCGTGCTGTGGCTTTCTCCCAGCAAGCAGCACCTCTTGCAAAACCAGCCCCTGTCTCACACTCCTTCCTAACTCGTGTTCCTGAGCACCAACAATAGGAGAGCATGAATCACTAACAGGGCACACAGACCTTCGCTCCACTCCGGCCAGTTTGTGTCATTGCCTTAATGTTAATTACACACCATAATGTGTGCATTTAATTTCCGTGGTGTTTCAATTAAATTAATCAGGCAATTAAAATTAATTAAAATTACAGAAATCACCTGCAGAAGTGCTTGAAATGTGGGGGAGGGGAAGGGAGGGGTTGGGAGGGAGCTGGGAACGTAGATGGCTGTGTTTTCACAGACCTTCCTTCCCTTGATTAATTTTGGGGATAGACTCTTTCAGAGCAGGTTATTTAAGGATTTAAAGACTGTTCCAAGGCCCATTGAAGACAATGGAAATCTTTCTATTGGCAGCGATAGGCTTGGGACCAGGCCACTAGCCTCAAGTGCTCAGGATGGAGATTCAAGGGGTAGATGATGAAAGTCCTGATGCTGAACAGATATTCCTCAACACCTTCAGGGAACAAGGCAAAAGGCCTTGAAGTACCAAATCAGGGTCAGATTTTGAAAGGCAGGTTAAAGATGAAGATGATGTCCGTGGGAGTTAAGCGCATCAGTCCTTCCAAGGATCTGGGCTGAAGAGGTATTCTAAGAAATTTAAACAGGTTTCAAGTGCCAAAGGATTTTCAAAACATGACTAAATGTATCCTACTCTGAGGTCTCACTGATTTCTGCAGTCAGTGAGATGGGGTTCTAATTTCACAAAGATGCTTCATGACTCCCAAATACTTGAGCAAATTACGAAGCCTGTCCAGCAGTTCCCTTTCATGACACATGGATTGGGGCATTCAGTTGTTCCCAGAGGAGTTGTATCATGCTCTGTGGAAGAGTTTGAAGACATCGTGTCAACCTGGACAGTTGTCTTACTGCTTATGTCTTTTTTACCAAGCAGGCACAGCCCCGTGCTCATCTTTTAACCAACCCACATATTTTTTCCCCTGGCATGGAAGGTTCAGCACTTTTAGCTTTGAACAACTACTTCCTCCACAACATCCTACCAGTCAACCCCTGCTCAACTAGTTCCTGTGTCTGGGAGACAGGTTGGTTCCTTCCGTGCTTTCCTGGAAAGACTTTGCCTGGCACACTCCTCTCTCAGCCTGTGAGTCACCCATCCTTCGCTCCCATTCTTCTCCCCACAGTTGGGGATGTTTATATTGCAGTCACTGAAGTTCATGCAGGTATCCCCAAGCTGCCTTTAAATTAATTTGCTGAAGTGCCATCATAAGGATCACTGTAGTTTCAGGAAACACTGTGTGGGCTGAAAAACCAGGGGATGAAGCAAAGTAAATGCTCATAATTAGGATGAGTTGCTCTATGCTGCACTGGCCACTGGAACCTGAGCTGGCAGTTTAAAGACATAACTGCTTTTTTGCACATTATAATTTCACTCACACTGCCAGATAATCCCTCAGAGTTCCATAGGCAATTACCCATGCTTCTTGTGTCCAAGAGGGAGTAAAACCTTATCACCTCTACCCCAATGGAACCTGCTTTTGCTCCACACTCGAGAGCCACCTTTTTCTCTCCAGTTGTTTAGATGATTAACATAATTAAGTTATGCACACAGCAAATGTTTAAGGCTTCTAGTTAGACTGAAGTGTATGGCCAGGTTCAGATCTGAAAGATGTGAAACTCGTTATTTTTTTCCAACTGTGTTAGTTGATATTTTCTCTTTCTGTAAATAATGTGTCTTATACCTCTCGGGTGATTGGGTCACAATATTCCTGTTGTTATTAACCTCTTCAGCATAGTTTTCTGTTACCCTTGTTCTTTCCTGATTCACAGCAAATTGTACTGTCTACTTATACAGAATATTTTCCCATACTTTCAGTTTTTTGATCGATATCATTGATTTGTGCCTTACATATGTCTTTCTCCACTCCCTTTTCAAAAAAACAAGCAAACAAAAAAGTTAGAAAATAAGAAACAGAAGAAACGGTAATGAGAATACAGAAAGAGAAGGAAAAAACCCACTCAAGAACAGAAAAACTTTATATCCAAAATTAAAAATTTGAAGTAGTTGATAGTATTTCAGTGCCAAAGAGCCCAGAATTTTAATTAAAAATCTGATGAACACTCGTTCTTCTGTCCAAAATTTTCTAAGTGATGAAACACCCCTCTCTCACTTTGCTAATCCTTCTCCATCTGAATCCTTTGACACAACTTCTTGTGTGGCCTTTGGCACGTCGCTTCACCTCAGTTTCCTCATCTATAAAATGGCTGTTAATCCCTATATAGTATCACCCACACAAATTTCCAAGGCTTATGCTTCAACAGGGCTTTGAAGATAAGTGAGTAAAGTTTCAAAAGGACCTAAGAGATTTAGGAGTGAAAGTTTCATTAGCTTTCCATCAGATTTGTATTCTTATATCTCCAAGAGCCTTTTGAAAATCTGCAGAATTGCAAGACTTTACTCATCAGAGTTGTATTCCTTGTTCTCCTCAAGGAAAGCGATTGCTCCAGGCTAGTTTTGGCAGAAGAGCTTGTTCCTCAAAAGGAGCAAGGTGAGTCTTGGGGCTCTCCAGTTTCTTCCCCAGTTTCAGATATGAAACCTTGGATGCATGCTCCAACCATTCCGGGCAAAGTGGTATCTCTCACTCCTCATATCAATCAATCTTCTTGGCTTGTTTTGGCTGAAAGAAGGGAGGGAAGGTGCATATCTCCAGCTTTGAGCTGGATTTGAGATAGTAACCTTCAGCTGGGAGGCAGTGGTGAGCTCCTTTGGGTGGTGTGGAGGTGTTCACCTCCTCAGTCAGCAGCACTGCTCCTTGGAGAAGGAATAATGCATTTTTCTCTGTGCATGCATTGGGGTGGAGAGGCCTGTGAGGTGCCCTGTCAGTCTCAGACATTGACTAAAGAAGAGTCATGAGATTTCTCTGATTGCAAAAGAATGATCTTACTGCTCCATACATCCAGAGAGTGGAAATCCCCTGATTTTTAAATTTTTTTTCTTATTTTTTTTTCCCTAAAAGAACAACAGCATTAAGGAAAAAAACCTCACATGTCAAAATTGCCAGGGAGATATACTGAAAAAATTTCAAATATTGTCCTTTTTCTTTAACTTTTAAACTTGCCATCCAAAGTTCCACTTTCTCACCTTTCTCATATACTATAAAAAGGGAAAGAAAAAGAAACTGTTCAACCAAAAAAGCCCCTTAGATACCAGTGGCTAGGTGGCTTTGGTTTGTTCAGCTTCAGTGGCTAAACCACTGTTCTGAAAATGCTGGGAAATAATGTTACTTTTCTTGGTGGGACTTTCCTTATCAAAATGAAAAGAAAAAACTTATGAAGAAAAAAATATTTTCTTTGTCTATAAATTAAATATTTAGTTTTGATTTTTATTTCATTGACGTACTTAATTCAACTGAATTTTGAAAATGAAACATGATTTCAAAATGGGAACCTGGAAGGTTTTGTTTCCCAAACTTTAGGTAAATTTACTTTTTTTACCCCTAAACAGTTATCTGTTGTACTTGACATATTTGCTTCTGATTTTGCTCAAGTAGTCATGACAGTTTGTTTAAAATAAATCTTTCTGCAGAAAAAACCAACAAATTGTACTCAGTTTTGGAAAGGGGTTCTTAGGAAAAACCAGTAAATATAATAATAATAATAAAGGGTTAGTTGCTCATATTCACAGACAAAGTTCTGAAGTGGAACAGCAATTAACAATAGATCCTTCCAATGTGAATTACTCTGACTCTGTGATTATCAAAGTATCTGTCTTTTGTACTTCGTCCCTAAAATTCATCACCTTCCAGTTTAATGCATTCAATCTTTAACATTATTTTTTTCTTCAATTTCCCAGGGATGGAACAAATTCAGAAACAGGTCACAGTGAAATTTTCTGGCTGAGTAGGCAACCAAGTCTACAAGACTCAAGTTCCAAAAAATCATCACATTGTAGGTTTCCCATTTTCTCTTTAGTTGTACAAAATATAATAAATGTCAAGTGCTCAAGAAATATCTCTAAAATACTTGTGTGGAAAAGTCTGGACAAAACTGGATCTCTGATGGATCTCTTGGGAGATTTTGAGTTTTCATTTTAAAATTTCTTCAGCTACTCTGGAGTGCATTGACCCAGAAGTTATATTTCTGCAGGGCTACCAATAGTGTCCATTGGAAAAGAAAATTGGGAAAGACTGGGAATCCAAAAAAACCCAGGAGAATTTATCTTGTGATGGGAGGTTCTTGGTATGCAGCAGAATTTCTTTTCACCTCTGGAATTGCATGCTACATACTAATTAGAGCTGTTAATTAAATATATTTAATCAAAACATGTTGCATCAAAGGTGAAGCATTTTGTAGAGCAGCTTTGTTGACACTTCTCTTGGAGAGATTTTTGAGATTCAGGACCGTCAAAGACAGTGTTCTAGGAGAAGCAGAGTCTTAGGTTTTTGTCACAGGGATAGTACAAAAGTGTCATTAAAATTTTAGTGTCACTTAATTTGACAAAATATTTGAAAAGGTTTTTATTTTCCTCTCTTTTTCTTCCCCCCAGTGTGGAAGGGAAACAAATTTCAAACCTCAAACAGTGTGGTAAAACGGAATTGCTGTCCTGTGGACTATTCCAGCAAACTTGTCGTGCAATGTCCGGTTCCTCCCTGTGGAAGCACAGCAATTCAATTATGCAGCTTTACCAAGTGTCCAAAGTGCTTCATGCATTGCTAACAATTATGGGCACATCTTGGTGGTCATATTGAATTCAGTGGCAGCTTTCCCACAGATTTTATCAGGGACAGAATTCATCCCTGTATGCTTTAATTGTATAACTCAGTTTCTGTTATTGCTTAAGACTCCCCAGTCTGTGCCAGCATGTGAAATTCTGATGAAGTTTTATGTTAGCGGCTGCTGCTAACTGTTCTTAATTATTTGATAGTCATCTGAGGCCTGAATTTCATAGATGTGCAGCTCCTCTTATTCATATTCTAATCAGTGGTAATTTGGATACTTTGTCCATCTGTAAATCAGACCTTTGAAGGTTAATCCCAATCCCATTGTCTCTAATGGATGCAGGTCGTACTTCCAAGGCCAAATCTCTTTTTCATTTAACAAATAACATACAGCTGGTTAAAAAAACATTAAAAAATTGTGATTTTGGGGGGAAATTACAAGGATTTTTTTTTGGTGGGGAGAGAGTGGGAAGAAGAATCTCAAATGTAGGGAAAAATCAGGGAATTTTTCATAAAGCTAATATTCTGATACAGCAGCATTGAGCACAGCCTTGATGACAGTGCATGATGGAGAATTGAATGGACAGCAGAAACCCCTGATTTTCCCCACTGCCAGGAGACACACACGTGGGATATCTACCCTTGAAATTTTCACAGTTGCTCAACACTGGGCTGATAAAAGTGCTGGTTAGAGCTCCAACTTTATAATCTTTCTTTTAAGGAGCCTATAGGGAACACTTGATTTAAGTTAGGCTACAACAAAAGGCACCCAAAAACATTTAAGTGCATTTCTGAGCTTAATCTCCATTTTTCTACTAGTAGATTTCCAGGTTCTCTGTTTTCTCCTTCGTTTTTGGGGAAGATATGTTTCTATAGCAGTGGGGTCACAAGAGGTGGGTCCTCCGAGGATTAAGCAATTGTGGCCAAGGGCAAGGCTGGATGAGATTTTGGCACCATTGGTTTTACCAAACCTTTCTCAGCAAGTTCAAATAACAGGATTCCCTCTCAATGGGAGCAGAGATTAACCCTGGTTCAAGCTGCCCTGTTGAAGAGGTGCAGTGGCTGATCTAACAAATTGGAAGAGAATAATTCAGTCTCTTCCCACTCAGAAATCACTCATGTAATCGGACCTCACATCTAGACTAACACCCTGCCTCGCCTTAACTTAATTGAAAAAGAGAAAGCAGTCTCTGTATGCTAGAGGCACAATGGTTTCAAAAGTCTCAAGTGGAATACAGACATTTTTTCGTTTGGATACTCAAATGGGGGCATCTAAAATGTCTGGTGGTACCCAGTCAGTCAATACTGAGAAGTTTCTGAAAACCAGACCTTAGAAATACCAGAGGAAAGCTCCCAAATTTAGGAATCCTTCTGTCAAAAATCAGTTCTTGTGGGGTAGTTTTGGAAAATCACATATTGTCCCCACCTCCAAATGCTTTTTGAAGGTTTGTATGACCATGAATACGCTTTGTATTTGGGGTCAGAACACAAAACTAATCCCAAGGTGACACCTTACCTACCACATTCCCACCCTGGTGGGAACATTGGTTTTGAAATGGAAAGGTTTATGTCAGAAATGTTGACACAACCCTAAACTGGAGTAATGCTGGTGTCAGGGAGGAGTGTGAGGAAGGGTTCTTTGAATCAGTCCTTCTTCTAATCCTTGGGAAGGGGCTGTAGAAAATATTAGTTTTCTATATCAAGTTACATTCATTGAAAGGATTTGGGAGATAAAACTCATAAACCATGGAAGCACAGACACAATGTGGGTGAAAGGGTTAAAGGACTGAAGAAGACTCAGTAACTCTCATAAATGAGGACCAGATGTTTTTGATTTTTGAAAAACACTCAGTGTCTCCCACCCCTACTCACCTTTCTGATACTGTGAATTATTCAGTTGAGATCAATGAGACAATACTGAGGAGGCAGTTTATTTTCCATGGTTTCTCCTGTTCATATCAAGAAATACAAAGGGAGGGGAATAACAAGAATATGTTAATAATAGCAAGATAATTTCTCACCTGGTGTAAATTGGCACAGCTCCATAGAAGAGCTCTGATTTGCAGCAGATGGGATTTGTCCATCAGTGTGGCTGCCTATACCCAGTGATATTGTAAAAGCCTTTACAGACTGTGTCATGTTGCTCAATATTCTGCCTATTCAGGGCTGTGCCATGTCAAATTCTGTGCTGAAAGGTGTGCTAGTACAGAATCAGGCCTGCTGCAAAATGGGAGTTCTCAAATCCCAGGGGGAAAGAGCTGCACACCAAAGAATGAGAAAAGATGTGGCAATAGCATTGGTCAGTGCAACATAAATGGGTAAAGATCTTCAGCTGTTACGAAAAAATGAGGGATTATGTGGAACTGAATGCTAGGTAGAAGAAAAATCCATTTAATTTGTTGTTACAACTCACATTAAAATCAGCCAGAAAAAGAAGGATGGAGAGGAAACAGGAGCTGGGTTAGGGTTTGCCTGCAATATCAGACCTGTTCAGTCCAGTCTGATTCCTTCCCTATCATGACTCACTTGTGCATACCCATGAAGGGGTGCTGAATTTGTCAGGCAAAACACAGTCACATCACATTTGGTAAATCCAGTTGGCTCGGTTCAATCTGCATCCAAAGATATTGTCTGTGCGATGAAAGGGACGGGCTGGGAAGTGGAGTGCTCAAAATGATTACCCTCATCACCATTGCCTTGAGCATCTCAATTCATCCTTTTTGTCCACTAGCCACTGTGGACTGATGGCCTCTTTTCCTGGGGGCAGGAAATTCTAGAAGCAGCAAAGAGACAGAGTGAGGTTATGACTCTTGTACTCAGACTCTGAGCACTTTGGGAGCAGTGTGGCCACTGGATGCTTCCCACCACAGTCACTTGGAGCAGCATGGCAGGGAAGGTGTGGGGAAATCAGCCAAAAAAAGCTGGGTTGCATTGATTGAAGCTGCCCCTCTGACTAATGGCTGAGAAATTGGTTTTAAACAATGTGAGCTAGTCCCAAAGGGTGAGGTAGCAGAGGGCAGAAGGAAACTGCATGATAGCAAATCCAGAGCATTATTCTGGTCTAGGATGGAATTTACCTAGGGGTGCTTGCTCGGTCCTGTGGCACATGGCTTTTCCTATGGGACAGCTTTTCCAGGGAATGTCTGTTTGTCCATCTTCTTTCTTCAAGGGCAATAGTCAGGTGACTTCAGAAAGAGAGGACTTAAGCCAGGGTTGTTTGATTCTGAAAACAATTGTATCTTTATAACTTACCTGAATACTTATTATTTTATACTAAATAATTTAATTATTGCATTTTTATAATTTAGTATCTACCTAGGTGACTTGATATCTGTGTGTGTTTTATATTCCTTTATTTTCTTTTGCTTTTTTTACCCAAGTCTTTCTATTTTGTTTTGTTATGCCTTAGAAAGATACACCACAGATGATGCCCTGCCACTGAATACATCTTTAACTGATGTATATTTAATATTCTTTTCCTAAACTCTCTTGATTTACTGACTCTTTTTATCCCCTGTGATAATAACTAGTCAATGTATTACCTTGAGATTTTTCTTCCAAAATTTTCTCGTTCCCTTTACATGAACCTAAATATAGGTTGGCCAATGGCCAAGTAATTTTCCATATCAGCAACCTCTCTGCTTGCATGCAGTCAGGAGAGATGTGCCTCTTGTAAAATCTGCTTTTCTCTAAAATCCAGAGTTCTTGTGCTCTGAAAAATCCCCAAACTTTCTATTTAAAATTAGCTGGTCAACCACATGTTGGCTTCCTGCTTTTGATTTCATTATTTTCATGCACCTTTGTTCAGATTTCCCCACCACTATTTAATACCACTTAACACCAAATTAATACTTTTTTTCTAAAATTTCTCTCAGTCAACTAAATGATAACTTCATGATGTCAAGTATCATGAAGATGAAGGGTGGCAAGATTTCATTCCAATTGATACGAATTTTTTCTACCACCTTTGACACTACTCTTGGAAGCTGTTGAATATGGATTGGTGAGCTAAAGTTAATGGATGATTTTGTTTTAGTGGTCCATAATCATGAAAAGAAGCCCTGAAATGAGCAGTTATTACTTGCACCATCATATTTAATTATTTACAATTTAAATGAATTTTCCCCCCCTGCCCTCCTGCCAAAAAAAAGTTGTAAGGAGTTTGCTGGTGGGGGGAAGAGGATATTCAAAGGATTAAAATAAATCTCTTAGGATGACATAGTTGAAGTGGTTCTGTGTGCTCCATTGTAGGTAATTCTTGAGCATGCACAGCAATAAAAAGTGGCAGAAAGTAGCAGTTGAAATCTAGTTGAAAACATGTGCAGTAGGAAGGGACTTTTGACACATAATAACATGAAAAGGTCATGCCAGTGTGTGTGGGTGGTGAAAGACACCACAGAGACCAGCACCCTCACAGAGGTGTAGGGCTGATATTTATCAGAAAACTCTGTAAATACCAAAACAAAGGTACAAAAGGAGACAAAGGGGATTGACTCTTTCAGAAGATAAGACCAAGTGCGGAACAGGGGAAGGAAAAGGGACCAGACATTGAGGTGGGTGTTACAAGGTGCAAATAAATTTCTTCAGTGAAGGGACATTAAGGACCTCTGGTGGCATGGTCATGATGATGGATGAAGGATATATGGTAGGTCTTTGTCAAGGAAAAAAATTCTGTTTCTTCAGGGATATATGATTTTACTTTTCTGGGTTTTAAATGCCCCATGTTAAAATATCTGTAATGTATGGGGTGAAATAGTCCTCTGCCTCTTTTTACAGAAGACCCTTCAGCTGTAATTAATCTACTATGAGGGGAAAGATACACTTTTATCACTGCTGAGTGAGTGGTGGAGTCAATAACACCCTGAAATGCAAGGCTCAATATAGATAAAACTCAGGCCCAGAATATCTGAGGGTTTTCTTTGCATCTTTTAATTCTAAACAGTGATGGTCTTCCTCAAGGCATCATAAAAACAAGTTTCCAGCAAAGGCCAAGTTCCCTAACTAACATGAACTGGGAAAGTTCCAATGACTTCTATGGAGTTTCCAACCATATAGCCCAGCCCAGAAGAGAGTGGAGCTTTCTGAGTCCAAAGCGTTAATGGAAAGCAAGACCTGTAGCTATTGCAGAGGAAATGATATTAATAAAAATATTTCAGAAAATTCTGGATTCTTTCCAGTCAGACGGATATTTTTATTATGTTTAAATACTCACGTCAGGGTCTCATTTACTGCAGAATTTTAGGAGAGCAAGGGACATTCCTGAATGTCATGTTCGATATTTTTCCATTCTGTCTCAGACACATTTGATTTCATTTCATCAAGGGAGACACTATTCTCCATAAAAGTTAATCTACTGTCACTTTTTACAGTGCTGTTTTTCCTTTCTAAATTGCAATAAAAGCATCTACCTCTTCTTTAGAGAATCTCGTGAGTCAGTGTGAGGGAATACCTGGAGGAACAGCATGGCAACTCCATTTGGCAGATAGGGCACTGGGGGACAAGGAAGTGATTTATTCAGAATCACCCAACAGTCAATCCCTGAAACAGAGTTGGGCGCAGAGCCCAAACCTCCAAAATCTCAAAGCAATGAGCAAGCACCTATGTCTCACCTGAGCTCAAAGATAGGGAAGGCTAGATTTGCATGGATTTTGACTCAAAGTCTATGTTTTGGACAGAAGCTGCTTTAGGTTATTGGTTCCCTCTGATGGTAGAGGGATCTGTGAGACTTTAGAGTCCCCCTGCTAAACCAATATAGAGCATATTATACATATTTACTTGTGCTTTTTAAGCTGGGTAGGTCACTAGGGATTCCTAAACTTGGACTGAGCAGCTTTTTACTTCTCTCCTCATATGGTGAATGTAATTTTCATGACAGGGTACCTGAGGGGAGCGGTTGCCCTGTGATGTGACTTGATGGATGGATGGGTCTTTTTTTGTTTTGATCCCCATCCACTTCACATAACATAATGCAGAAACTGCTCATAAAACAATGTGAAGTCAACAGATAAAAAGCTCTCCATACAAATGTTTAAACACACAAATGTTTAAACAGTGTGGATTCCAATACTCCAAGGTATCATGTATTGCAACTTCAAGAACATTTTCAAACGTAGCAGAACCAAACAGAAGAAATTACTCCCATTTCAAAATTTGTTTTGGTAATTAGAAGTCGTGATATTTCAAGGAATGGAAAGATAAGCTGTTTTAAAGAAAACACAGAAACAAATCAAATGGGAAGTCATTAGTCTGAACCATTTGGCACAGGTGGGGACTCAGCTGGCCTGAGGTATGCAGTCTTGACCACCTCACTTTAAAAAAAAAAAGTAATAAACCATTTGGAAAGCATCCAGAGGGGGGTAACGTGAAGGAAAATAGGTTTAAGAAAACATGACCTATAATGAAAAGTTGAAGGAATTGAGTTTGTTTAGTCTAGGAAAGCAGTGAAGGAAGGGAGGCATGTTACCAGTCTTCAAACATATAATAGGGATTTTAAGAGAGGACAGTGATCAATTGTTCTCTGTGTCCACTGCTGGTAGGACAAGAGGGAATGGGCTTAATTTGCAATGAGAAGAGTTATAGGTTAGTTATAAAAAACCTTCTAACTCTAGGGAGAGGAACAACATGACTTTGATGGGATAAAGAATCATTACCACTAGAGGTTTTCCAAAGCAAGTTAGACACATATCTGTCAAGGATGGTCTAGAAATATTTGTTGTTATGTCAGAGCAAAGGGTCAGGGTGGAAGCCCTCATGAAATCCCAGCCTCTTTACTCTCTCATCTCACTGTGAAGTGCTTTGGCTTGGTAATGCTCCCATGTAGTGACAGAAATCACAGAGAACATAAAACATTTTGTACTGTTGTGCACCATCATTCTGATGAAGACTTCTTGCAAAATGTTAATATTAAAAGTCAAAATAAGGAAAAAAAATAAAGGAAATAACCTCAAACAAATAAAAGAAAGAAGGTGAAACTTCCTTAATTTTGGGGTTTTCTTGAAATATTGCCAACAAGAATATTAGCACAGTCAACTAGCTCCCAAGAAACATCTCTATTTTGAGAAATCGGGCTGTTCTCATAGAAAAAATTATAATCCAAATAATATTAACAAATGCTGCTGCATCAGGAGGGCTGATGGCCCTTTAAAACCCCAGTGGATTTTATTCCAGCTGCATACAAGAGAATATTTTTACCAAAACCTTCACTTCCATCATTGTGGATTTGGAATGGGAAATTGTATTTATAATATAGTGCTTTCTTTCAGAGCTCTCAAAGGGCAGATCTTGCAGAGGAGTGGACAGATGAGGAGAGTTTTACCTCACTGCTGTTGGAGTTTCAAAGCTGAACAAATGAAAGCTTGGCAACAGCTGAAGGAAGATGAGCAGCTGATGGGGAACCAGGAAAGTTACCATCTTTCTAAGTGGGACTTAATGTCTTAGGGGTGATGCAGCCTCTGATAATTTCTGTATGCTTGGAAGTGAAGGAAAAAAGAGACTAAAAGTTGCAGAGAATAAAGACCTAATTATCTCTGTCTTCTAAGCCTCTCTGCAAGTTGCATGGAAATTCCTTTTGGGTCAGAGGAGTGCAATTACTCAGTAATCTGTGGAGAGATGTCATCCTATAATCACCTGATGTTTGTTTGCCAGCAATTCTCATTAAATTTCCTTTAATTAAGAAGCAGTTGCATTGTATCTGGGGCCCTTTGATTGTCATTGACACTTTCTGAGAGTGAGGGCTGCTTTAAGTTGTAGAAGTGCATGTGCCCCTGCTAAAATCATTGATGTTGACCTGGGGATGTTTTAAGTGAAAGATGGGTCTGATGGACCAAGAGTTCCCATATGCCTTGGGATTCTCAGGTTTTGTTAACATGAGGCTTTATTTTACTGACATTACAGCAATTTCCTGGAAATTGCCTTGACCCAGTACAATTTCAGACTTTGTCATGTGACAACATACTTTAAGGTTGTGTTTTTAAGGGTTTCTGAGTTTTTAGGGGATCTGAGTGAGATGGCGCCACACTCATCCTTGAAATGGGGTTACTACAGCCCAACACTGTGTGCTGACCCTTCTGTGTGTAGATGTATTTGGCATAAATCTGTGGGGTAGCCCTGAGTGGTGCACGAGATATTTGAGCAACTCATTGAGGATGGAGCACCAGGCCTGTGCTGTACCAGTGACATCTTTGCAGGTGACTGGGTAGAGTGACACCCCATGGGCATTGCACACAGATAATGAGGAGTTCAGTTGCAAGAGAAATTGGTGAGAAATAACTGGACAGGAGAATATGTAGTGAAAAATTAATTTTTTGATCAAAACCGTTAAGAAGATATTGACTAAAACTTAGGGCTCCTGTCATGCTCTGCCCAAGAACTGCAGCCACGGCACTGAGATGGACACACACAAGTTATGCAAAGACCCTCTAGGGAAACTATTTTCCTTCTTTTGACTCCAGTAAAAAGCCCCCGAGTGTGGCTGAATGCTGGATTTATAACCCCCAAAGCAAATAATTCATAATGAATGCCCTATCCCATTTTAATTCATTCAGTGCTGTCCCTATATGGCAGGATGTCTAGAGGCCAAACACTGTTCCCATAATGTTGGTGCAATCCCATTGATACATTGATTTCAGGAGGTCACACCAGATTATCATAATGGCTCCTTCGGGCCACAAAAATCTATGAATACGAAAGCATGGGAGAACGAGTTCAGGAGAATGTAGAAAACTTAACTTTTTATTTTTGTATGGAAGCGTGAGAGACTTTTGAACATGAATGTGAACACTTTTCAGGTTGGTACATGTTGAAAGCTGCTACTATTGGATGGCTCTAGGGCAGTTTATGTGAAACCAGTTGGAGGTCTCTATATAGTTCCTTGGAGCTAAAAGTCGAGTGAAGTCAAAAAAGAGGCTTCACTGACTTCAAAAGGTCTCAAATCTGGTCCTCAGTGGATAAATATCCAAAACAACATCAAACTGTCCATTCTATGATGCCTCCTACATTCACTTTAACCCTCACTTTTTCTCCCTGCCAACAAAACCCAGCTTTATCTGAATATCCACTTTGAAACACAGGGAGAAACAATGACATCCTTTTAAAAACTGCTTTTTGAATGGGCACCAGAGTAATAAAAGATTGACAGTCTCTAAAATCAAATGTTTCAGGGAGAACTGATTGAATTTCCTCCATAAAACTCTCTTAAATACCCACATCCCTTCCCCAGGGACAAGTTTTCCATAAACAGGCAACATTCTTTTGTTGATTTTGTTGTATTTTTAACAGTCTTGTACAGTATCTTGTCAAGATGTCATCAATACAATTGCTTTGACATTTTTAGTGCAGCATTTGGAAGGCAGGTTGGGTTTTTCAGTCTGGCAAGCCAATATAAGTCAGTCTCTGATACTTAATTTCTCTATGAGATCCTTCACTTCTATTATAAACAGATCCAGCAGTTGAGAGATAAATTTCTTGGTAACAGTTTGGACTTTTTTATGAACCACCTGCAAGTTTTCTGCAAACAACATGTTTTATGGGAGCTCAAGGCAATGTTCACCCATCAAGACCTGACAGTAAGAAGTGGATGAATGAGGCCTTATCTCAGCCACACATGTAACCTTCTGTGTCCCCTGGCTTGACCTCCCTCTGCACTCATTTATGAAAATGATTCATCTTTAAAGAGCTTCCTCGCTCTGCCTGGAGGCTGTAGATCTTTCTGCACTGGACTTGTGCAGGCTGAGGTTATAAACTTCGGCATGGAAGGCACACAGAAAGGCTTAATTTTGAACATTAGGGGGAAAAAAGATGTGTACACTGTGTACACACTTAAAGAGGCAGGTTAAAGCACAGGCAGTTAAAAAAATCCCAATTTGGGAACACTGAGGATTTTAAAAAGGGGGTGGTTGGAAAGGTCTCTTATTAAGGTCATAATAGATTTTTATTTACCATCAAACTTTTTTTTAACTTATTTATTGTCATTATTTTTACTTCTTACTTTATGTGTGGATTTTGATGTTTTTGGGGTTTTTTTTTTGCCTATGGACAGTAAGGAATATAACATAATGCATTTGTAATTGTTATTGCTTTCTGGCTCTCAGACCTTCACACTAGAATGTACCCCAGATTCAACAACTGAGGAAAAACCAGATCAGCACAGTCTTTCATGACAAAATAATCTCTTGTAGCACTGTAAATAATAATTTTAAAAGTCAGCAAAAAAAAGCATTCTGTTGATTTTTTAGCAATATTTAAATATCTGAAATATATGTTAATAAAAAACCTCCTTGTGTCTCAAGCTTATTTCTACCTTTTTTTCTGTTATAGAAAGTAAACTCTTGCTCTTCTCAGCAAACCTGAACATCTAAGATTTAACATTAAAAATAATCTTTAAAAAATAAAGTCTGGTGTCAGCTTCTGAGTTATGTATTGAAGTTTCTTGGGTAGAATGCTTTTCATATTCATTTAGGATTTGTATCCTGTATATAAACGAGCTACCCAAACTGTAATCCAAAATGCTCGATCATCCACGCAGGAAAAAATCCAACCTTCACCTGTTATGGGATATCATTTAAGCCAGAGCTCATTTATTCATCTGGGCAGAAGCTGGGTTAGAGCCTGATTTCACTTTGCTTGGAGGTGAAACCTGTTACTAGGGCAGGCTTGAGCAAAAAGTTCATCCAGCACAGATAGCCCCTGCTCAGATTCCTTTCCACAGTTTCTTTCTTGAGATCCAGAGAAACTTTTGCACCACTAACAAAGAAAAGAGACACAGAGTCCAAGAGAATTTAAACTGAGAGAACTTGAGCTGTGTCCTCAGAAAGATGTGAGGGCTGGTCATGCTCATGTGTGTCAAAATTCTCTGTGGGAATACAGATCTTCAGGTTGGGTAGATCCAGCAGCAAAAAAATAGGATTTGATGAGTGAGACAAATCCCTGGAGATCTTTGTTGTGTTTGTTGTGAGATGCTGAATGTGGGCCTGAGAGCAGAACACTCTTATGGAAAGTGATCATTGTATTCTCCACAAGTATTTACTCCATGAAACAAGAAAATTCTTGTTCCTAGCGTGGAGGAACTTCTTGAGGAGAAATGAAAGCATTACAGGAATACCACTGTTATCTCCTAATTAGGTACTAAAAAATCCTGGAAATTCACAGCATAAGTTAAAACCCTGAAATTTCAGATACTCCTGTCATCCCTCAGTATGGAAAATAAATTCCCCCAGAGAACCTCTGCTCTGAAGTGATGCAGTGAAGTACACATGCCATTCTGTAGGAGTGTTTACTGTTCCAGAGTAAACAGGACACGCAATACATCTGTGTGTTGTAGCACTATCTAGGCAGTCATCACACCAATACGTTTCACCAGCTGATCATTTTAAAACTCCTGCTGTATTTTTTGTTCTCCCTATATGACTGAAGTTTTACAGAGTTTTTTTTATTTGTAATCTCAGACATTAAATACCATTGGTTCTGGTAAGAGCATTGGCCATTACCTCAGAGAGCTTTTGTTACTCTCCCTTGTTTATGCCTCAATGTATTTATTCAGGGCACTTTTAACCCATATAATCCTTTGTTGCTGAGCATTTTAGAGTCAAAAAGCTGTGTTTAGACATGTTGCATCGATGTAGCACTGAAGACACCAGGGAATAAATGATATGCCTGTGTAGGATAATGTCTTGGTCTGCAGTGAGGTGATCTGGGGCCCCAGGAATCACTGCCAGCTCTATTCTGGCACTCATCAGAGCTGGGGTAGTTGGATATGGGCACTCTGTGCTTTGACCCTTAGACCTCCCTTTTGCTGCCTCTTTTGAAGCAGATTCTCTGTCTCTCTGATCATTCAAGCAGCTTTTATCTATATGTCACTTAATATACAGTCATAATATATATAAAGCTTTTCTGTGTTTATGCACATCCAGAATATCCAAGTGAAGCTGTCATTAAACATCCAATGCCACCACTTGACTGGGGAAGCCTGGTTTATTTACCAGCTGTCTGTCATTAGTACATAGCTTTGAGGGTTAACAATTGAACCCAAAAGTCTTGTGATTGTGTTTATGGTACTTGATTGGGCATATTTAATACACTTAAGAGTAACATTGAATTTGATTGTATTTGATTCAAAGATTTCCTGGAGAAATTTTTTCAGCTGGAGGGAGGGAGGGACAGAGGTAGACAGACAGCAGAGCTCTCATGTGTAAAAGGTGATAAACATCCTGACTGAGGAACAGAAGGTTGGCAGCTTCAGCAGATCAAGTGTATCTTAGTGGTGCTAAGTAAACTAAACTGATTCAGAGAGGCTGCAGATATTAAAGATCCTGGATACCCATGAATAAGGATTAAAGCTCTTATTCTTTTCTATTCTAAACGATTCCAGCCCTTCTGTCATTGGCATGGTATCAAAGATCTACACCTACCAAAGAACTTACCTATCACAGCTTGGGATTCAGTAGCTTGTAGCTCTTAGGAGCTTTGTTGATAAGGAGTTGCCCAATTTAGGCAAGTAAGTTTCTTATGCAATGCATTGGGCATTAAGCACTTCTGAAAGGGTTTAACATGTGACAGCACAAGGTAAAACCCAGTCTGAGGGCAGGAAAGCCAAGGGTAGGTGTGAGTCTTTGTGCTCTTTTCTCCTCAGAAGCCAGATGCCCAACTCCAGATTTGGAGGCAAATATTGTCTTTCATTCAGGTTTCACGGGCTTCTTGTCAGTCCATGAACTACATCTCCAAGTCAGTTGAAACACTCATTTGGTATCTTGGAAACTCCCTTTCAGATCTTCCTGTTCTTACTAGAAGAGATCTGAGTCTCCTACTTCAATGAATTACAAGTTAAAATACAGGGTCATTATGTCTTCTTTGGACATTTCATTCAAAAGTGGAACACATAAGACACTGATGACCAGAATAATCTCTTCATTTCTAGCTTTGCTAGGTAAAAAATAAGACGTGAAAATTCAGCTCCTTCATTGCCTATTAAGAATATTGGGGCTTTGAAGAGGGGTCAAAACCAGCTGTGCATTTGTACATTTTAAAACATATTTATACATATTACTTTTTTATGTATTTCTGTATATTTATGCATATTAATAAGTCAGCTATGCATTTGATCAGCCAGCTATAGCTGCTACCTGCCCATGCAGCATTAATACATGATTTCTAGATCTTCCTATCTCTTGTTGAATTCTCACAACCACTGAGATCAGGTTTGTGCCTGTGCAAGGAAGAAATCCAGAGCACTTCAGCATCAGAGAATTTGTCACTGATTTGCAACACCTTAAGGAGCAGCTCTTTCTCTTACAGAACTGTGATAGTGCTACTCCATGGCTAATTTTGGTGCTTGCAAACTGACACACAGAGAGCTTGTGAATCACCTCTCATTTCATGTTTCCCACTACTAATCCTCTGAGAGGTGTTTGGCAGAAGCAATGGCACAACAGAAAGGACAACAGCCACAGGGCCTTTTTTTGGGCACAGGGATATTTTCTGCCTATTTCATATTTCATAGAATACCAAACCTGAACCATGGGAAGAAGCTGGATGGGCGCTAAATGAGTTTCCTGTGCCTGATTGCCATGCAGGCTTGGGAGTTTTCACCCTAGTTTGTTTAGATAGCTGCCTCTGATCATCTCAACTTTCTTATTTATTGGCACGCTGACAGCATGCCAGTGGCAAGACAACTCCCTCCAGGAGTTCCCATCGTTTGGATCACAGCTTCCTCCCTCTCCACCTACTGCAGCTATTAGGCACATCCAATATACACCTCGGCATGCATGCACTGAACTGCCTGGGTGAACCCAAGGAGCAGCCAACTCTGAATACAAAACAGGCTTCCAAATAATAATAATACCCGTGGAGCCTGAAGAGTTAGTTGCCTTCCTTGCCCAAAAGGCTTTTTAGGGGTTTTGGGAAGGGAAAGGAATGGCTTTTGAAACCCAGGTTAAATCCTGCAGTGGAGACTTTAATTTTTGAGTGCCTCCATGCTTTTGGGGTGCTCAGTTTGGGGCACCTGAAGTGGCCTTGAAGCTAAGCTTCCTCTTCAGCTGTTAGATTTCATAGGATGGGGGTATTCAACATGCAGCCAGAGCTCATTTTGCAGTGGCTCTCTGGCTCCTCACCCCCAAAGTGTTAATTTAGCCCACAAAAATGGCTAAGCCTGAGGGACCTAGGGGTTGGCTAACAAGGGTTTTGGTCTGTGCAGATGCAGGAATATTCCAGCGCAGGACAGGACTTGTTTCCTGCACTAACTCTCCTTAAACCCAGCTGCTAATAAATGGTAGTGAGGAGGGGATATTTTTCCCTCCTTTCAAATGGACAGGCTATCAGATGGAGCATCAGGCAGTGCTTCCAGGATGGAGGCACTTTTCTCCACTTTTCTCCACTTTTCCTCATTACCAGGCAATGTTCTAGATGAGGAGGCACTGGTAGACTTGCCAAGTGCCAGAAGTAACAGGAATGAAAACTTGGGGGATTTCCCAGCCAATTTTCACAGTAAAGAATCCCAGATGAGTGTTTCTGCTTCTGAATCACTAGTTATTTAGTACTGGGGTGGTTATTTAGACAGTCCAGAGAGGTGAAGAGCTGTGAGAGGTGCCCCAGTTTTTTACAGAAGCCTGCCCATGTCACCAGCTGGAGTGTGAGGAGGTGTCTCTAGACCCCACTGCACCCTCCTCTCTTCAGGCAGCCAGAAACCTTCAATTTTCTGTACCTTCCAGGCAGAAAATAGGGAAGCTAAATTGCCTAAAAATAGAAGTATTTAGCAGTACACTTATTTTCAGATTACTTACTTTTCTAAGTAGAAGAGCATTTAAAGTGAATAGTATGATGTGGCCATCACTTGATCTGCTCCCTGAATAAAACAGCTGTGTGAAACAAGGACATAAAAAGAGCTGTATCAGCAATACAGGGATCCACCTAACATATGTACCTCCTTCTGACAGGGGCCAAGAATTAATACATGCTTGGGGAAAAGTAAAATAGCAAAGTGAGACTTCCTCAGAGCACTCTCACATCTTGAGATTTGCATTGCAGCGTCTTCCGGAGCCAGAGGTAATGTCTTTGTATTTAATAGCTCTTGAAGAATTTTTCTTTCATGAACTTGTCCAGTCCTTTTTGAACCCATGTAAATTTACAGCATCCACAACATCCTGTGGCAAGGAGTTCCACAGCTTAATTATACATTGTATGAAGAATCATTTCCCTTTGTTTGTTTTGAACCCGTCTCCTCCATGTTCCATTTGATGTCCCCTAGCTCTTGTTTTGGAAAAGACAGAGAACAATTGGTCGTCATTTCCATGCCTCTTTTATTTCATAGATCTCTGTCATCTATTCCTCATTCACAGCCTGGTCCTTAATGAGCAATCTAAGTTATCACACTGACTCTTGATTACTTAAAATTGTTCTTCCCACCTGATGGGAATCCACATTGGGCAGAGAGAAGTGAAAGGGTGTTTAGAATCAGGAAGAAAAAAATGTCTGGGTGGATTTGTAATATCAGCAACCATCACCATTTACAGGGAACAATCTTTGATCTGCGGGTACTTGGGAAATTCCTCTCAACCATCTGTCTGAGGATTTATGAAGGAGTTCCCTGTCTTGCAAGTACACTGCAAAAGCAATCAGAGGATAACACCACATCTAAATCTGCTTATCAAAACCACTATCAGGAAGAGATGACAAAAATATACTGTATGTTTACCGAAAGATCAGTTCTCTTTGTTAACTTTTGGTTCAAATTATATAGCCAGTAGACACTTAACATGTTATCTCCCTGAGATATCAGCGATATTGTATTACAACATTACAGAGAGCTTTATAGACTAGTGACAAGAAGCTGAGAGTTTCTCAACTGACATATAATTATCTAATGTGCTTGATGTGCCAAAAATTGCTACTCTACATGGGCGAACAGAAAGCACAGAAAGAGAAACAGAGAATACCTGAAGGATTTGGGAGGAAAGTGGAAAAAAACAACCTTTATAAGCAGGGGCTGTTTCTCAGAAAAAAATATGTCTGGAAAATAATAAATCACAATTGTTTTAATAATAATAATCTTTAAAAGTGCTCATCTTATATTAAGCATTACTTAATTTAATGAATTTCTAAAATCTGATCTTTCAGAAAACCAACTGATTTGTTCATTCTGAGGCTCACAATCTAGAAGAAAATTCTGACAGTAAAAGCTGAGTCAGTGTCCAGACAATTTCAAGATTTGGGGTCTTTGGAGAAGTTCTAGGTAGGGGAGGGAACTCCTGAAATATTCAGTGTTGGGACAGGAGGTCGGAGCAGTTTAAGTCACCCTGGTCTGTTTGCACAGTTGCGTTTGCGACATCAGAGGATTGCGTGTTCCTGCCTGGCTCCTGTGATTTGCTCCCAGGTTACCTCAATCTCACTAACTGCTGTCCTGAAGATTTAGCAAGATTCCAAGAAACAGCTGGAGGCTTTTCCAGGTGGCTGGAGAAAGGACGGGGAAGGTACATTTCTTTCTTATAGATCAAAAAACTTATAAACTTGGTGCAATAAAGAATAGGTATTCAGCAAAAGCAAAGATGGGTAGGTGGTTCTTCCATTTCATGTCAATGACTATTGTCTTTTCAGATGCATTTGAACCCAGTTACTAGTAGAGAAAATATCATATTCCATATAAACCTACAGGTGTACCCAGGAGGTCAATGTTTATAATCTTGCAGCAGTCTGACACTCATCAGAACAGAGTGATCATGGGACCCAGATTCTCAAAGGTATTCAGACATCTCTCCCTGATTAATCTGTACACTTGAATATATTCTGAGTTCTGTGCATAAATATGGATTATTTTAAAGGAAAAACAGTACTTGATTTTTTAAACTGAATTCAAATGATCCAAAATCCAAAATTATAATCCAAAATTTTTACTTTATGGCAAGTCATTGCAGAGATAAATGCTATTTTGTATGCCTGGAAACATGTTTATCTTCTTGCTATCTAATGAACCTTCCTTCCAATTTTGATACAACAGACTGTCCCTGCTTCTCATTTAACAAAATTTATTCACGTAATAGAGAACCTGACGTATCTCGTGAGAAAATTAGCCTTTATTCAGTATTGCCCTGTTCTTTTCTTGTCTTTATCTTGAAGGAAGGACTGATTTTCATTGCCTGCCTTCTGATTTGATCGCAGCCTTTCTGGAGCAGACTCTTTCTTTTTTTTCCCCATGATTCTTTGCTCTTTTGAGCAGCATGCAGTGATCTGGGCTAATTTTGTTTTTTGACATCCTTAAGTATTGTGTGACTGCTGGACTGCTAAATGTACAACTAAACATTGCACACATACAGTAAATCATAGCAACAATTAGAATACCTGAGTTCTCAGAAATTTCTCATCCTTACTTGCTGTTGGAAAAGAGAACTTTACCTACCCAATATCTTAAGATATAAACTTGCTTGTCCATGGCTGACTCCTCACTTTTTGTTTTTATTTATTTTTCTTTCTTTCATTCTATTTTTCTTTCCCTCTATTTTTCTTTCCCGGGCATGCAAGATTCAGGTAAATTGAATTAAGTGTTTTTTTCTCAGGTTTCTCCAGCTGTTTATCTGTCTTCTACTCATTTCAGTTAAATCAGGTGTGGGTAAAATGATACAGTTCTCCCTTGTAGATAAAAATGAATCAACTTCTTGCTCTGCTTATTAGGCAAGAAAAAAAAAAAGAGGGAAAACCAGATTGCATTCTAAACTGCAACTTTTCCCTTAATTACAACTTGAGAACGAAATAAATTCAGCTGCTAGGCAAACAATTATCTTTCTGTGAAATTTTTTATCTTCATTAGTGTTAATGTGCTTTCTGTGTGTCAGACCACCTGCTTTTCAGAAGTCCCATAAAAGTATTTCTTAAGGGCCCAGCTCTACCCAGCCCATAGCTGAGTGAGCTGGAGGGAGTGAGGTAGAGCTTCTACTTACATGATGCAATTGCCAAGCAGAACTGCAGCTCTTATCCTTCAGGGCCAACATGCCTCACAGGAATCACAAAAAAAGTGAACAGGAGCCTTGCTGCAAAAGGAGGAACCTGAGACAGCTCTGATTCCTGTTTTGGCAGAGGGTCTTCAAGAATTTGGGGTGGTCTGTGGCTTATACATAGTTTTCTTTCCCAAACTCTTACATATGTGATTTGCAATGCCTCCTGTGGTTTAATATGACTGCTGAAAATTGGTTCTATCCCTTGTCTTAGTTTGAAGACAGGTGTGCTTGCTAGGAAAAACCCAAGTCTCCATTGAAATGGGGAATGCAAACTTCCTCCCTCCAAATTGCTATAATTTTGGAACTAAAGGGGGCTCTCAGGCAAAGAGTTGGATATAGGAATAACCAAATAGGAATAATAAGTTCTTTACTAGTGAGTTTAACAAGATAAACAGAGTAACAGTAACTATAGTATTAACACCAAACAGAGTTAGGATACAATCACAGTATTTTCTGATGCTGGCACCTTTCTGGGGGGCACGAGCAGTGGTCCCGAGGGACGAGATGGATTGAAGGCTCGGCAGCAGGGGTTGAAGCTGTAGGAAATGTCCTGGCAGGCAGGAGAAACGGTGTGGAGAAACCCAGAGCAAAACCAAAGCAGCTGTGGGTGCAGGGTGATGAGGCAGCAGCTCCTGGCAGGGCAGGGAGAGAGACCAGGGTCTGAATTCCCGGGATACCCATGAAAAGTCACTCCAAGTTCAGCTCCAGGTGAGGTCTGGTGAGATTTCTCTGAGTCAAAAGACTGAACTCTCCAGTTCCCTCCGAGCCCCCAGGAGAGAGGTGTAGTCAGTGCCACCCTCTCGCTGACAGTTACCTCCTTTGTCCCTTCTAAATACCTTTATGTGCCCACAAGCACCCAGCAGTCACCTTTCTATCAACTTTTTTGGAAAAAAAATCTATAAGAAAGCTACTCAACCCCCAACACCCTTCAGCATGGAATTTTGAGTAAAAGATGGAGGAAAAATTGAGCTTTTTGTTGCCTCATGAATGTCTGGATATCTAACCAGATTTTCTCTGACAAAAGGGCCAACACAGATGTAAGGAAAATGTTTTGCAGTAGAACCTCTTTCAGACCTCTGAAACTTTAGTTTGCAGAGTGAGGTGGGAAGAAGGGAGCTGTAGCTGCAACAGGCCAGTCTGGTGGAGTGTCCCAGTCCCTCATGGCAGCTTTACAAACCCACTCCTTCTTGTTTACTCAGTAATTGCTCCTGCCCTTATTTTCTAACAGAGAGGAAGGGAAAAGGAAAGGTAATGTGACCTTTGGTATTTTGAAATAACATGATAACTATGCACATCTTCAAAGGACATGACTGTTGAAGAACAGCTGGGGATGGTGGTGGGAACAGCCTCCCCCTGACATTCAGGCCTGGTGGAGGAACCAGAAGAACCTGCAGAGCTCGTGAGAAGCAGTGGGGAAAACTAGGAGTGGCCAGAACAGCCTCATTGTCCCCTTTCATTATATCTGAGATTGACCTTTATTAGTTGCCTCTGGGTATGGAATGGGCTGAGCTGAAGCTCTTCAGAGGAGGTAGAACACAAGCACCCATGCAAAGCATGGAAAAGGAGGAGGCAGGGTGAACGGGAAAGCCAAAGGGAGATTGCACTGAGTGCTGATGTTCTCCCTTGAGGGCCCTGACTAACCACTGTAGGAGCTAAGCACGCTTTTAAGCACTCAGCTTTCCAACATCTGGGTAGAACAGGAAAAGATTATTACTTTTGTTCATGTGAAACAGGAATGGTGAAGCCAAAGACATCTGAATGCCCCTGAGGATGCTGGTCAGAGAAATTAAATTCTAATTATCTTCTAGAATCATCGCTTAATGGAAATTGAGGGTTTTTTCAAACATCAGCTTTTCTGGAGGTGTGGGGAATTGGAAAATGAGACAATCTGAAGGGACAATTTTGATTCTTAGAAAAAGAAAATAAGGTTATTTCTCATTGCACACTAAATAATTTTCATAAAAATTACTCATAAAAGACAAATCTACAGCAGAGAAAGAATAAACAAAAAGCTGAAAGTATTTGAGTGAAGCCAACCATGAAGGAAAAGAAATAATAAGTTTGTGGCCTTTGAGGAGATCTTATAAAACATTGCAAAATGTTGCCCGGTAGGGTGGATGGAGAAAATGATCCTCAGGGATCCCCAACCCTATAATTATGATTCTGTGGTCACCATCAGCATTGATAAGTTCCCTCAACATTGTGAACATGCAAAATTTTTGAGTATCAACAAAAAGCTAATTTTTTGAGAAGACAACATATGTATGGGGGTTTTGCTTAAAGAAAAGATTCCCAAATAAATCTCTTCTGCTGTTGGTTAAGAAAAGTCTGTGTGAAGCACTGAGATAATTTTTAACTATAGTCTAGGGAAGTTCTTCATATGATCCTCTCATTAATATTGACCTGATAGACAGTGTTCTATGAACAGAACCTTATAATAGATTCTGACTTTATGACTGGGTTCAGATTCAGCAGGAATGTATTCTGGTTTTCACCTCCCTGTAGTCCTGAGAAAGGCTGGAGGTTTATTTAGTGAGTCCGCCACTTCTTTCTGAAGCACAGAAAAGAAGATTAAAGGAGCCTTGACTCCTTCCAACTTGCTCTCCTCCTTCTTCTTCCCTCCCCTGCACACATTGCTGAGTGCAGCTGGAATGGGGCAAGGCAGGTGGCTGCCAATGTTTGCTGCTTAAAATCACTCAGCAACAGAAGGGTACAGCTTTCCAGCACCTCTGGAGCTATGGTATGGCTGTATAGCCAGGAGGAGGGAGCAGTGGTTGGAAACAAGAGTCCTCTCCCCTCTTCTTTTGAGGAAAATATAAGCATGGCTGGAGTACCATGATAGGGGTGTCAAGAATAACCTGGAAACTCAGGTTTAATATGTACATTTAAAAAAAAAAAATATCCCAAAGATCAAGTGATGTTAATACTTTAAAACAATGCATTAGATTTAGGGAGAGAAGAAAAGGGCATTTAAATAAGATTTTACTTCACTGTGTGTAATTATTTTCTGCAAATGGGCCTTATTTTCAGTGTAAGAAGAAATTGGTAACTCAAAGTCCCCTCAGCAGTGGGCTTGCAGACAAAAGGTACCTGCATCTTCCTTCAGAGCAGCTGCCATGGCCTGCAGGCACATTCAGGCCCTCTGAGATTAGAGATGGACACTTTGAAGATGGAGAAGCCTCACCTTGCTGTTCCTGCTAATGCCTCCAGTGCTGCTGTCCTCCCCTCAGGGGGTGTAGTGACCTCTGGGGTACATCTTGGGCATCTACAATTATTTACTAATAGTGATCATAATAAAAGAGCATGCACCACTCTATTCTTGCACTTTCACGTTGGCATGTTTTACAAACACGAAGGAAAGAAGTTTCCCACGGGCCCTGGGAGGCAGGGAGCAGACCCTCACAAAGGGAGCAAGACTCCAGCTGGGAGAGGTGTCAGGACGGAGGTTTGTTTCTGGGGAAAGGTAATCACTGTTTTGGGAAACCTGACAACTGTGCCGGGAGGAAGGAGGCTGCTGGTGCACGGGCGTGTGGAGGCAAGCTCCCTGCTGACAGGGGAGAGCTCCCAGTGCCGGCACCCGAACCCAGGCATCAATCAAGCTGAGGCCACCTGAGCACTGCCAGCACTCGGCGACCAGACAGAGGCGGCACATGATGCAATGGGCACAGGTGTGCAGCCGGCACCGGGCAAAGGCAGCAGGGCTTTGCATACATAACGCGCCTCTCCTCTGAAGTTCTCAAGGCGATTTGCAAGCATTAATTAATTCTCACAACGCCCAGGGATGGTAGGCAAGGCAGTGTCACTGGCAAATTAATTTCATAGGTAGTGTCTTTGATATCACACGCTCATGTGCTCGCTGCGCAGGATTTGAGGCATTATGTTGTTTCCCCAACACACCTGCTGCCCTTCAGCTCTTCTACGCAGCATCCTGGAAGAAATTATTGTTATTTCTATTATTATTATTGCTGTTGTTACTATTATTATTAGCTTTATTACAGCAGGACTGGTGCTATGAAGTGCATACCTGCATCTGAAGAGAAAGTCATTGCCCCAGAGAGCTCATAACCTAAACAGGCAAGATCCGTATTTGTGCAAGTCTGTGCTCGCTCTCCAAGAATGTTGGCTGTAAAATACCTCAGTAAAGTTTGTGCTGGGGTTGACAAAGATTGGCCTGTCTGCTGGGTTTTTTTTTGCAGCTCTGCATTTAATCTGTGTTGTAGGCTGATGGGGCATGAAGATGTTCTCACCTAAAGATTTCCAGAGCTCTGGGAGGGTGGTGCCACCTGAGAGCTCCACTGACAGGGGTTGACAACAAGCAGATATGATGTCAATATGGAGAATTGAATATATAGTGAGGCTTTTGTCAATAAATGACAGTCTTATACAAAATTATAAAAATTAAGTTCATTTCTTTTTCACTTTCAGAGTGAGCTTAAATGGAAAAGGAGTGGGAATGATGAAGATAAATTTCTCATAGTAATTGAAACTAGCAGGATATAGAAATTTATCAGCCAGATCTATCTAAAATTTTCTGGGCTTGGGAACAGACATATTACTGATTGAATTTTACCAATACAGGGAATTCAGGACATTTAATAGCTTGCTTCAAAGCTTTTTATTTCTTTCCTCATCTCTTTTCTTCCTGTTGGTATTTGATTTTTTGCTTCCTCCCCTCTCCGTTTTCTTTTTTTTTTTCAATCCATTTCCCAGTCAGGTGATCCCAGCTAGGAGATACAGATTGCTCCCCTCAGCTGGCCTAAGGCATGCATAAAAAAATCACTTTCATTCAACAGGATATCTAACCTCTTTGTGTGTACTGATATATCAGTGCTTTTTTATGTGTGACATAAATATTTATCTACTGGATAACAGGATGCAAGTGCCATGGTTTGCAGCACTGTAGAACTGACCTTCAGTCTGGAATTCATGTGTTTCTTCAGTAATTTATATTGCAGGTTAACCTTACACTTTGTCTTTTCTATCTGTGCCCTGGGGAAAGGCAAGTAGTCCAATGTCAGTTCCAGGTAATCTGGATTTTGAGTCACTTCTCTTTGGAAATTCTGTTCTATTTATTGGGCCTGGAACTTTAAAGAAGAAAGAGACCTGATAACATCATATCCAGTGCAATTTCATTAATTTGTCATATGATATTTTGAGATCTAGTTAAGTGCTGATGGTGTCATGGCCTTTGTTTGGGACAGGTCCTTGACTTGGGAGTTAAATTATGGCAATTTTAATTTTTTCTGTCATTACAGATTGGTAGATGTTGTGTGTAGATCACAAATAACACAGGTGTGAGTATGCTCCCTTGTGGTAAGCCATTTTGTTGTCACACCATTTACTCCATTTCTTTCAAAGTTTATGGTGAAATAATTTGTTTTCTAATAAAGATTGTATCAGACACACTCTGTGATGATCTTTCAGTATGATAAGCATTTTGGCAGGGCATCCCACTAGCTCAAGCAAGAAAAGGAAGCAGAGATGCTACTTTTTTTTCTCACCAATAACGTTGTGCTGAGAATACCCACCAAGCTCTGGAAGACCAAAGTTTAATCCCTCTTCTGCTTAAGGGGATTTGAACTTGTCTCTCCACTTCCCTGACTGCCCTAACCACTAGGGTAAAGAATATTCTAGGGCAGGGCATTCTCAGTTCCTCATATTGAAACCATTTCACTTTGCATAGGTTAATTAAATATTCATGGGAAAAGGAAGATGGCAAACCTATGCAAATGACTATGTATCTTCGTGGTATAGTCTTTCATTTGGGAGCAGAGGGCCTGGCTTCCATTATCCACATCAATGAATACTTAAATGAGAAATACAAGAAACATTCATAGAAGCAGGCACAGGAACTAAGGACTTCCTCTTCCAGGTGAATACTAACCACTGAACTAGAAATCATTCTCCCCGTGACACAGGAAATAGTGAAATATATTATACAAATAAAACTGCTCCAACAAGAGAACTTTAGACAGGTCTGTCTTGAAACCTTGCACTGTGAATATTCACCCATAACTTGAGACTTGGGTTCAAGTTCCTTGAGAAGAAACTATGAGCTTTAATTACCAAGGTGTGTACAGTCCATCCCTGGTTAAAAAAAGGGCATTGCCACTATTTCTTGCTCTTGCTTGCCTGCTTAATTTTTTATGCCTTTTTTAGGTGATCAAAGGGTGGTTGTGCTGATGAAGGGTGTATTTATTTTGTACAATGTTTGTTGTGCACCGTATTTGGATGTTGCCTTATTTGGTTGAGTCACAAGGATGGCTGATTGCCTTCTGCACTGTAGAGGCCTTCCCACCACTGACAGACTGTGCTGCTGAAGGGAAACTTATGTTGTTGCTAATTTCATTGTATGGAGACTCACCACTTGTCTCTGGTCAATGACATTCCCACCAATTTCCAAGTAAACCTCCTCTTCACCAGTCCTAGTGAGACTGAGGTGAGCTTGGGAAACTCCACTAAGCAGATCTTGCAGATGGAGAAGGAAGAGGAATTTTTAGAATGCGTTTATTTGATTTTCATGACAAGGTTTTGACGGAAGAAGGACTGCAGGAGTTCCATGAGGACACCAGAAGTTGCATCCATGCTGGAGAGAGCCAGATTGGGCTGGCTCCAGGACAGACCTACAACTGAACACAGGGGACATTTGTAGTGGTAACATTTAAGAAAGGGCAAAAAATGCTACACAGGAGACGGGAGAAAAAAAAGGAAAAGATATGAGGCACAACCCTGCAGACACCAAACCCAGTGAAGAAGGAGGGGGAGGATGTGCTCCAGTCACCTCCAGCCCATGGAGAAGACCGTGGGGAGGCAGCTGCCCCCTTGCAGCCTACGGAGGTCCTCAGTGGGGCAGAGATCCAAATGCAGCTTGAGGAGGACCCAGAGCAGGTGGATGTGCCTTGAAGGAAGCTGCAGCCTGTGGAGAAGCCACTCTGGAGCAGATCCCTGGCAGGAATTGCAGGCCATAGAGAGGAGTCCATGTAGAGCAGGTTTCCTGGCAGGACATGTGAAACCTTAGGGAACCATGCCAGAACAGTTTGTGAAGATCTGCAGCTCATAAGAAGGATCCACACTGGAGGAGTTCACAAAGGCCAGAAGCTCATAGGAGAGACTCCACACTCAAGCAGGGCAAGAACATGAGAAGGAAGGAGCAGCAAGGATGAAGACTTGTGAACTCATCCCAACCCCTTTTTGATATCCACCTGGGCCACTTTGAGGGAGGAAGGGGGAAGGTATTTTTAGTTTTGTTCGTATTTCTCATTTTCCCACTCTGAGTATTTGGCAATAAGTTAATTTCCCTAAGTTGAGCCTATTTTGACCATGACTGTAAGTGATGTCCTTGTCCTTATCTTGACCCATGAGCTTTTAATCATATTTTCTCTTCCAGTCCTGTTGAGAAGGGAGAGTGATAGAGCAGTTTGGTGGGCACCTGGCAGCCAGCCAAGGTCAGCCTACCACAAGGATTTTGTCTCATCTTGCTTTAATTATTTATAACAGAGTTGGCCTCATCTGAGCTAATCTGGGATTTACTGTCAGTCAGCAGAGAGAAACAAGATTTCCAAGAGGCAGTTTCATCTGCATCCTAACAAAGCAGATGAAACTTATAGTTCAAGCCCTGGCTGCTCTGTGGGCAAGGATTCCTAGAGTGTCTAACCCAGACAGAGGTATCTACATCACATATGCCAAAAGTTCAGAAGGTGGCTCCTTCTTCTGCATTTTACTGTTTCATCAAGATTTATTTGTGGTCTGTGGTTCTGATTGCCCTGGAGACTTGAGATGGTACTGCACACACCCAGTGGCAGAAGAGCTTTGTAAAGGGAAAATGTGAGCTCTGTTCACAGGATGGAATTCTGAGCAGTGCTGAGTCCCACTCTGGTAGCAAAGGGCACTGGTGGCACTGCCCCAGATGCAGAGGCAGCACTGATGCTTCAGCCAGGTGCTGCAGTTGTATTAGAAGCCCTCAGAAAAATTCAAGTGCAGAATGACACTGATGCACCCATACTCCTGAATGAGCTTGTTCACACCCAGCTGAGATCTCTCTGCCTCTCCTCTATTACTGCAGAGGTGCCAGAATCTTTAGGACATCTGGGCCTTACTGACAGCTGGATCTCAAAGGCACCCAGGACATGAATCTATTTCAAAAAGCAGCAGTCATTTTTCCTCATCTCTGTACAGCTTTCGGGATAAGTGGTTGCAGAAGCATATCAGTGTTCAAGAAGTTACAAACTCAAAGGAAACTAAAAGTGTCATGCCCATTCTTTGAATCTTTATATAGTTCTTATTCTTTGTTTTAATTAATATCAGATTTATTTCAAGAAATTAAAATATGCTCACATCTGGCTTTAATCCCTTATATTTTCCTTAGTCAGTAGACCATACTTCTGCATTTTCACAAAAACATGAAGAATCAGGATGAACCCGAGCACACTGATAATGCTGTTTCATCTGGCTTCCCAAAGGCACAATGCATCATTTCAGATGTTGCAAAGCTGAGTCACTGACACTGATGTGACTAATCTTAACGATGTGCTTTGATTCCGTAATATGTCGCTGTAAACTTTGACACGTTTGATACATTCATCTCAGCATTCCAGGGGAACTTTCTGTTCCCACAGTGAATCTGCTCACTAGGAAGACAAATTGCCTGTGGATAAAAAAAACCCTGGCCCAGCCCTTGAAACACACTAACTAATTTTCCTTTAAATTTGTCTATGGACCAAATTTTGCCCTCATCAGTGGGATGCAGCTTTCATTGAATATACTATTCATGTATCCAAAGGCAAAATTTGTTCCTATCTATCAATCTACCTACTATTTTATCTACTATCTGTCTGCTTAACTCTATTAATTAGTTAATGTTTGTAAAACACTCAAAAGATGTAAAGCCCTATAGAAATGCTAAGTATTATAATTATTGTTATCTGGCTGCTGTATCTCTTTACCTATCTAGCTATCTACCTTCTCTATCTATTATAATAACAATAATACTTAACACTTATATAGTGTTCTTAATCTTCAAAGTACTTTACAAACATTAACTAATTAATCTAATCTAGTCATCTTGCAAACAACTCTTTTAACAAACCAGTGGCTGTTTCTGTAAAATAAAATTCTTTGCAAAAAGAAGAATTGTACTTTGAGGGGGGGTTATTTTGTTCAGGTTTGGCTATGATAAGGTAATAAATATGTATAAAAGCAAAGCAGCAAGAGGATGGATGAGAGAAGCTCCATCACTAGGTAAGATATAGCTTATATGTTGCAGTTACAGACCAAGAAGATGTCTCCTGGTCAGCTTATTCCTGAATTCTGTGCTATCTTAGTTTTAATATAGAAGTTTCCCGCTACAAAAATGTGATTTTTTTGTTGTTTTTTTATAGTGAGCCATTAAATGTTTCAACAAATTTCCTTTTACTCGATTATTCTCTAACAAGAAGCAAGGCCAAGGCTGACAAATGCAACATCTCAAGCTGAGCTCTTTACCTCCACATCAGCAAAGACACTTAGGCAACTTTTTTTTGTCCTTACAGAAACTGTGATGATGGTGACACAGAAATTGCAAATTATACATGAGGGCAATGGGGCAAGGAGTCCAAAACCATTGAGAGGAAGAGAACAGCGTAATTTTAAGACAAAATCCTGAATAGCTCTGCAGATCTTCATCTAGACTCACACTGGCACTGAGAAAAGGTAGTATGTATTTTCAGAGACAGCATTCTGGAAGTGCACGGGAGAGACCAAGAAGTATCTGAAGGGTGTTTTGGGTTACCTTTGTGCTTCTAAACAAGTGAAGGTGACACACTCAGATCAAGCACTGCTTAACAATGATCACCCAACTTCCTGACTTGGCTTTAGACTGTGATTTTCAAGAAAAATCTTCAACAGAGAGGGGTAAGAGAGCTCTCCTGTGCCATTTATACTTGGACTAAGAATAATCCCTGACTCTCTTACACATGAGATAGGAGGTATAGACATAATGAAAGCTTATCCAGACTTCATGTGGCTTACAACAGAGAGAAGAAAATGAAACAAAATCAAATAGAAAAAAGATTCTGTTTTCCACTTGATGAAAGGGTAAAATATTTCTTATATTCTCCTTCTTCTTCTTCTTCTTCTTCTTCTTCTTCTTCTTCTTCTTCTTCTTCTTCTTCTCCTTCTTCTTCTTCTTCTTCTTCTTCTTCTTCTTCTTCTCCTCCTTCTTCTTCTTCTTCTTCTTCTTCTTCTTCTTCTTCTTCTTCTTCTTCTTCTTCTCTCCTCCTTCTCTGTCTCCTTTTATTTCTGGTATTTTTTCAATCTGTCCTACTTATTTACATAGACAAAATGTGCAGGGACAGTTCTGGTAAAACCTAACACAAAAACAAATTAGGATTCTCCACTGAGTTTTAGCATCGCAGTCAGACAAGCAGCAAAACTATGATCACTATTGCACAGATAATTTTGTCTCTATTAATTCTATAAAGAAAAAATAAAGGAATAAAAAAAGAGTCACTTTTGACAATTTACCAACGTCTCTTTTTCCAGAAGCTAGGTTAACAGAAATCATACCTCCTCCAACTAAAAAAATATCAACAAATTTTTATATTGTGTTCTCAGACTCTCTTGCAGCTATGGATGCATTTTCCAGGTACAAGCTCAAAGCACCACTTTACCACTGTAAAAGATTTCAGAAGTATAGCTTCCTTTTGTGGAACTGCCTGGATAGAGCTGTCATCCTGCAGTAGGTATGTTTTTAAATGAAAAATGAAGCAAAACAAAACAAAAATGTGTTATTGAAGGCAGTGACACAGGGCTGAATTCAGGTTGTACATCATTCATCCTGTCATCCAGAATAGAATGGCACATTGAGTGGGAGCAATTACAGGCAAATCAGGCTTCCAATACAATCAATGCAATAAGCAGCTGGGCTGTTTGTGTTACAAATTCACAGAAGATGATCTGAATGTGGTTCCTGTCAGTCAGGCATGACAGCCAGCTAGGCTGAAATCCAGGTGATAGGGGCTCAGCCACGCACTCCCCGAGTCACCTTGTACACAAGTCCTAATCTAACCCCGACCTTCACATCTTATTCCTCCTCTAGCAGTGCACTTCATAAATACAGGGCTTTGATGGCCTTAAATATTATAGCCAGGGGGGTTTGAAAATGAAAGTGCTGAGTTGAAGCTATGGTTGCAAATGAGAAACATGCACTCAGTTAGCATCTACTAATAAGAGGTGCCTTAAGGTACATGGCATATAGAAACCTCTAATTAAAGGCTGAGGTTGGAAAAAAAATGGATCAAGAATCTGGGAGAGATTTGTGTAGAAGGGGTGAAAATTTCACCAAGTGATTGCAAAATATTACATTCCTGGAACACACTTGCAGAAATGACATATCTCAAAGGTGGAAAGGTAAAGTCGATGCAGAAGGGACTTGGATCCTCTTTAGAGGAGCAGTAAAGGAATTATAAAGTTATTTGGTTTTGGATAGGTGGGATAGGGCTCCTTGTTTTCACCTTGACCCCTCTATTCACTACAAAGTGTCTTTAACAAAGTGCCTTAAATACAACTACACCTCCTCCTCCTCCTCCTACCTCCTCCTCCCTACTCCCTACAAAGGTTCCTGAAATGTTTCATAGAGGAAGGAAAAAAGCCCCCCTCTATCTGTGCCCACAAAACCCCCTGTGCAGAAACCCAAACCTCCAGGTTAGAATTCAAGGCACTTTGAAGAGCAACTGTTACTTCCACGCTCCCCTCAGTGACGCAGAGGAAGACAAGAACATGTTTTTAATTGCAAAGTCAAATGGTTATGCATGGGTCCTGTCATGCTTGTGAGAACTTGTTCTTCCCCAGCCCTCCCTCTCTCCCCAGTGAGACAGCCTTTCCAAAACCCAGCTTTGAGAGTGGTCCCAGGGAAAACACGAAGCCTTGCAGGGATCTGGGGAGTAGACACCAATCTGTCAGAGGTGTCACCAGAACTGGATATATCTGCTGATCTGTTACCACTTGCTAATTACAGATTCGGCAGCTAATTGTCATAAATCTTGGTAAGGGATGTGGAATGAGGCAGTGTTTAAAGCAGCATGGCCTGGATTGGTTTGCATGGGCAGGAACGATCACCCCTGTGCCAGAGCTCTGCTGCTCTGTGATACCTTGGTGAATGCCTGTATTGTTGTGAGTGCCAATTTGCTCCCAAAAGCATTTCTGACATTCCTTTGCAGAAATGGTGTGTCCAGGACTGTAATACACTGACTTGTTGAAGGATTTGGTTTAATAAACCCAGAGATACTGGCACTCACAGCCAAACAGATGTTTTACAGGATGAAATACTGCACCCTTCATCAGGCTGAAATTCTGGTCCACCCTTCAGAAAGAAAAGCACAACTGTGCCAAGTAGGATTGAGGTCTCATGCCTTGACTGTGCAAACCCACAAACTGGGCACTGCCTCAGTGAGGGTTAACACTCTTTGTGTGGGATCCAGCCAGTCAGAGTTTGAACCTGGAAAGAAAGGGATTTAGCAAGTTTGCTTCAGCTTTAGGAATCCTTTCCAGCATTTCAGCCATGTCTAGTTACCCACCATCTTACTCCACCTGATTTTGATGTTTCTCTGAGTCTTGAAAGCTGCAGTTCAAGGTGGAAAGGGTAAAGCCAGGCCTTCAATATCTCAAAGGCTCTGAAATTACTTAAATGCTGAGCAACTTCTCAGGAAATCAAGTCCCTTCAGGGTATGTGCAGTTGAATATCCAAAAATAACTACTTGAAACTTTTGATGGGTCTAAGGATCACAGGCTCTGTATTCATGCGAACCAGTCTTCACATAAAAGATCAGAACTAAAAATTTCTGTTATTGTTTGACTGTCTTTTCCTTCAGACAGAGTAGAGTCAAGGTTGCATGCAAAAGAAATATCTCTCGTAACAAGTAACTCTTGATTTTCAGAAATTTTCTGCTTTTTATTTCCTAGTCTTTTTCCTGTTTTTGCAATGTTTTCATCAAGTCCAAGTTTTTATCTAGACCAAGATTACCAACTGCTTTTGGAAATAAAAACTAATATCTGTCACATATTCCACTGAAATCTGCCAAATTTTCCAGGTAGAAAGACACAACAATCTATTTTAAGACTGGTTTTCACTAAAGCTGGCTGAAAACTTCACAGTGGAATGTTTGTTTATTTTCCCAGATGAAAAAGCTGATTCATAGTAATTCAGACATTTTGCTGAGATGGTTCAGTTTTGATTCAGGTGTGACAAACTTCAAGCAGGGCACAATTAACTTTTAATGAGTCGATTCCTGACAGGAATTAAACTTGCAAGGTTCTGTGGCCAGTTGGGAAACATCTCCTCCAGAGCCTGTCAGCACATCAGGATAGGGGCCACCAGGCAAGGAGGAACTTGAAAAGGTTTAAACAATTCATGTTTAAAAGTTGTGATGTTTTCTGCTTTTGTGAAAAAGGAGACAAATGGATGCCAGAACAGCATTACTCAATTCGTCCCTGAGCACCCATGTGTGTCCATCTAAGCTGTCTAAAAATCAGGATCAATTGCTTTATCAGGATAAAGTAAAAATAGTGGGTTTATTCTGAATGAGAAAGAAATTTAATACTAACATATTGAAACCTGATCTACAGAGAATGATTTTGCTGTACAAAATACGAGGGCTTTTAACAATCCATGGATATTAAGGTGCATTAATTAATGAATTAGTAAAAGGGTTAATCCCTCTCTGGGAAATGTAAAATTACTTCTTGAGTATGAGTGGCAAAGATTTGTTCTGTACTTTTTTAAGAAAATAGATGAAGGTCTTTCTGACTGAATTCTGCAACCCACACTTTTTATTTCTGAAAGCAAAATCTTTTATGTACTGAAAGCAACCATTTATCTTGCAGAAAGTAGAGATGCACATCAGTAGACACCAAAAAAACAAGCAACAAAAATTTCCCTCCCAGAAATCCAAAGTTAAAATAAAAAGTAATTGAAAAAAAATTGGTTGCAAAACACCTGTTTTGAAATTCGTGCCACTGTGATTTTTCGGAAAAACCTTGAAAAGAACACGAAATATGTTGTTTGCTTTAGAGTGAGATAATTTTTAGTTCTAATTTCACCTAAGAACTCATAGGAAATATTTTTGGGTTGACATAGTGCAAGTCAACTATCTTCAGCTGTAATTGCCCTTGTTTTTTGGTAGTGCATGCAGTCTGTGCCAGCCCTGGAATATTAGGATTGATGCAAAATTTTGATGAACTGGATCACCAGTAATTTTCCACAATGGAATGACTCTTGTTTAAAAGACTAATAAGTAATCTCAGAATCTGGAATAAAGCACCAGAAAATTTAGTTTTATTGGTGCATTAATCCTCCATTTAGTGCAGAACTCCTGCCTGAGTGAGGAAAACACCAGGAAACACATCGTGGCCCAAAGAACTTAAGTCTCTTGCTTTGTTCTCCCTGCTGCTCTGGGGAGGCCAAGTAAAGAGCACCAAACCATGCCCTGCTGCAGGTGATTTCCTCCCAGCATGGTCGCATCCATTCTCCTGTGCTCCAGTGTGTCTCATGTGATGGCACGTGCAGGTGGCTGCACACTCCTGTAAATCACATCACCCACCCACTGACACGTTCCGGTCCCTCTGGAGCTGGCTGAGTCCCAGCTGTGCTCTAAAAAATGTGTCCCAAAAACCAGAGCTGGCTCTGGTAGCTTCCATGCCTGGCAATCCTTTCCCTTGCTTCTACCCAGATCCACACCCAGCCTCCATCAGTGATGACAAATGCAGCAGCCAGGGTGAGATGAGTGGTTAATGACAATTTAACACTTTGCAGGCTGCTGTCCCAGGTGATTATACATTCTTTGCATTTGTTTGGCTGGAAATATGGAAAATTAATTAGGAGCAGAAGGGTATAACTTTGCCAGCCATTAACGGAATTATAAGTAAGTGTTTTCTTTGTCTGGCAATGTCTTACCTTGTCCTTGTGCCAAAAGTATCTCATAACTTGGTGTTATATTCTCTGAAGACAACTTTTTCAATGACTTTATGAGTGAAATACTGTAGTAGCAGAAGAGGTTTTTTTTTTCCTTTTTTATTTTTTTTTTTTGGTGTTGATGAAAGGGGACATAGCTACATTTCTGAAGATCAAGTGTTTGGAATCAAAAGCTGCTTTCTTATTCCATTTTTCTTTTAATTAATGAAAAAATAGAAAAATTATCCTAGCTAATGATGAAAAAACTCAAGAAAACAAGAAAGAGGAATTATTTTCTAAGTCTAAATACTGTTGTTTACTTATTTTCTGATGAATAGTGAAATGCTGTGGATATCCGGGAAGGAAGAGAGAACCAGATTTGTCATCTGCCTCTAATCTTTATTTTATAGCAAACAGTCTTGCAGCTGAGGTGTCTTCTATCTGCATATTTAGTCTAGAACAAAGATTGATGTAGCCTGATATGTGTTGTATTAAAACAAAAAAAGTGAAAGACAAAAGAAGAAAAACCTCATGTCTTGCTCTGACATATTTTTGGAATGTTGTTATAAGGCATACAGCTCCTAATTTGTCTAATGTCCATTAACCAACAGACCTGCAATCACATTATCTTTCCTCCACTTGGGCTCTAATATTTGGTCCAAGCTTCTCCCTTCCATCACTTCTGGAGGTCTTTAAACCCAGTCTGCTTTGGATGGCAGGTGGGAGCTGAGGATATCTTCTGTTGACTCTCCTTTTCTTCTTTTTTCTGGCTGCTGGATGTTAGACTGCTCATGCTTCTGGCCACAGGTGAAAAATGGGAACCAGAGGTGGATTTTCAACATGACAAACATGGGCCAGGCAGAGCATTAGGTGCCTAATGGATGTGTTTCCCGTTGTCTCACAGAACTAGGGAATGGTCTGAGAGGATGTCTGGGATGTTTCTTGCTCCCCTTGTGTGCAGAGGCACACTCTGTTCATCAGGCTCTGTGCAGCAAATCGCCCACGAGCACCTGCCTGCTTTCAGAATTAATCAGTATCAACTTGGAAGCACTTTCATCTGCATAAACTTTCTTTCCCCCACCCCCTTTCCCTTTCTTGTGCAGAGACAAGGTACCAGGGGTGCTGCAAGCAGTGGAGGGGCTGTCTAGACACCCAGAGCATCTCTGTGAACATGAGACTTACCGTGCACAAAAGGCGTTGGCACACGAGGCTGCTGGCAGGCTCATCTCCCACTCCCTTGGCCAAGGCTGTAGCCACAAAAGCCATGTCTAGCCAGTTGAATGTACTTTCAAATGTCAATGTTTGGACTGATTAGCAAATACAGGAAAAGATTCTGACTGTGACAAAACCCAGAAATATCGAAGGGAGAATTTGCAATGGGTTTTTAGCAAGTTGGTCAGTGTAGAGTTTGCTGAGTTTTCTTGCGTTGAAACACAAAGAGATGCAAATTCCTCATTGCTAGTGGATCTTTGTGGTGTCCATTCAGGGACCATGTAATAGCTGTTTGGAGGGGATTTCTGAAGGTCAGCAGTCCAAACTCCATCCTGGACATGACACATTTCCAACATCAAAGTAGGACAACAATGGATTTATCTAAATGAGTCTTGAAAACCCTCAAGGATGGAGATTTCACAGCCTTGCTGGGCTGTAACCTGCTGGACACACTACTCCTAATGTAACCTGGCAAAAAGTTTGTTATATTCACTGTTGTCTCACATTCAGTTTGGTGTCCTCTTTGAAGCTGGGTTGTTATTTAGGATGTCCTCTGCCTCTACTGATTCATAGGGTTATTCTAACCCACATGTAGAAACTATACTATATTTTCTGTACTTCATGAAATCTCTGCTGCCCTGGTTTTCAAGTCTTTAAAAACCTGCTTGGATTGAAGATCTACTGTTCAGGTTATCAGCTATTTGTAATATGCTCATTACCAGCTGCTAAATGGACATTGAGCTGCATTTTATAAGCATTTGTATTCAGTATCAGGCTGATTTTCCACTTGTTTGGTAGCTTATTCCTCCTCCAGCTTCCTAATGATAATGCTGTGGGTGACAAAATCCATATATATTAAAGACATGTAGTATCTGCTGCTCTCCTCTTGCCCTTACAGTCAATTAATTACAGGAGGCAGTCAGGCTAGTTAATAATAATTTGCCCCAGACAAATCCTCATAGACAGCTTATGATTGCTTCTTGTCTTTCAGTAGAGTGGAAATGGACACCATCCCAGACCCTTCCAGGGCCTGAGGTGAGACTGTCCAGTTTATAGTTCCCTGGTCTTCCCTTTATTTGCATTCTCATGGAATTATTTTCATGCCTTTATGTGGTTTTAGGTCCAGTGGAGCTTTGGTCCTCCTGATGTTATCAAGACTGAAGAATTAACTCTATCCTGATACAGGAAACAACGTAGGAAGACACAGGATTTCTTGAGACCTTTGCCTGTGGATGGCATGTATGCTCTTGCAGCTCATCCTGAAGACACAAGAAGACCCACCAGGCCTTACAACTTTACACAGAAGTTTTTCAAGAGGTTTGTTTTATGGTTGAAGTGTGAAGCCATACAGTTCCTTCCCCTCTCTGTGTTCTGTGTGTTGGAAAGCCACCTCCCCTCGGTATGATACTCGCAGAAATTGTGTCTGGTTGAGGGGGAAGTGGGCTTGCAAACCCTCTTTTGTGCAAGGCACAAAGGAAAAGGGGTGGCTTGTAGTCTGCAGCAGAACGAGAGGAGGCTCTCTGCTCTCTTCAAAGGGCTTCCTCTTCCCCTTCTCTCTCTATTGTGAATTCTTTAAAAAGACCACCCTTCCCTTCTGCACAGTGAAAACATCAAAGGGAATGGTGTGGGGGGGTATTTCCTTGTGAACACTGACTTACCTTACAAAGGTGAGGAGTTCACAGGAGGTTCTCTCTTGTGAAGCGTGTTCTGGCTGCCTGGCTTTGAATGCTGAGCTCACTGGAAAAATGTTCTTACATTTGCAGGCAAGCAGCTTTGCTGTAAAGCCAAATCTCTTCCTTTCCCTCCCACTTTCTACTTCCCCAGGAATATTTTATTTTATTTTATTTTAGGCTTTTTGACTTTAAAATTTTTTATACTGATTTATTTCATCTTTCATTTAATTTAACTTCACGGTAATTTTGTTTTGGACAACACTAAATCTTTCTAAGTCTTGAGGGTTTTGTGTGTTTTTATTTTTATATGGAGGTAGTTACAAAAACTGAAGCACAGTAAAGATTAAGATTTCCCACAAAAATTTGACTTAAAACTATTCAGTCTTCTATTTATTAAGGTACATTTACATGTGAGGACGTGAATCTATCCCATCCCAGGATATGGGGAAGAGATAAGTTTGCTCATGCTTGTTTCAGCATAAGATTTTGATTGTTTTATTGGTTAATAGGCTTAGCAAAACCAGTCAGCAATCAACCAGCTGTATCAAATTCTTCAGTGAGCAGCAGTATAAGTTTAATGTCATTAGAATATCTCCAAAAGCCTCAATTTCTTCTGGTTTAGGGCAAACTTGGTGGCAATTAAAACTGTAAGAGTTTTTTTTTTTTCTTTTTGTGTTTTTACCTTAAGGGTAGAGCTGTCATCCAAAAATCAAAGGCTAAAATCTATCTGTAGTCAAGGATGAGGCAGGAAGACCCTCTTCAGCCCATCACTCCACATCTTTTAATGCTTGCTCTATGGTATAAGAATTTATATATAATTAAAAAATATCTAAAATATATATTGTATGTATGTGTGTATATATATATAGAGAGAATATATATCTATATATATAAAGTTTAAAGACAGACAATGAATAAAGATTAATTTTATCCATGAAACTCTTAAGGATGAGTCTCCATGGTTTTACTTTGGAGAAAATATATTAGTTCTTACACTCTATGGGTTTTTGGTGGTTCCTAGTCCTGTTGTAAGGATCATCCATCTCCCTCCCAGGAAGCTGCTGTCCCAGCACTGCATCATCTCGGAAAGCAAACTCAGACTGATTTTCACAGTGGCAAAGTTTTGAAGAAGGGTAAAAGAGGCTGGAAACTGCTAATTGGGAATTGCTAATCAACTATGAGATTTACCAAAACCACCCAGGATTTCAGCTCAAGCACTTTATCCTGGAGCAGCCAAGTGGGGATGTCAGCTTCAATACCACATGTCCCTGAGTCTCAGTACCAAAGTGGCATTTGGAATTTGGGTATCTAGACCTAAACAAAAAAAAAAGAGCATTTCTGCTTTACAAACTCCCACTACTCCTGCATATCACAATATCTATCTTATTCACTATCTAGTGTTAGGTTGGTGGTGAGACTCAAAAACCTGAGAGGACTTTTCCAACCTTAATCATTCTATGATTCTATGATTCTAAACATGAGCTTTATCCGAGATGCCTCAGAGCCCAGAGGTTTGTTTCACACTAAATCCCAGCTGTGACTCACAGTCTCACAGCAGAATCCATATAAATGTGTGGATGACACTGGAAGAGAGTTGTGCAATAGCAAGGGGGGAAAGCTAAGAACAAATCCTCTCTGTTCAGGTAGCAGTCATGAACCTTAGCAGTTCATCAGGATACAGAGCAGAGGAAATCCTCAACCAGGACCTAAATGCAAAATATCTGATTTTAACCCACATCATGCAGGTTGGCTAGAGCATGTGAGCATTTCTTGAAGTCAGAGGTGCTGAATGGAGAAACAGTTTCTGCTCGTCAGCACTTTGGTCTGTGTGTGATTTCCCCATTGCCAATAGCTCCAGGCATTTTGGCAATTGTATTCCTCCTGCAAGGTAGAGTGGGAAGGGCTGACAAGGTGGGTTAAAATATTGAGTAATGAGGGTAATTAATCAAGGGTCCTCTGCAGAATCTCTATTTGGTGCTGGCTTTTTTTTTGGTGTCATGGCATTGAGCAGCCTCCAGCAGGCCCCCGGGGGCAACGTGGGTGCTCACAGGTTTTCAGGTCAGAGTACTTGACCTCAAGACTGCTGTCTGTTCAGGTTGGATTGCTTCAATTTGAGAAAGTTATTAACTGGGAGGCAATCTGAAGGTTGCCTTGTGCTGCGGTTGTTGCCAGTAAGGGGTGGGAGGTGGTTCCTGGCTGAACAGCGTAGAGCAAGAGGATGAGTAGCAGGAGGTGAGAAATAAAGGTTATACAGTCTTTCAGTCCTCAACATCACTGAATCTCTACCTGGAGCAAACTCAAGGCTTCTTAGGAAAAGGGACAGAAAATAGTTTTGTAGCACTCCAGCAACAAGTCATCCAGCCCATCCTCAGCCAGTTCTCACCAGTGACTTCACCCTGTACACGCTGCAAGAGGCTGAGCCCTCCTTGTACATTTGAGGGGCTGCAGATGGCGACTGTTTCCTTGGCATGCAAGGACTAAGCACACAGCAGCTGCTCACTTTTAATTTTAAAGTAGAATCACAGAATCACAGAATGATTTGGTTTGGAAAGGGCTGTAAAATCATCCAGCTCTAACCTCCCTGCTGTGGCAGGGACATCTTCCTCTAGAGAAGAGAGAAATCATCAAAATGGCAAGGACAAATACAACACTTTGAAGAGCAGAATTCAGCCTTCCTCTTCCTCTGGTGTCGTTTAGTAACTTGAGGTTAAATCTTGGGCTGCTGTTCAGGAAATTCAGCTAACCCTGGTAGGAAAAACGGTGAAGCGTAGCTGCAAGATAAATAAATTATTCAAGGACCAACCAGTCCTTTAGGCATTTTACCCCTTGGGGCTGAAAACACTTGAACAAGTCTCATGTCACTTGCATATGATATTGCTGCTTTTCCCAAAACACTTTTCCTTCCTCAGAGAAAACAATTTTAATTAATTCTCTGAAAAAACATTTCTGCCAAGTCTAACTGGTCGAATGCATACATCAAATTCTTGCAGCACTCAGCCTGTGTCCTATAAAACTTGTCATGACTGATTTTTACTCTTTTTGCACTGGTTGTAAAGAGATGGATTCAAAGGCATTCCTTCTCATGCAGGTCCAGATTGAAGCACATGTTTAACAAAAAAGACCATAGTGATGTATTTTGCTGAATTGGGACCTTTTATAGGACAGATGAATCGAGCTCTTTTTTGTCATTCTGTTTTTGAGTAAACATTTCTGCAGTGTAACATTAATTATGGATTCTCCACCTTGATTCAGTATTGCGTTTAGGCTGCTATTCCCTGTTAAATCATCTTCCTTGACATGTGAAATTCAGGCTGCCTTTGTTAGATTAAAGTCTTTTTATCTGACCTGCCTTTAAGCTTCATCTACTTAGTCATATCACTGGGTAGGTAACAGAAAATTGCCAATATGTCACCCAGTGGGTAAATCAATTCATGAAAGGAGGCCTAGTGCTTTTAGATTGACTGCAGAATGGCTCTTTTCTTTTTTTCCAAGCATATCTTCCTCAGCACACCTGGGTATTCCTCCTGAGGGCTCAGGAAAAAAGTTTGAATTGCCTTGTTCTTTATTAGCTACATCCCGTCTCCTTTATATTACAGGTGAACGTGATTTGCTCCACAGTGCAGTGTATTCCTGAGAGAGGCACTGAAAGGAAAAGGGCAAATTATCCTCACAGTGATGTGGAAAGCAGGAAAAGAGCTGGCAGGAAAATTATCATTAGTGAAAATCTGGGATGTTCTCTGCACATATTTGAGAGGAGCATCCTCTCGAGTAGGGTGGGCTTGAGGCACAGGTGAACTCTTGTTGGAGAAATAAGACCAAAAGTCTCTTAAGTGACAAGATTTCTTGGGTTCTGATTCCAGAAGTTTTTAGAAAAAGAAGAAGCTCTTATTTTAAGAAAGCCCCAAAACCATCTATCCAGGGATATGAATTGCTTAGTGAAGTGCTGGGAAAAAGAGAAGCATTTTTTATCTATCCATTGCAAAGTGTACCAAAAACCTCTGAGGGTCCATGGGAAGAGACTCTAGAGCAGGGTGGAGTTGGATGTTTTCTTTGGACAACAACAGGTTTTGCATGAGAATATTTGGGGAAACTGAGGCAAGGAAGTGCATGTAGTGTCCGTCCTACCCTTTTCTTTCAACCTAGGTACTTTACTTATGCTTTACAAAATAAAGTGATTGTTTGAATCACAGAATTGTTTGGGTTGGAAGAGACCTTAAAGATCATCTGATTCCAGCCCTCCTGAGATGGGCAGAGACACCTTCCACTATCCCAGGTTGCTCAAAGGCCTGTCCAACCTGGCCTTGAACACTCCCAGGGATGAAGCATCCACAACTTCCTTGGACACCCATGCCAGGACCTCACCACCCTCAAGGTGAAGAATTTCTTCCTAATATCTGATCTAAACCTGACCTCTGTCAGTTTAAAGAAACTGGGACTGTTTGAGACTCCCTCCTGTGACTGGTGTTGATTGCTGATTTCACCTGCACTGAACAAGGGGCTCTCAAATGTTGGTGTTCTTGACTTCACCTTCTTGAGATGACACTAAATCATGGGACATCTGAACAGAAGAGTTTTAGTTCACACTTCCAGGGCTGCAAACTTCAAACTCATTGTGCTGAGAGCAGGAGGCATCAATCCAAGGGTGTCCAAAGAGCAAGAGGCACAACAAATCCTCCTGGAGAGTTTTACAACAGAGAACGAGCTTTATCAGAAATTCACGTGTATTTTAGTGTGATATGATGGGTAGAAGGAAGAAGAAGAGATAAGAGTCGTGATGTCCCTGGTCCTTCCACTCTGCCACAGTGCAGTCTGTGGAACAAAACACTGGCTCAGTTTTCCCAGGCTACGTCTGGACTCTGGAAACAGAAATTCTGAGCCAGTGCCAAAAAATGTTTAGCAGTAGCAAAATGAATTCTCAGTTTCAGAAGACTTTATTTTTCTGCACAATTTAAAAGAATGCCTCTCTATATATTTGGATTTAATTTTTATTTTTTTAAGGATAAAGAGGATTTCTCTTACCTTAGAATTTTAAAAATTTGCCAGAAAACAGACAAAACGCCTTCTGGCTAACAACTCAAAATTTTTGAATAATTACCTCTGATTCTGACCTAATGCTTCTTGCAAATACTTTGAAAATGCCAAGCAGTATATTCCTTGTGTTGTGATCTATATGTCTCACAGGCAAGAAAAACAAAATTTTTGAAATTTTTCTTCGGGAAGACTTTTGGACACTATGACCCTTCTTGTTCTCTCCCTTAAAATGGAAATCAGCAATAGCTCATTAAAACCTATGTATTTTTTTCAGTGTAAATGAAAGGAAAATCAAACTGCATATATCTGATATACATTAACTTAAAGTCTGCTATTAAACCACAAGTTGTGAAAGACTATGGGAAATCTGAACCCCTGCTGATTTTTGCTAATTCTATAAAGAGTCTATTTAATTTCCTCAGGAAAACAAGGCAAATCTTCCCTTGAGGGCATATACATTTTTGAATGGGCTACAAGTGAGTCCCTAAGGGCTCAGTTATCACTGATCACAGTTTGGTCTGTTGGATATTGCTAAGGGAAATTTATTGTGATTGTCTGTGATCAGTGGCATGTGCTTATACCCATTAGGAGACCTATTCAGCCCACTGACATTTGGTTCCTGGGAGAATAGGGTAGCTGCTCTCAAAACATTTTGAGTTTGCAGTATTTTTTTTCATTCCTTTCCCCTGCCACTCCTTCCCCCCCTCCTTCCCTGTGGGTTTTTTCAGGCAGAGGAGCAGATGTTCGAGATCAGAAAAGAGCTTGTACAGGGAGCTGCCACACTGGGCAGGCAGTGCTGCATTCTAAGAAAATGCAACCTAACAAAACCACTCCTCTTCCAGTTTGCTTAATTTGGTTAATTTTCTCTGTCACTCTTTTCTAGGCCGTTGCAGGGGTGACATAGGAAAGCAAAAATATCTCCATGTGTGTCTATTGTGTAGAGAAGTGAGCTTTAGAGACTTCCCTCTGAACCACAGTTGCTTTCAGGGGATCACTGGTCTGGCCCTTAAGCCACCAATGACTTCAGGACTGTTGCCCTTACCACTACAACTTGCCTTTATAGGTCATTCCCAAACATTTCAGTCTCTCTCCTGGAGGTTTGCAGTCTCAAGGAGTGGTCTCACTGACATCACAGGTTAGAGCCACTGTGGATATCAATGGGAACTAGTAGTGGCACTTGTGTAGTTAGTGACAGGAGATGCAGAGCAAATTATAAATGTGTGATATTTCACTGTTAGATCATTCAGTCCTTTGGATGCAAGAGGGAAGGAAGGGTTGGTGTTCTACAGTCTCCCAAATGACAGGCTACGTATTCACAGATGTGTCTGCTGGGTATAAAATAGAAAATTTTTTCTTATCTGCCAGAATTTGGGTCTAGGTCTCACTGCAACATCCTTTTCTCTGGGGTTTAATGAAGCACAGCTCCAATAGTTGCTCTTTTGTCAAGGATAGGACTGGGGTAAACATTCTCTAATAAACCCAGCATAAAGGTCCGAGACTTATATAGCAATGGAAAAAAGGAAAAACAGAAAAAAAAAAAAACAAAAAGGAAAACCTAGTAATTTAACTTTTGGTAAAACCACCAAAACCATCAAACAATCTTTCTTCATTCTTTGTGTAACGTTCTGGTTCTGACTTAATGTTAGATTCAAAGAGAGACATATATTTATTTTTTTTTTCACTCCTACTTCACCATTTTTAATGATTTAGGCATTTTTTTCAATAAAAGGGAGCACGTTTGGAAGCCAAAACCAATGTGGCTAATCCTTGCTTGTGTGTTTGCCTCTTGTAGACTTGCCAGATCCCAGTGCTTTGCCTAAAGACTTTCTCCGTTAGGACAGACTGCAAAGCAACTTGTTTTCTTCTTGCATGTGCGTCAGTGAGAAATTTAGGGCTGGTCTCCAGAAAGGGTGGGGAAACAATCCAGGTGTGAAAATGCATGCATGTAGATGCTTGCAATTAAACTGTAACCACAGTTGCAGACAGCTTTTTTTTTTAATTGTTTTTTTTTTCCCCCTTCCAGCTGTAGCTTTGCCATTAGCTGGTTTCAGTCGTGTATTTGAGTGCTGCTGAATTTCCAGCATTTATTTAGGTGCTGTTTTACTGGACATTTGGTCCAGTAAGCAAAGAAACACAACTGTTTCTCACCCATATGCAGCTGGACCTTTGCATTGTTCCTTGCAGAGGCCATGGCAGCCTGACACCATCCATCCCTCCCCTGGAAATTGGCACAACTTGGTTCCTGAAAATATTTAGATCAGATTTGATGCTGAGCTTTTTCCCCCACCTCACCCTTTTTCTTTAATCCTGTGCTTGACAAAGGTTGGGTAACACAGCTGAAAAGAAAGAATAAGCTGGGAAAAAAAACAACAGAACAACTTTAACCATTAAATGTTGGATTACGGAGAAATCAGCTGCTACCTGAATGAAAGACCTGCTAAAGACTTGCAGCTGTAGTAAAGTCCAGCTCTGGAGTTGTAGGTCTTTAGTAATGGCCAAAACTACTGATGCAAGGGAAAAAAATGCAAATAGAGAACAACTCTACAGCTGCTTGGTCTACTCTACTATAATGGGGAAATTCTTCTAAACCTTTGGGAATTATAGGAAGACACAGGGCTTGGCTCTTGAAAGTGATGTAGCTTGGCTTATCATGGTTTAAAAAAACCTAAGACAGATGGGAAAATGTGTCTATGTCATTAAAGTCCAATGATAAAGTGCTGTGGAGGAGGATTAGGAGAAACCTCTAGAGAAGAGTCCAGGATATTTCTGCAGTGGCTTTCTCTATCCCCAGCATCCTGAAAAAAGGTGGACACCTATTTCATGTTAGAGACAAATATGTAATCACAATTTCCACATGGTTCTTTGATATATTATGAAACATTCTGAAGTTTAATTTGTGAGAGATGAATTTGTAAATCATTGGGAGAAAGGTACTGTCTGCAAACACTAAAAATTGTCTGTCTGGAAGAGAACACCACTGCAAGAACAGAGAGACATTCCTTAAACATAATGTGGTTTTCCATTGGAATCGCTCCTCATCTTCAGAGTATCACCTGTTGCATAAATACATTGCTACAAAGGTAACAACTAGGAATAATCTTTTTAAAAAAAAAAAAAATCCTTATGTTCCCAAAGGCAAAATAGTTCTGTGGTGTGAAGATATGACTCTCACCCGACACAGTACCATTAGTTCAGCTGGAGAGAATTGCCTGTGGGCAAACATCAAACCGTGATGGATTAGGTTATGTTTTTTTCCACACAGGTGTCTCTGAGTAACTTTTCGTAAATCTTTGGAGATGAAAAATCAGGGGATAACTTAATCATCTTGTGTTATTAAAAAGATTTACTGAGCAGCACCCAGTGGATTAATTGGGTGGTCCTTAAGGAGCCTAAATTTTGGGGGGTTGCTGTGGTGGTAAAATCTGTCTTTGTATGGTGGTTTCACATGAAGGATTTTTTTTTATTTCTTCCTCTATTCCACCAGTGTGAGGGTGATAACATTGCAAAGAAGTATATGTTGTTGCTGACTTATCATAATTTTAAATTGCTAGTAGCTGTCACATACTACATGCTACTACAAAGCAAGCTAATCTGTGCAGTGTGTTGGATAATGGAATTGTGCTAATTAGGAGACAGTGAGAATTATATCAACCCCATATGACTGTCACAAGCAAACCCATGGAGCAGCCCAGGGAATGGTTATAAAAAAAGTATCAAGGTCTCAACATTGCCTGAAGGGAAAGTCTCATAAAGTTTCACTATAAAATTTATCTGACAGATTTCCAGGCAGTAATTATACCCCTGATTTATATATGTTTAATATCACTTTTGCTATATTTTTTTTCCCCTCAAAAGGTTCTTGGAAGCTTTTTGTTGTGCTGTCATTCTTTCATTCTTGAGAATGGAGTCAGGTAGCTGTGGTGTCACATCACTTTCTCAGCATTCACGTTAGACAAGCTTTCGGGTTTGTTGTGTATTTTTTTTTAATTTTCAAAGCATATTACAAATCATCTTCAAGCAACAACTATCCAGTTTTCCTGTCCAATGTGCACTAAAGCAGGCTGACAAGGAAAGTGGTTGAGTCACTATCCCTGAGGTATTTAAAAGGCATGAACATGTGGCACTTGGGGACATGGTTTACTGGTGGGCTTGGCAGTGCAGGGACAACAGCTGGGTTTGATGTTCTCAGAGGTCTTTTCCAACCTAAACGATACTATGCCTGTACAAGATATTTAAACACTTATTTTCTGCAGTGGGACCAATAAAGAGTCATGAATTTAACAGCATTCAGAGAGATATCTGTGAAAAATCACCCAGTGCAGTTAGCCCAGATCTCCTGAGCTTTGAACCTCAGGTCATGCTGAGCACCAAGACTGCCGGGCCATGAAAGATGGGAGGGATGTGCAATTCAGCAGTCTGCCTTCCAACAGGGCTCAATTTGGGATCCCAATCATCTCCCAAGTGTGGGCTAGCATTCTGGTGTCCTTGCAAGCCCCTGGGCATGTGCAGCTGGGCTGGCCACTGACTGTCTCAGCACGCAAAGCTCTAGGGCAGGAGAGGAGATGCAATCTGGGCATGCAAATGAGTGACTGGTAAACCCTGGGAATGAGGTGGGAACACCTCAGTGATTCTCAAGCGACACAGGTTTGCAAATGCCACTCACAGGGGTAAGATGAGGGCTGTAGAGGGAGGGAGGCACTGTGAGTGCATCTTCCTGTGGTGTGTGAGGCAGCAGCACAGGAATGCCATCGACTAAGTCACAGAACCAAGTCCTGAATACTGTGCTAGGATGTCTCTAGCACTTCTAAGAAAAATAACTGGCTGATTACCAGGACTTAAGGAGCTGTAGGGTCCAGATATGACATTCATGAGAGCATTAAAGAGTTTTGAAGGGGTTTAGATTCAGGAGAGGAACAGAGAGATCTCCACACTGCTATCTGACATCCGAACTCCCCCATTTGCTGTCTGACATTTGGCTTCACATCTGGGCTTCTGGATTCCTGGGCTTTTTTTAGTAAGAACCAGAGTTTCAGAAGTTTGGATTTCCAGGGAAAGGTTCACAGATTACTTCTCTCTTTCCAAGAGAATAGTGACAATTTTTTTGGCAAACTGAGAAAATTGTTGTGTGTGGACCTAAGAACAGTGCTGAGTAAGGTTGCTATCATTTGTGATTCTTGTTGATCTTGGTGGAGGTAGTATTGATGACCAAATCCCTGACATAATTTTGAGGCTTTTGAAGTCACTTTTGAGGCAGAAGTGCTCCTTGGAGTGCATTATTATTCTCAGATAAAGATGAGATTTTATCAGCTTGCTACTATAATTTTGATGATTTTTAGCCTAAAACCCTCCAAATTAAAATAGAAATGCACAATTGTCCCTATCAACAAATGGTGAGATGAAAAGAGATAGAAGGACTTTTCTAGGCCAAAGGATCTCATATTAGACCAAATTTAATCATATCGCTATCCATGCAATAGGAAGTTTTCTGGTAAAGGTAGAGGAAGTTTCTACATTAAAAATATCCTCAGAAACTCCAGCTAATGCTAAATAAACTTATTCTGCTTCCAGCAGTTGGAGAAGTCAGTCTGGTAAATGGAAGGATGCTCAAACACCTCTGCCCTGTTTGGTATTCTCACTTGCACTGAGGTCAGGCTCCATGGAAATATCAGAGATATGGCTCTCACCCACACACGGCAGCTGCCTGAAACTGTATAGCTGAGGTCAGTATTGTTTTCATACCCCCACCCTCCCCCATTTTATGGATTTACCAGTATGATGTCTAAATAGTTTTTGAAGCACCTCCTGAATTAATACACCATTACAGCCAATGGAGACCATAATAAAAATTTGTCAGTCAGCCTGGTATATTAAAACACACTTTAATTGTGCATTTCAATGTTGGCATGCAAGCTGCAGTTGCTCATACTCTGCTTCAGACTCTCCTGCTGAGGAGCAGCAATCTTGGAAGAGGGACAGTATGGAGAGAGGGGAATTTCAGAAATTCACTAGCTAATTTTAATCCATACTGCAGGAGAGTCAGAGCTCTTGTAACTTTGAGGCCAGGCTGTTGCAGCTGAGCTGAGCCTCTGTCTCAATGATTTTGCATTCACGTTGCCAGCAGACTTTATTTTACACTGGCGAAACACCAGGTCTTTCCGTAGTAAAACCACCCCGTGACATTGCTTCTGGAAGACAACCACAAAACCTAATCCCTTAATCCCACTTGAGAAAGCTGTTTTAAATGGGAAGCAGAGTTGTGTTCACTTCCATGCTCACATGACTGATTCTGATCTCAGTTCTGCCAGCACAAATTGAAACACACACTCTAACATGGCAAGATTTGCTCTCGATCTGGCCCAGAGATGTAATTCCCATCTGTGCATAAGGTGGCTCCATGCTGCCCTGATAGATGCATCAAAGGCACGAGAGACAATCTGTATCCCATTATTGGCAAAGGCATGAACTGAACTGAGAGTTATCATTTCAAAACCCCTTTTTTTCTTTATTTTTTCTTTCTTTTTTATTTTCCCCCAGAACTAAAGTCTGTATATTTGAGGTATTGCAGACTCAGGGACATGATCATAGTGGAATGACTTGAAGCTGAAAGACAGTAGATACAGATTGGATATTAGAAAGAAATTCTTTATTGTGAGGGTTGTGAGGCCCTGGCACAGGGTGCCCAGAGAAGCTGTGGCTGCCCCATCCCTAGAAGTGTCCAAGGCAAGGCTGGATGGGGCTCGGAGCAACCTGGGATAGTGGAAAGTGTCCCTGCCCATGGCATGGGGTTTGGAACTAGATAATCATTAAGGTCCCTTCCAACCAAGCCATTCTATGATTCATATCTACTTGCTTTGGAACAAATTCTTAGATTTTTAACCATTGGCTTAATTTATAAACTGTTCTCAGATGGATGCTTTCTAACTTTCTTTTCCTAATCAATATTCTGTGTTGTAAAAATTTTATGATAAATTACATTTTGCTCCAGAGCAGTGGTGTAGAGATCAAAAACTGTGAGTCTTTTACAAGCTGTACAAAGTGGTGGCTACAGTTATGCAATTGAGAACATCATCTGCTCATGAAAAAGACTTTGGTGGTTTGAATTACATGCCAGAGTTGTAAAGGAAAAAAGTCGACATAAATTTTTAAAATTAAAGGTGAGAAAAGGACAATCAAAAATCCCACTCTCTTTGTGTCAGGAATAAATAAAATCTTTGTGCTCCATCTCACCACTTTGGCAAATGTGTCATTCATGAAGTGGATTTCCATCCTATTCCCTGTGCTTTACACATCCTGTGTAAGGGGCTCATGTTGCTCACTCTGTGTGTTGGGTATCATGGGGAGGTAGAGAAAACTAGAGAGTCTCCAGGGAGAGTCAGGAAATGTCTGCTGTGGTTCATAATGCCTTCCCCAAATCAGCAATGACATTTAAATAGTGTTTATAAAGTGTATTTAAGCCCTCGGGTGAAGTGAAAAGACATTATCGTTAATATATTAATATCCTGTGGCTTCTTATGAGGCTATGTTTTTTAAATCTTAAATAGAAGTGGTTTATAATAGTTTTTCCAGAAATAATCCTTTTTCTTCTTTTTTCTCCCCCACCTGTGGAACTGCCAGTTTTTCTAAACAGCCTCCAGCTGTCATCATTGTGACTTGGTTCTGACACTGCCAGGGATGTAGCAGGACTTCAAGAATGTGAATTCTTCATCTCAGGAAGGAAATAAGAGCTAACACCTTACTCCCAGCAATATATGCTTGATTTATTATATTTATTGCTTCAATTCCGTTGTGTTGGATTAATTTCACCTTATTCTGTCCATCAAAACTGATGAAATACTCATCTCCTGATAGCGACTGGAAATTGTTTTCACCTAATTTGGAGCCATACCTTAGCTTAGGAGGAAGCCTTCCCTTTCAAAGTATCTTTCTTAAAGCAGATAGATTGGAACCTAACAGTTTTAAAAAGAGGTTATTATGTGGATGAGTGATGCAAAATGGTTTCATAAGTGGTTTCCACAAGGCAAAACAGACAGTGTCATGGAAAATAGCACTTATTAACACTTAGGGCCAGATCTGATCAAACAGCAGGCAGGGGAATGCTGTGACTAAACTGGGAGCCATCCCAAAACTGGGTGATGAAACCCAGCACTGAATCAGATTGCTAGAAATGGGATGAAACTCACTGGTTCACGCTGCCTCCTTGAGACTGCTAGGGTTTTTCCTTGGGAAATTATGTTTTGATTTCTTTATATGTGCTAAAATGCACTGAAATTCACTACTGCTTTTGTCAGACTCTTTACAAAGGGACTTCAGTATGAAGAAAGGGTCACGAAAACAGGTCTGCTCCAGGACAGCAAATGTGGAACTTTTCCTCCTCAGTAATCCCTCATTTTATCCAGAGGTTGTTGCAAGATGACACAGTATTCCACAGATTTATGTCTGCACTATTTAGTCCTGATAAAAGTAGTAGCAGCACAGAATCACACGCTGAGACTTGTAGATTCATTTATAAATTTTGCTGTCCACAGATGGTCAGTTTAGTTACATTAATTATTCTAAATCCATGCTGGGGTTGTTGGATTCTGCCTTGTCCTGTTCTGTTCCATCCTGTCCTGTTCTATCCTATTTTATCCCAGCCTAGCCCAGTCAAGTCTATCCTATCCCAATCCCAATCCCAATCCCAATCCCAATCTCAATCCCATTCCCAATCCCAATCCCAATCCCAATCCCAATCCCAATCCCAATCCCAATCCCAATCCCAATCCCAATCCCAATCCCAATCCCATGCAATCCCAAGGAACTCCTGGAATTTTGTTACTAGGATGCTCTTCGTGTCTAGAAGATAACTGAAACTTCTTAGTCTGATTTTGTAAAGAAATGACATGGTGAAAATTAGAAGTTATTAAAATTAGCCCTTTTCAATAACTCTCCTTACTAATAATTTTCAAATAATATCAAATGTGATATTGGAAACCATGTGACCATTTAAGGGCAGATTTGTGGGAAGAAAAAAAATGGGCAAAAACTAGGACAAATTCTTCATCAATAACTGAATTTATAAAATCAGGAAAGGTATTTGAAAAAATTATTAGTGCTCATACTTTTTATCTTCATATTTTTTGCATGACTTTATCAGGAGTCAAAAACAGCTTTTGTTTTTTTGTTTTTTAAAAACAGTACAAATTATTTATTTGTACTTGTTTTCTTGATATTTGACCTTTTATGACACAAAAACTTATTTTCTGTTAGTAAATTATCAATTAATATTTTATAATCAGTTTTTATTACAGGTCCTATACCATATCGATTAAAATATCCAAATGAAATTTAAGAACTGAAGCTACAACTTCTCTCGATTCGGCAGATCGGTATATATGCTATCTTCTCTAAAAATTTTACTTTGCTTCCATTTTCCTCATTTTATTTTTAGAAATCATTTCACCTGGCCTGAAAAATATGGTGGAATGAAACAAATCATCTCTCAACGTTGCACAAAAAGTTGAAAAACGTGTGCGCTTATGCTGTGCACACAAACCTACCATTTGTTGTCACATTAAAAATTGAAAATTTTAATTATTGTTAGAAGGGTAAATAGAATAATATAAATGNCAGTACAAATTATTTATTTGTACTTGTTTTCTTGATATTTGACCTTTTATGACACAAAAACTTATTTTCTGTTAGTAAATTATCAATTAATATTTTATAATCAGTTTTTATTACAGGTCCTATACCATATCGATTAAAATATCCAAATGAAATTTAAGAACTGAAGCTACAACTTCTCTCGATTCGGCAGATCGGTATATATGCTATCTTCTCTAAAAATTTTACTTTGCTTCCATTTTCCTCATTTTATTTTTAGAAATCATTTCACCTGGCCTGAAAAATATGGTGGAATGAAACAAATCATCTCTCAACGTTGCACAAAAAGTTGAAAAAAGTGTGCGCT
>VZTB01011128.1:491286-547706 GCA_013397245.1 Thryothorus ludovicianus
TTATGCTGTGCACACAAACCTACCATTTGTTGTCACATTAAAAATTGAAAATTTTAATTATTGTTAGAAGGGTAAATAGAATAATATAAATGTATGTCAGTTCAGTAAAATAAATGCATACTCAGTTCAGTAATTTCCCAAGATTTCTAAGTGTGAGAATTTAAGATGTAGATTAATAAATGTGTATTTAAATATTTAAATACAGGAGTTCTCTTCAAAAGTGCTGAGAATGTTACATTTCCCAGGTATGATTGTGCTTGCTCTTAACTTTGGGAAACCAAATCCCTCATTAAGACAATTAAAGTGTGTAAGGACAAGTTTTGGTCTCATTGCTTTTTGTCCATAAATCGGCATTACTGCTCATGTCAACACTTTGAATGACCATCTCCTTCAAACAAAATTAAACTAATGGGCTCAGATCCTGACTATTGTCATGGGAAAACAATAAAAAAACCCTTTTCCATGCTTTTATCACCACTGTCATTAAATACTGGCTTGTGTAAGAGCACGTAAAGCACACTAGGCACTGACTTCTCTCTGTTCCATGACCACCTGAGGAGGAAAACCCCAAAAGCTGCTTCTACCTCCACACTGCCCTGAGTCCCTGGGCTGCTGGGTGTGGGTGCTCAGCCAGACCATGCATCAGTTTCCCTGCTGAGGAAAGATGCCATTTAAAGAAATCAGCCTTATTATGCCCCAATGACAAGCATAATTAAGAATGTCTGTCTGTGAAAGGCACAAGAATAGAGGGAAAGCTTTTGTTCACCTGAGCACACTACCATCCTTGACCCATCCAGGTAATTTAAGCCCTGGTTGAATTGGACAAGGACAGGTGTAATTGGGCCCCAGTCTCGGCTGCTTCCAGCCTTGCAATTACCCTAATGAGGTTGTCTGTGGAGGGGTCAGTCGCTAGCGGCCACTTTGGCTGGAGCCTTCTCAGGCTGTCAACAGAGGGAGAACAACGAGTCCATTGGGTCAGAGCATGAGATGAAATGAATGCTGGTAATTGATCTAGTGACAGCAGCGTCTGTCCTGACATGAGGGAAATGGCCAGCTGCAGTGAAAAGACTTGATGCCAAAAAACCTACATGATTAAAAAAAAATAAAAATAAAACTCCACAAAGAACTCGTATGTTTCTGAAGATGTGAATTTGGACAAATTTTAAAGGGCACCCAGCCATGTGGCCATTAAATGTGGCCATTTCACTCAGCTAGATACAACCATATTGTAATCTCTGTGAACAAATTAAAATGGGCTTTTCCATGAGCTTTTTAAACTCTGCCCTCTCAACACAGTCCCTGCCAAAATCCCCACATGCATGTGGGTGGATCCATAGGCAATGTTGACAGAGGTGCCTTTATGTTCTCTTGGATCTTTCCAGGAAGGTTCTGGATGTGCCCTTGAAAATGATTCACATTTAGTGATGTGATTCAGCATGTATATTTTGAGCTTCACTATTTCAGGTGGGCTGAAATGGAATTTTAACCCATCCTTTTGTTGCTCTGTTCTTGTGAGGGTTTTTAATTAAAATATAGTCTTTAATCAATTAAGTCACAGCTGCAAGTAATGTGTTAGTGCTCTGAATTTGTCTTTAGAAATATCCAAATTGCAGAAAATGCAAGTTCAAATAGCAGCAGGGAAGAGATTGACTTTCATCCTTCCTTTGAATTCCATGAAATTTCCTGTCTGGGAGTACTCATCAATATCTTGCCTAGACATAAGAGATACCCTTTCAAAAATAATTCATCCCTCTTCCCTTTTCTATCTGTGTGGCAATTCAGGATAATAGAAATAATAGTAATAATAAATATTGAATCTAGAGTTCAAAATGGCAGCTCCAAACCTTGAAAATATGTTTATTGCTGGCAGAACCTATATGTTTGGAAAGGGCATTGTTGATAAATGCCCTTTCTTTGCTCATTATCACTTTGACTTCAGGGATAACATAAAACATACGTGTCCCTATGCACAATTAAGCTTAAGATTGCTTTTAATAATGATAACAAAAATAGTAGTTGATATTACTTTTTGTAATTGAGGCTAGAGGCTAATTTCTGTCACCTTTTTACAAAGATATAACTAATTATCTGCACTGACCATAGTTAGACATCTAAAATATGGTGTCTGTATACAAGGTAACAAGCCCAGAATCTCCTTACATATATTTTTTAATGAACAGAACAGCCCTTGTAACTGTGAGAAATAAGAGCAGAGACACCAGTAGGTTGTGACTGGAGTTCACAAAAGAAGGTGGAGTTGCTTACCCCAGCTGTTCTCTTTAGTAACTAGAGAGAAGTAGGTGACAGCAGCAGGCAAGTGATTCAGCCTTCAGGGAGCTGGCTAAGAATAAAATGAATTTAATTCCTCCTGGAGGAAACTCCTATTGCCCATCCTACAAAGGGACTCTGGGGTGAGCAGATCAGTTGTAGATGCTGAATGTTGAAGGAATAAGATAGACTGGCACAATCCTCTCTGTGATTTGTATATGTTCAATCTTGGAGTCTGTGGCATTGTCAAAACCAAGATTGAATTTTTTTAATGCTCAGTTATGAATGAACATAAACCTAAGTGTCTTTGCTGGAGCAGATGAGAGCTTGCTAGAAGGATCAGGGAATGAGATCCCAGTTTATTTCCTGTTCCATATCTTTTGCCACTGGGTTCCACAGAAAGGTTCACAATCCCCAAGCTGTTGAGATCTCACACCCCTTCTCACACATACATTCCCAACAGGAGGGCAAATTTCAATAACAGAGTGTGAGCACCCAATTTAGGATCATGAGTGGAACAACCACATGGAGTCTCTGTGAGTTTAATGGCAATGACAATGCCCTGTAACTGGTGACCTTCCAGGCAGGGAGAAGACCACTGTGCTGGACATCAATGGGGGAAACTGGGCAGGCTTGTCTGAGAGAATGTCATGGCTCCACAGACCCTGTAGCCACCACCTCTCTGCTGAAGGAGGCATGTGATAATAGCAATAATAAAAAAATAAATGTCATCTTGCAGTATTTTTCTGTTTCTCATCCTTATGCCACAATGCCAAGGAATTTAGGGACAATGCTGGCTAGCAGAATGATGGATTTATGACTACTGCTGACGTCTTTCCTCTTGTGAATCAGAAGTTTTAAAAAGCAGGTGTGAGTCTCCTGTACAAATAGCTTGTGTTAACAGAGTACATCAGGATCTCATGTGCATGTTGAGGCCCATGCTGAGCTCAGCTCAGAAACCAAGCACTTGTCCACTAGCACAAAGCCTCACACTCTAGTCAGACATCAGCATCCCTTTTGTTCATTAAACACACTGAATACAGTCTCTTTTCCCCATCAAACACATCTAGGAGTTGGAAAATAAATTACTTTTGTCTTCTTATATTTTATTTTCACTTTTTGCAGGTTCTCCTTGAAGAAATTCCACTCAGGTGCTCTTTATCTTTCCTCCTAAAGCTTTTGGGGTATAGACTCATTTGGAGTTCAATCATATTCTGAGGTAACACATTTGACTTATTCTCTCTGGTACAACAAATTAATCAAATCAAGTTTTCTAAATATCAAAAATATATTTGTGGTACTGTACTGATTTGGCTGGGATAGAGTCAATTTTCTTTACAGTAGCTGATATTAGGCTGTGATTTGGATTGTGTTGGAAATAATGTTGATAATACAGGAATGTTTTCGTCCTGGCAGAGCTTACACAGGGCCAAGGTCTTTTCTGCTCCTCACCTCAGCCCACCAGCAGGAATTCTGGGGATGCACAAGGAGTCAGGAAGGGTCACAGCTGGGGCAGCTGATCCAAGGGATGTTCCAGACTATATGAAGTCATGGTTGATATACAAATCTGGGGAAAAAGAAGTAAGAGTGGAACATTTGCAGTGGTGATGTTTGTCATTCCAAATCTCTCTTACATTTGATGAGGCTTTGTTTTCCTGGGAATTGCTGAACACCTGTCCAGACATAGGGAGAGGGGAATGAATTCCTTGTTTTGCTCTGCTTTCACACATGGCTATTGCTTTACCTGTTGAACTGCCTTTATTTCAGCTCATGAGTTTTCTCACTTTTTACACATGGATTTTCTCACTTTTCAGTCCTAAGTTGCCAGCTGGGGTTAAACCTTGACACTGGTGTAATCAGGTATATCTTAGACTGAGATATACAAACTGATCTGTGGAACTGAGCACTCACATAAACCTCATCCCAAATTTTGTTCTTTTATTACTGTTATTTGGAAATGAAATGAATTTACCCATAAGGTATTCCATCCACACGTCTAGAGGGATTTAAAAAATGTAATGCAATGTCCTGAAGCCCACACTTTAGTTATGAAAAATGTTTGCAAAAATTCAAGAACAGTAAAAGCATTTGTTCACCAATGTCAACTTGTTAATTAAAACCCAAGTAGGGGGAAGAAAAAGAACCTGAAATAATAGCAGTGGATAACAATGCTTAGCCAAAAGTATCACAAAATTGGAAAACTAAAAAAGGAATTAACAGAAACTAAAGAATGCAGAAGAAACCTAATACAACTTTAGAAATAGGTATTGAAGCCAAAGCATATGGACATTGAAATGGATTGGTTTTCACTCCTTAGGAACATGCAGACAATATCCCAAAGCAGCCATGGTAATGAACCCTTCCAGCTCCTGGGCAGCCAAACCATGGGCACTGGCAGCTAGGAGCTAGGTCCAGTTTTAACTTTTTGTTTTCTCTGCATCTCACTTTCCCCACTGGATATCAGACTGTTTTCTTCCACTTTTTGTGAACTTTTCTCATTAGCTTAGAAGTCTTCAGAGAAAGAGATCTTGTGTTACATGCTTCTTCTGTGCCTGAAACAAAGTGACCCCCATACCTTGGTCAGAGGTTTTGCAGTTGTTATAGGAACAGTGTAGTTGAATCCCATATGGAATTTAGTTTGTGCACAAATTAATCTTACACACTTGACTGCCAATGAATATATAACAATATAAATGGCCATGATCTCTCACTTGGGGTTATACTCAGATTTGTCCAAAATAACAAAATCTGGTCTATTAAAACCACTAATGGACAAGAAGAAATTATTTTAATGGAGTGACATCTAAACTTTTCCTTTTTACTTTTCCTCAGTTTTTGTAGTGGAAGACGCCTGAAGATGCTATTCAAGAGAAATTAAAAAATCAGATTGAGTTTCCTCATAATAACACATCAACAGCAATCTCACTTTGTACCTGCTACTCATTCAAGCTAAACTTGCATCATTTGCATGAGGGAACATTATTTATTCCTTAGGGAAAGTTAAAAATAGAAACTTGAGCAGTGACTATAATAACCAAAACTGCATGACTGAAGACTTCAGCTCAGCATTTACACCGTTCTCAGAAAAATTAGTGTATCTCAACATGAGATAGGTTGAATATACTGTACATGCCATAAAAACACAACCCTCTCTCAGCCTTTCACATGAGGTTAATTCTGTTATGACTGGTGAATCTTTTAAATCTCTTGATAATTACACTGGAGGTAAGGGTAGTTCAGGCTTCAGGATGTAAAAATTCTGATATTACTTATGACTCCACCTAAAAATACAATTAAAGAACAATTTAAATCTGGCTCTGGGTTTGTATAACCTACATCAGCATGCTCTTGACCACAGCTTAGTCGTCCTCATCTCACTCTGTACCAGTGGAGATTTGCTCACCTACATGTATTCACATTAAAATCCTCTCAGTTTCCACACCCTAGTTTGCACATGTATCCTACTCAAAAAGTATTTTTCTCATTTAGATTGCAGATTGGCTGTATCCCACTCCCTGAACATCTACTCAAAATTGTGTTTAATCTTTGTTCAGTGGGTGGTCCTCTCCACCATTATTTATTGATTGATGACAGAATGATTGGTTTCTTCCTGGGCTTTTCTATGGCTCTCCTTGCTAAATGCTACTGGAAATACTCCAGAAAATAGCATCTTTTTTTTTTCCTAAGACTCTTCTGATTTTTCAGCATTTAGAAAGTTTGGGTGGTATTCTTCTCACCTACTTTTGAGAGGGTAGGACTCAGCTCACAAACTGAGATATCCATTTTTAAGTTTTGGCATGCAGGTGTCTCCAGGAAATCTGAGTATCTGAGTACTGGGAATCCACACTGCACAACCAGGGTGACAGAACATGTAGGTACCTTCTCCGTGCTCTCTCTGGCCTCACTGGGGACATTGCAGGAAAACAGGGAGCCTTTGAGCTCCTCCTGAAGTCATCAAACTCCCTGACATACCAGTTCAGCTCAGACTGAGCCACAGCAATGACTCCTGCTCATTTGAGTGTACTGCTTTAAAATAAACAATCTCCACCAACCTAAAGCATGTAACAGCTTAATAACGCCTTTGTAAGTTCTCCTGGCCTACTCAGTTGAAATTTGAAAATTGCAGATAATTACAAGCAGCACAAAAGGAGTCTTATAGCAGGAAGTGCTGGACAGTATTAATAACAGGTTTCATTAGCAGATCCACCTATACTGTATATGACAGCTGCAATAGGGAGAAAAATATCCCCCAGAAGATTAGACACTCAGCAGAACAGGTATTAGGTAAATAAGTAAGCAAATTGTCCATAAAATCATACAAGAACCTCTCAGCTTTATAAAACCCACATTTTAAGCTGTAAATGATGGACTCAGGAAAATCATGTGTGCTAATAGTTATGAAAGGAGGTTGTTACAAAAGTCTGGAAGTCAAAACAGGAAGCTGTAGAATCATAGAATAGTTTGGTTTGGAAAAGACCTTTAATGTCATCTAGTTCCATCCTCCTGCTGTGGACAGGGACACTTTCCACTACCCCAGGCTGCTTCAAGTTCCATCCAACTTGACCTTGAACACTTCCATGGATGAATAGTTCCAAAACTTCTTTGGGTAACCTATGCCAGGGCTTCATCACCCTCACAATAAAGAATTTCTTCCTAATATCCAATCAAATCCTACTCTCCTTGAGCTGAAAGCCATTCTCCTGTGTCTTATCCCTCCGTGTCCTTGTCAAAAGTCCCTCTCCAGCCCTCTTGTAGCCTCCTTTAGGCATTGGAAGAGGGTCTGAGGTTTTCCTGGAGCCTTTTTTCCTCCAAGCTGAGCAGTCCCAACTATCTCAGCCTGTCCTCACAGCAGAGGTGCTCCAGCCCTCCATGTTGAGAAATCTGTCAGAGCTCTACACAAGGCAGATAAATCACATTTCTGTACAATTTCTGTACAGTGACCTGTAGGCTTCAGGAAAGAATAGATGCTTAAGTAAAGACTGTAATGAATACAGTGCTTCCTTTAAAAAGAATAAGCTTTCTGATCAAACCAAATCCATCAGAAACGTAGTTTGGTCAATTTGTACTTACAAAATGCACAGAACTGGAGTTTCTCTGGCTCTTTCTTTGCTTGTTAAAAGCACTGGCTGTACCCATTTCATTGGATAGAAAATACATGAGGCCCATGTTTTTGACAAAAGTCTTGGTGACCACCAAGCTCTGATCTTGTGCACTTTTTGCAAATAGTTCCCCAAGACTCAGAATTCTACTGTCGGGCATACTTTAGTTTTTCAGCAATTTCTGCTTCATCTGTAAAAAACTAATAAAGGGAAGAAAATGTTTTGGGACATGGATTATCTCACTTAATAAGTGTACAGCTGCCAGGAGACTGGAGCCTTCATTTTACACACACCACTGCTTTTATTCTGCCATATTCTCCTTTACTCCCCTGTGGTTTCATGGGTCAGGGACTAGGTGGAGGTGCCCTATGTTTTCAATTTGCTGAATGAAATAACAGTGGAGAAGAAAGACTCTGTCAGCCATATCTGGTGGATAAAGGATGAACAGAGAACACCCAGTGGGAGCACTGTGGGTGTGTTTGATTTTGCTGCACATGCAGTTTATAGCTCACTCGAGGCTCTGCAGCTCGTTAGTTTCGGGTGGGTCTCTCCCACCATTACAAGCAGCCTTCATTTCATGGATGTTTTTCTGTATCCAATTTAATTCTGAGGAGAGGCAACAAGACTGGTGGCTCAGGAAAGTCCATGGGCAAACCTGACAGGATTATTCTGGTAATACAAGAGGGCTGGTAGGGTGTTCCCTTACTCCTCATTAGTTTCAGAGAAGAACTGTTGAAATTTGGAGTTTTAAAAAGTTTTTGACTTCCAAATTCTAGGAAGAAAAACACAGCAGAGGCTTGGGCCAAGACTCGAAGATTTTGAAAATTTCTGCTTGAGTTGCTCTATTTCAATTCTGAAGAATATTAAAGAAACAAAATAAATTAAGAACCAACACCCTCACATAAAGAAAAGTATGGAGTATTTGTAATTGTGAGCACTGAAATTATCCCTCTCCCAGATGTCCTTTGATTTTGATTTTTAGAGTTCTGAGGTTGTTACCCACAAATGGTTCAGCCAAGGCTACCCACACCTTGTCCTAACCTTTAGATAGTGCTTGGAGTGTGCTACAGAGCAGTTAACAGCTGTGAAAAAATATAATTTCACTCATGATTCATCTGCATCAGACTTAAGGATGGAAGTTGCTCTGATGAGGAGAAAGTGAACAACTTCCACAACAAAATATGGAGTACTCAGTGTAATTAGGAGTGCTAGGGGGGATCACAGCTGGGGAGAAAGGAGCCAAAACTCTTAGGTAGCTTTTGAGTGTCCAGGGTGCATCATGGGCTGCAAGGTTTTAAATCTGTGGGTGTGTATCCTTTATGGGAATGATTTTTCCCTTCAGGTATGAGCCCTTTGTTCACATCTTGGTCATGTTCACATCTTGGTCAGTCATCAGAATGATGAAACATTGGAGTGTGGACTTGCACTGGCACGAAAGACGCCATGAACTCAATCCTAATTTTTATCGAAGAGAAGGCTAAGCAGTGATTTCAGCTTGTATACACCTACAGGACAAAGATATTTTTCTTTGTCCAGAAATCTAAGAACATCCAATAAACAAAAACAAGGGACAGAAAAATTCAGATGGAGAAGAAGCAGGATTTAAACTTGAACCCAGCAAACAACTGAAATAGCAAACTGATGCTTTAACAAAATATTAAAAATCCCTATTTTTGGACACTTAAAACTAAAGACAGAATATTTTCTCCCTAACGGACATGTTTACCTTCAAAATGGACTTTAGAATATAGCCTGGTAAGTCAGACATCCTTCTTTAGCTACTCAAAAAACCTCTAGGAACTTTCTACTCTGAGGGGATGTCTCTTAATCTCAAGACCTGGGTGACACAAGAGGTAACAAATTTTTCAGTTTTCATTTTTCTTTCCCTATTCCTTTCAGCAAGCAGATCTAGTGAATAATACCAAAACCACCTGAATCCTGCCCTTCACCTTCCCCAATTATGCCTTGTGCCAAGGGCTGTAATGAAGTCATGGGATCAGGGAGAAAAGTTAGAGTAAATTTCAGGCAGTGTTCCTTCTCCCTCAGAAACAATTATTCCTGAAAACCATAATCTTGACCAGTATCTGGGTTGGTCTGCAAACCAGACTGTGCAGATGGAGGTGACTGAACAAAATTGTCTAACGTTACATTAGAGAAGACAGGGCCTCTTTTTAAATTTATATCTGCAGAAATACATCTATGTATATTAAATTTTAATTGCCTGTTGCTTGTCAGATCCAGATTGGATCTCTTTGTTCCCATTTTTATTCTTTCTAAACACATTAGACCAATCCTTTCACCTGGGTGTGCTGTCATGCAGGTGTTTGCTGGCACACCTGGCGGCAGGGATATACACAGGGCAGGAGGTGGCAGGAGCAGAAATGCCCACAGCATGGTGGGGGTCAGGGTAAATACCCACTGAGACATCCCCTGCAGCCTGCTTTGGTTACCTGGGGTCTCTGCCATGAACCTGTTGAATGATCATAAATGCAGTAATCTCTCTGTGTCTCACATCTCCAGGTGTTCCATGAGGATCACATTTGATTTCCTTATGGATGATCTTCCATGTGAGCATGCACAGCCCTTGACACAGAAGATAACGGGAACAGGGTTAATATTCTGATTTTATGAAAAGACACTTGTGGATGTCTCAGGAACAAGATGATTTGAGGCTGATTTCTCCTTGAAATGATGCAGCCTGGAATCTCTGCAAGGCTCTTCCCGTTCACAGCAGAATGGTGTGAATGGCTTTGGAGTGCAAGCACTGAGCTACAGCCTCCTCCTCCTCCTCCAAGAACTCCGAGTTCCCTCTAGAAGAAGCTGTTCCTTTTGCTGCTGAGCTAACATGATTAAACAAGACAGGTCTGGCAGGGCTCTTCCACATTGTCAAATCTTGAACAAAAGGCGTAATTTTCCCATTTCTTACGATTCCAAACAGCCTGCTTATAGAGATGACAATTACTCACAGGCAGCGTAACTCAAGACTTTCCAATGTTTATATCTCCACATGATCCATACATTTACATGGCAACAGCATGGGACAAGACATGTCTTTTCATTTTCCCATCATAATTTATAGCAGGACCCTGCCAAGAAAACACTGGAACTGATTACCAAGTGTGACTGCGATCGGATCATTTAGCAATTTGAGTTTCCACACCTTTTGTGTGAGGCTGGGCTTTGTTTTACTTAAAGCAATAATTGCATTCTAATTTCATAATATAGGTCGTGGTTGCTTCATCTCTCTGTGCCTTCAAGGAAAAGAAAAGCTGCACAGAACACAACAAACATTTTTTAATTAATTTTTTTAAATGAGCTAATAAATGTTTACCTGCTTCACAGGTGTGCTTGCTGCAAAGTAACTTAATTATCATTCCCACAGTCCCTGTACGAAGGATCATAAAGGGATTAGACATTAGTGTTATCTCCAGTAATAATGAATTACTATTTTATGGAGAACAGAGTTCAAAGAAACATCTTTAAGAGTAAAAGTTTTTTAAATAAAATTTATTAAAGAAGGAGTTAAGGCCTAATAGATTTTAAACCAGGAAAAATTTCCAAACAGAGCAGAAATGGATGACTCCAAACAGTCTTGGACTCCATCCTTCACAATGCCCAAATTTGCCTTCAAGGTTCCCCCCAATGAACAATGAGCACTTCTCACATCCATGTAGGATTGATCCAGAGCTTGAGACTTTTTCCTTTCTTCTCCTCTGGAGCATGACACTCCATGCTTCAGCTGGAGCTGTAGGGTCACTCACTTTATCAGGTCACATAACACATGGTAGGTCATGGCATGTCCCAGCTGGAATAGTTTTCATTGGATTACTCACCCTCCTCTCCAACACAGCAGCGTGGGTTCCCACAGGCCTTCAGACCCAGGTGCTGCATGACAGATCCAGTCAATCACCTCCTGCCTTCATCCCTAAGCACAACCTGGACCTGCTGAGAAGGGTGAAGAGGGACAAGAGAGACTGCAGTGTGTCTAATTTTTAATATATGTTTAATATTTTATATTTGATCTGTCCATTTCTATGGGCTTCAGATTAGGCTTGGTACTGAGTCCTTAGGGTGCACAGGAAATCAAACTGCCTGATAATAAAGTCCAGATAGCTCTTATTTAAAGCAAAAAGGAGAGGTATATCAAAACTTGATCATATGCCTGTTTAAAGGTGGTGACACTTTTCTCTTTTTTAGGAAACTATGGTTTGGATCTCGATTTTGCCATCTCTGAAGACACCAAACAGCAGTGATTTTTCTATACTGGTCTCCATCACAAACCTCCTCAGAGTCAGCCTATGAGTGTTTTCCCCAAACAGACAAAGCCATGCTTGTCTCTGGGTATACCCCTATTATCCAGAATGTCTGGAAATCAGGTAAAACCACTTCTCATCTTGTTTCCAGCTGAAGTTTCTTTTTTTTTTTTTCCATTTTTTTCCTTGATTGCAATTTCATGCAAAAAAAGATTTAGATACAGAAGGTTTCTATTATTATTTTGGAGTTGCAGCCATAGAAACAGAGAATCACAGAATGGACTTCAGAGGTCATCTGGTTCCAACCCTGCCATGGGTGGGGACACTTTGCTTGTCTGCTTGTCTGCACTCAGAGATGTAATTCAGGTGTGTGCCATCCTCAGCTGGGAAGATGTGCCTTGAGTTTCCCCTCACACAGTGTGGTTTATTGCCTTCAGGACATTGTGGGCTGATGTTTCTGTGCATTTTAGCTTCCTCCAGCCCTTTCTGTGTACACATAAGAGTAGAGATCATGTGTGGGGGCTTCCTTCCCTCAGGGCTACACAACTCAAACCTTGTACTCTATAAAGTGTATCTGTGTGACTTTAGACTTAGTAGCTCTTCTTGCATGTTCCATGACCACTTTTTTTAACAATATGCTGTAAAGCTTCTATGACCTTTTTTTTTATTTTTTTGGTTATACTTCAAAGGGCTGTTAAGTTACTGTATCCATAATCCTTCCCAGAACCTGACAGGGAAGGTAGCTGTGCACAGTCATCTCTTCTTGCAAATCAGCAAGAGGTGCTTATGTGAGTTTTCCAGAGCACAGAAGGGGCAGCGTCAAATTTACGATTAGAATTTCAGAACATCTGGGACCTTGTTTTTTTTTGTGTGTAGGTCTATAAACATCCATGAAGGATTTGATGTTCCAGACCACAGAAGGGACAGCCTGACCACAGCCACCCAGCTCAGAGCCTGTTGGGTGTAAAGAATGTGCTTGTGCCTCTCTGTAGGTGAAGAGGAGTGAAAGGATTTTTCAGAGCGTTATTTAAACAGACCCCTTGTTTGAATCACCCCCTTGTCTTTCTCCTGTCTGTACAGACAATTTGCAGTGTGGAGCTTTCTGGTGTGACTGTATAAACACAGGTAGTATAAATACCCCTCACTAACACTCCGTGACTGAATGCAACCATTCGCCTTCACCCGTTGCACAACGCTCACGCTCAGCTGCGTATGTAGAATAGGTTTTAATTCCAAATAATTGCTGGGTTTTGGTTTTGACATACTGAGTAGGATTCATTTGCCTAAGCACAGACATTTTGGACATATGTATGTGAGGTATTGCTCTATCACCAGCTGCTGCAACTGCAGGGTGGTACAGGTGTACCCCAAACCCTTCATCATGTCTTGGAGCTCTCTGGACTTCCCCAGGGTGCTCTAAGAGTTCAGGCACCTGTGTTTAGGCGACCAAGATCCAGCTATTTGTACACAGATTCTTTGATGTCATCCAAGGGCGTCAACTATTCTTCTTGGAAGATGGATATTTTCATTTCTTCATCGCTTTTCCACGTGCCAGTAACTCAAACAACGAGAATGAGCCTGGTTCTTATTTGCCAAATCCTCCAAGCAGCCTCATGTAGCTTCACGGTCTGTCAGTAATTACACTGTGAAAATTCACAAAATAATAGAAATTTGTCCCTGCTTTTAAATTCACCATGGAATTGAACCCAATTTTCTTTCCATTTAATAATTTGAATAATATTTTTGTCATCCCTTTTTCTTTCTTTTGGGCTTTGACCTTTTTGAGGCCTGAAAAATAACTAAATAAGAGCATGGGTTTGTGTTTGCTTTGTAACTCTGTTGAGTAGAATGTTTTATGATTTGAAGACAGCAGAAAATTAGCACTGATCAGTGTGGAAGAAAGTCTTCTGTGCGTATCTCAGTGACATTTTCTTTCTGAAAGAAAGCTAAATCAGCCCCAGAATTACCCCTTTTTGGGTAAATATTATTCCTACAGCAATTGCTGCCCTGTTTAGCTGTAGTCAGCATTTTTGCAGTTGTTGTCAGCTATGACCTTGGAAATAGGGGAAAAGAGGCCAGACTAAAAAGAGCATGGCCATATTGTGGACTGGCTATGTTGGGAATGCCCTTCAGCTCTCACTTTTCCTCCTGATAAATCTTTATCTGATGTGTCTACTTCCTGATATATCAGGAGACAACAAATGAAAGATGAAGAAAGGGGAAAGGGAATATCATTACTTTATTTACTTAATTGTCTAAATAGTCATTCAATCTATACTAACTCAGGCTCCTTCTAGAGATCCTTGAGATAGAGGCACTTCCAGTGGCTTTCTGTCCTTTTGCCTCAGGCACTTACTCAGTGACCTGAGTGGCTGACATGGCTACTCATGGATAGCTATAAAATAAGAAAGATGAATCCTGCCCTTTGTGACCTGCCAAGTAAGACAGCAAGCACTCCTTAACCAGAGCATCACAAGACCTGAATTCCACATCCATTTTATCACCACTGTCCTCCAGATGAAGTCAGAGTTGTTAGATGAGCAAACTGAGGTGGATGGTGAACCGACCGAATTATTGGCGTGCAAGGAATAAGTGGTGGCAAGAAATCTAACTTCTTCTTCTTGTTCCCTGCTTCTGTGCATTGACAAAACTTGTTTCTCCACAGCTCCACTTAGTTTTAACTTTTGAAAACACTAGGGGTAGTTTTCTCTCCATGTGATTCTGTGTATTCAGTTTAGTTGCTGATATGTCATAGGGCATTTGAAATACAAGACTTCATACAAAATGCAAGGCAGAACCAGTTTTCTGGAGAAGCAAGAAGACAGGCAGAAGATCCCAAGTCATTTTAGTCAGAAACAGATGTTGAGCAATGGAAAGGGTATGCTGCTATTTAGAGGTGAAGACACCTTCTTTTAGGTGATTTAGATGACTTAGGTGTCCAAGAGCTCCTCATAAATAATGCACATTTAGTGCTTCATTGAGATGTCTAAGAGTAGCTTAAATTCTATCACTAATTCGATATTATGCACCTCAGTTTGAAAAACCTTTACATCGTCACCTTGCAAGAGATAAAAACTGCTTCAGTATTGAGATATTTTCTATGGCATGGTGGACCAGAAAAATTGTTTTGATGTTGCTCTCTAGCTAAAGCAGGAATCTATTCAGGTAGATCTGTGCCTGTGTGGTTTGTAAATGTCTCTTGGAATTTGACCACAATGACCATTTCTTGCCCATGTAGAGAACCACAGAATCATTTAGGTTGGGAAAGGCCTTTAAGATCAATAATCCCAATTATTAAGGCAGCACTGTCAAGTCCTCCACTAAACCATAAGCACCATGTCTACACAAATTTTAAACTCCTCCAGTTTTGGAGAATCTACCACTTCCCTTGTGTTTCAATGCTTGACAACCCTTTCCATGCAGAAATTTTTCCTTATATCCAACCTAAGATCCTACTCTGCTGCCATAGATAAATGTCTCTGTTCTACCACTGGGCTAAAAATTTTACAATGCAGACAGACAGAGAGACAGAGACAGAGACAGGAAAACAAAAAAAGAAAAATTTACTTTACAAATGCACTGCATAACCAGCAATCATTGTAATAGAATTACTGACATTATGGGCTGCTAAAGGAACAGTTAGTAGCTTGTCTCACTTGTCTGTAATTTACTCTGTGTCTATTTAGCCTTGATGTACAACCGAGGTCAATTGTTGTGCCGCTTTCCTATCTCCCTCCTTGGGAGTTATAGAGAGTAATGTGTGCCTCATGAATGACTATCTCTCCTGGTCAAGCCTGTCTGTCCTGTCGTTCAGCAGGGCCATGTGTTAATAGATAGTGCTGAACAGTTAATATCACCAGCTAATTGGCAAAGCACGTGTGAAGCAGATATATTTAAATATAGAACGTGGAGGCTGAAGGAGTAACTGAAATGCATAAGTGATAAGGATTTATTATTAGAGCAGATTAACGAGCCCACCTTTTTCTCCTCCCCCCTTCATCTCTCATCCTCTTCCCTGACCAAGTGTTTTTTAATTCTCCCATTTTGGAAAGGTTTTATTCCACTGTTGAGAAAATTCTGATGGAGAATATTGTGTTGGCTGTATGGCAGCATCCAGAAAGCCAGACCCATTTTGCTGTATCCTGAGTATTTGTGAAGACTCATGTCCATAGTAAAACAGTATCAACTGATTTATGAAGTGTAGGTGAAGAAGAGATATGAAAAAATTGGACAGACAGAGGGAGATGTGTATTTTTCTAATGCAGATCTGTTGTCTCAAAGATCTAAAATATTAAACAGGATTATCCCTTTCCCTTTAAAAGACCTTTGGCTGAAGTCTCAACTCTCTGCCAGGCATTGTCTACTAAAAGGCAGCATTCCACTGCCCTGGATGTGAGGAGTCTCAGTACTTCAGGCCAGTCTCCTCCTTGAATCTAACCAGCAGAGGGAATGGAGGAAGATTTTGATATATCCTCACTTCTACCTTTAGCTCCTATGTGAACTTCCATCCTAGCTGTGAATGTGCCCCCAAAATTGAAGACCAGCCTTTGGAGTTTTATCAAGATGCACATCCTTAAGTTTGCCCTTAGATGGGGGAGGTTTGGGCTTTACCTTTTTTCTGTGGAGGTTGCTTTTCACTCTGAGACACCTGGATCACTTTGTAAGCACTCCTGCTGCCCTTGAAGCCATTGTGTGTGTATTTGTGTTCTCTGCTTTGCAGCTGGAGAAACTGAGATACAGAGATGATCCTGATGATTCTGATGATTTTGAAGACGAAAGTCTAAATTAAAAGTCAAATATTGATCTTGAATGAAATTAAAATCAAACAGAAAAATTCATAAGGAAAGATAGATTTTCCCCATTTTGTTCTCCCCAGCCCAACATTGTCTTCTCCAATGTTTTACCAAGTAGCAGTAGGCCCAGCAGAGAAACCCATCACACAAAATTAGTCACACTCATGAGCATGTCCACAGTTTTATTTGTTCCTGGCTTAATGCCTTCTGTCAAGAATTTGTGACTGAACAAGTATTGGGTTCACTGGCAAAACAAATTTTCTTGAATTCAGCTTATATCCAGGTAAATGGAATTCCCTCGCTCTTGGACTGGACAGTTTAGAGTTAACTCACTTCTCATTATCAGGTTTTCAGTTCCAAATAGGTGAAGTTATTTAATTTATTTATTAAATTTATTATAATATTTTTACTATATTTTCAGTGGAAATATGGCTCTTTAAGCTTTTTCTACTCTGGTAGGCCCGAGGATGCTTTAGCTGTGATGTGATGCTGGACAGACCTGAGTCCAAATCAAACAGAGAACCCTTCATCCCCAAAGTTTCCATGTGAAGGAGGGCTGTGTACATGGATTAAATAGGGAGGTGCAACACACTCCTATCTATGTCTGATCAGGACAAGAAGGGACTTGGACACCTTGGTATCCATTGCCTGCTCTACACACAGCCTCAGCAGATTTCACCAGCCTTATGAAACAAAAACCATATTAAAATAATTTATTTTTTTTTAAATCTGAAAAATCTTCTTAAAAAAAACCAAAACAGGTTATATTCATCTTTTTGATAAGTGTGTCTGTCTGTGTAGAAAATCACAAAAGGATCCAAATCATCCTCAGGTTTACCTGTGAGACTGCATGAAAATGAAATAAGAGTAGGATTTTCCCAGCAAACAGAAGTTTCTTTGGGTTTATCCCATACTCTACAACTTCCCATGGCTCAGTGACGTGATTTGGATTGTTATCCATCACTGAGTTTGCTTAAGTGAGCTTGGGTTTTGGCACACCAAAGCTCCCCTAAGCTGCAGCTTTTGTTTTTATTGTTTGGGTTCTGTTGGGAAGATATTTACAGTTATTCAAACATTACCCTTCACAAACAGATTACCACTGCAAATTGCACTAGGGGGAAGTGGTGAAAAATTTTGGGCAGGATTAAGGTAATCCTAAAACAAGCTAATAAAAGCACACATATAAGTGTTCTATTTTTAAAAGGAGACAAGATGAGACACATAATCTCTTTCAATAAGTTTTCTGGAGCAATAAACCTTTAAACCCAATATACAATATAGATGTGTGTGTGTGTACGTGTGCCTGTGTACATGGATATTTTCTTAAACTTTCCGTTGCCAAAATACAAAGCTCATCTTGTCAGAGTTACATCATGTTTATAAATCTCCTCTTCAGTGAAATTTGTCTGACATCAATGCTCAGCTCATGCAAGCATAAGTCTTCTTTGGCAGATGAGTGTTTGAGTTTTTATGTTTGTTTGTTTTTTTGTGTTTTTTCTCAGAATCTATTTTTTAAATTATTATAATTTTATTGACTTTTTAATGACGGTAACAAAAGGGTCATGCCAGGGAAAATAATTTAATGTTTATATTAACTTTAAATATTTCCCTCTTGCTGTCTGTAACCACACCATCAGTAAACAAAGGCCAGATTATTTTGTAAAGCAGATGCTATAGACTTAATATTTTTTTTTTCCTTTTGAAACATGTGGTTTCTCCTATTATTTGATTAACAGTTAAATGTTATCCTTGATGTTGTGAGTGGCAAAAGCCCTGCCGGCTCAAATCGAATGGAAAGAAATGTTTGATGCATATGATTGCAAGCACCACCTGTGTTTCTAAAACAAGTGGCAGATCTTTTACAGATAAAAAGAAATGCCATTGCTATATGGGGCAATTTATCCTGCCCCTAAGGCAGCATTGTCATAACTTCATGGTGCAAATTGTTGCAGCTTGAAAGTGGAATTGCTACAGCCCTATCTTGTTGAGAATGCAATTTATATTGGCTAAAAACCTACCCCAGTGATTTAGATCCTGATCTTGTTTACACCAGGGTTCATGGCAAAATCGCTCGTGGGTTCAAATGAAAACTGAAGTCAAATGCCACTGAAGCCTCCAGGAGCACACAGTTCACTTGAAAGGCAACCAAGAGAATGGGTGCTTGTATGAATTCACTGTCATGGAAATGACTTGAAGGAGGCAGTTCTGCCCGAGTTACCACCCTATGACACCACGTGGTCAGGCAATTTTGCCTGTAGGATCCAGCTGGAATCAAAACAAGATCAGATTCTCTCCTCTTTTCACCTCCCTGCTTCTTTCTATCTGGCAGAACACTAATTTGTGTGATGTGTGAGGAGTTTCACCACAAGTACTCTTAAATCTTTTGGTCTTTTTCTTTTTAATTATGCCTTCCTATTTTTAACTGCCACCTCTTTAATCCTGAAAAGATAATACACTGATCTCAAATCCTGCTTCAGGGTGGCAGCTAATTGCATATTTGGCCAAGTACTGGACTTCCTTTCTTATAATGTTTGTCTCAAGTGCTCAACAAAAGCAATTTGCGGTTCATTTTACTAGCCAAATGTATATAATATTACATATTATTAGAATGTTATTAAAGCAAAGACTTTTGTTGTTCTTCTGCCAAACACAAAGAACTCTTTTCCCTTGTATAAAGAAGTTTCAAAGCTAAAACTTCCTGCCTCTTCAGGCTTCCAGTGGTGTCCTGACCTCAGTGTACTGGGAAAGACTATTTTTCTCATTCCAGGAAGAAGCTGTAGATATTTTCCATTCTTGTGACTTAGGGCAGGACGAGGTGTGACTGCACCACGTGTGGATACCTCTGAGCTAATTCCCAGTGACTTGTTTGGATAGTGCATGCAGGAGGGTGCAGAGAAAAGCCCAAATTGCAGAGCCTGACAGAGGAACATGGTTGTAACTCTGCTCAACTCCCTGCTGCTAGCAATGCCTGAGGAAGCTACTTTAAAGCTAAACTTATTACAGACACATCTCAACCTTGTCTGAGCTCTTCTCTTACCTTTTCACCTTCTTTCAGCTCACTTTATGGATCTAGTCTCTGATTCTTGCTTTTCCCGAGAACTTTTTGTATTCCTGGTCTCAGTGCTGGAACAGCAGAAGCATGCACTCATTCAAGACTCAATTTAGAAAATTAGTTCCTTTCCAGATCAAGAAACTGAAGCATACAGACATTCTTCCCCGAAAGCTGGTCAGAAGGGGCAGAGAACAGGAGCTGTGTAGAGGGACTGCAGATTTGCAAATGACATTTCCATGTATGGGGATTTGGGAATGCGACCAAGCTCTGGCCAATGCACCATTATTTGCAGCCCAACCTGCTGTATGCCCTGTACTGGGGGATTCTTTGCTTTTCTGGCCTGGTCTTGTCCCTTCACCTGCTGTATCCACTAGGACCGGGTCTCATTGCCTGACTCTATTTCTCTTCCTAACCCAGTCTTTCCTTCAGATAAGCACTGCAGCAACTGCTTCTAACCATTTCTCTCTTTCAGTGGAATTACAATGATGCCTATTGGAAACAGTGAAGAAAGAGAGACTAGAAAATATTCCTGCTTCAAATGAAATCCATACCCACACCAGAAATCTTGTAGCAGAAACTGCACATCCTTCAGGGGAGATAGCAAAGGCTTCAAGTCTGTGTCAGTGAAGAAATCCACAGAGCTCTGCCATTAGCCCTGTATTTAATGGAGAAAGTAATTTGGAAATTCCCACAGTTCTGGGCCCCTCATACAAGAAAGACATCAAAGGGTCTGGAGTGAGTCCAGAGGAGGACAACAGAGCCAGGGAAGGGCCTGGAGCATGAGTCTGGAGAGGAGCAGCTGAGGGAGCTTGTGGGGCTCAGCCTGGAGAAAAGGAGGCTCTGGGGTGACTTTATCACCCTCAAAAACTCCCTGACAGGAGGGTGCAGCCAGGCGGGGGTCAGTCTTGTTTCTCAGGTAACAAGTGACAGGACGAGAGACTAATGGCCTCAAATTCAAGTGCCAAGAGAGATTTGGATTAGATATCACTAAATATTTCTTCCTTCTAAATGGGGCAAGGTATTGGAACAGGCTGCCCAGGGCAGAGGTGGAATCACCATCCCTGGAAGCATTCTAAAAACACATAAATGTGGTGTTTGGGAACATGTTTAGTGGTGCACGTGGAAGTCCTGGGTTAATAATTGGACTCCATGATCTTAGAGGTTTTTTCAGACCTTAATAATTCTATAAATCTAAGGTGGTTCCAGCAGTCTGGAGATGCTGGAATTGTGTTGGAAGGAGGCATCCAAAACCAGAGTGACCTTACCCATTGCTGTTTATAGACTGCAGCCCTTGGAGCAAGCTCTCCTGAGGCTTTTCCCAGGGGATCTGTGAGTCTGATGACACAGACATGTACTCCTGGTGTCTATGTTTTGCCTTTCAGCTGCACTAATGGGTCTGTGTCACTTCCAGCCTAGGGCTGGCTGCTCTCCAAGTTGGGAAATGCCTGGACAGCATGAGCCTGGGTTCAGAGAGAAATGCAGTCTCTGTTTGCTTACCTCCCACATCAGGGCTCCCTCACATGCCACAAGATAGGTGTTGCTGAGTCTTGCTTTGTTTTGGATTTTGTTGTAGATAACTAACATGAGAAAGGCTCACAAACCCATCTTTCTCTTCAGTCTTTACAAGACTTAAGTGGAAATATGATGTGTTTCGCTCATCACTCAGGCTTTTAAAATAGTGTAAAATGATGATTTTGAAACATTATCTTTTTTTCCTACCACTTTGCCTTGACCTGAGTTTAGGGAACCGACAGATCCTTTCCACCCTTCCTGTTCCCCACAAGAAAAAATGGAGGTTAGGATTTCAGCAATTCTGATGTTATTGTACTTAAAAGATCCAGTTGGAAATGCAATGAATAGCTTGTTGATGACATTCCAGTGACAACTGAAGTTAATAATGGTCATAAAAAGTCATTTACTTCAATTGACTTATTGCAAATGCACAAGGGCTGTTAGCTTCGTTAATGTAAAAAAGTAGGGAAAAACCCACCCTGTTTCCTTTCTCCCTTTCTTTTTGAAGTTGCAAATATGTTACAAATAAACTGCTAAATAGATTTAATGTTTGACATAAAGGATCACTTTCCCAGATGTCTGACATAGTTTATAAATTACTATGCTTATTGAAAGTGTGTTATTTCTATACCTTATTTTGTTTTAATGAATGCATATTATTTCTTGAGCAACAAAGAAGAAAATAAGTCACCAATAACTTGGTAAAGTCCTGTAAAACACAAGTATCAGCATAGATTCTATTCATATTTGAGCAGTGCAAGGCTTAAAGAGGCTCAGTTATCTAGACAAAAATTTAGCATAACTATTTTAAGAGTCTGTCTTCAAATATTTTTAAGCCACTTCTAATTTTGTTGATGTGTCAGAATCCTGTTTTTTGGGGAAGAAGACAAACCAGGAGCCTCTGTGTTACCTCTTCTCTGATGAGAGCAAACTTTATTGTTGCACTAAGTCACTCGCAATGATGAGAAACGATGTCTTTAATGCCAAAGATTTCATCCATGACAATGAGGATTCCTTTTTCCAGTGACTGCATTTTAACCTTCAAATCCCAAAGGTCACAGAGAGGTAATGTTTTCATTAAAACATACCTGCTAAGGTGACCTAAGCCTTAACATAAACAAAGTCTTTTAAATGCAGACACCTGAAATACCGTGGTTTTCAATCCTGGCTCCAGTGCTTGAATCTCAAAGGTGAAGAAGGCATACCAAATTCCTTTGAAGCCTGGTTTTCTAACCCTAAACTACTTACTAGAGATAGATTTCCACTTGAAAACAATTAATCATGCATGTAGAAATCACATTTTTAGCAAATTTTAAAGATGTGGTATTGCACATGTATGTGTGCCTTTCTAATTTGCAAAGGTAGGTATTTTTATAAGTAAAAATATCCCATTTGTGTTTTTTTTAATGAATATAGATTATGTTTTTATGTGAATAAGCAATATACATTTTCTATCAATTAAGATAAAGGAGGGAAATCCCAGGAAGGAAACTTTTAATATAACATATAATCTTTTACTGGCTACTGGCTGATTGTGTCAGACTTTGAAGGGCACAAATCATCATAAAACTATGTGTGCAATTTAATAATGAATTTAAATTAATTTACATAAATTAATAATCTTTACCCCAGGTCTCCCTGGTTTCTGTAAGGGTGAATCAGCAGCTTTTCCAGGACCTCTGCAATTTGATATCATCAAAACCTCTACATTCAGCAGAGGTATCATCTGTTCCTGGCTGACCTGCAGCCTGTGCTGTGCTTCCTCCAAGCCCCTCTGGGAGACAGGTGCCAGATTTCCGTTTCTTCTGTTTGTATAAGGAAGCAGGATAGGTCTAACCTTAAGGATTTTCTGTTCCAACATCCTCACTCACCTCTGCAGCAATTTCTATTTCTCCTTTAATAATTCTGGTCTTGTGCTATAAAGTATAAATTCTCTGTATGCATGTTCCTGTCCTCTTGTCAGCACAGGATATTCAAAATCCATGGTTGTTGATAAATGGTGAAAACAGGCAGCAGGAGAGAGTAAGGTTTTAAAGTTCTTACTGGGATTTTCCCAGAATATTAAAAAATTTCTAAGTAATCATGGTTTACAAGGGAAATATTTACAGCTGCAGCAGAATTTGCTCACACTTTGCTAATAGATTAATAAGATTTCACTTTTGTTTAGTCAAGGTTGAATCCTCCAGAGAAGCAAAAATTTTTAATAGAAATAACTAGATAATTATGCATTAAATATTAAAACTAAAACTGTCCATATCATTGAACTGAAGTGTCATGTAAAAGGAAAAAGCTGGTAAAAATATTTATTATATAGTTAAACAGTGTAATGGTTTAAGGGAACAGTAAGGTTAAAAGAAAAAAACTGAATTGTGTCCCTCTCCTGAAAAATGTTCTGCTCTTCTAATCTATGTGTTTGTTCTGTAGAATAAAAAGGCTGTATCCACATATTTAATGTCTGCAAAGTTTTATGTTAGCAAAACTACAAATAAGTTGGATCTAGTCAAGGGAGGAAAATCAAGCAAAAAGTTAATTTCAATGTAAGAAACACAACAGTTCAAGCCTGTGTGTATTAAAACAGCAACTTAGGAAAAGACTGAATGAATGCATGTGTGAAAAAAATGCCAATAACTGGTCAAAGGAGTGTGAAACTGCCTTGGCTCTTGTTTCAAAGGTGGTGGCAACCTGTGGACTCCAGTGGGATTTTGCACCAGGTCCTCAACGCTCCTTCTGATTAATCCCAACATTCATAAAAGTGCCCAAATTAATTAAATGGGCAGCACAGCTGTGGCTGATTTTCCTTTTGACAGATTACCACTATCTATGACATCCATGGACCTGTGTCCATCACACCAGCTGCAGATCCACATGAGTCCCAGATATGAATTTCTAATGGATTTTTTTGGTTGGATGAGACTGGAAACAATAAATATCCACACTGGGATGCTCAGTCCTCACTCCTAATTTCTACTTCCTCAGAGCAGGACAGAAGGAGAGGGCAAATAAGGTGAGCAATCTTAATCATTCCACATAATCCCCCACTGTGTGATGCTTAGATAGGTCAGTGGCACAGATACATCATTACACATCTGCTGACTTAAATTTTGTGCAGCTCTAGAAGGAGATGCTGAGCTGAGATTTCCTCAAGAAGTGCTTTGTGAAGGGCTGTGAAGGAGTTCAGGTTTGAAAACTAAGGGCCACTTATATTCCAAATAAACTATTGGCTTTAAAAAGGAACTCTGGTTCATAAAATGGTTTCCCATATTTATTTTGATTTGATTTTTTATAGCTTTTTATGTTCTTAGAAGGGGGGACAGGACTCTTTGCTGGGGTCTTTTCTTACATATTTCCTTCATTTCATGCCTGTAGTCTCAAAAGCTCTGAAAACAGATGCCTTGCTTTCAAAGCAGCTTTTACGTTTTTGGCAATGCCAGATATTTTACTGTAGAAAATACAAAACAAAACCAAAGCCAGCAACTTTTGATATCTTCTGTTTCCTTATCACCCTTTTTTATGCTTGTTAATCAGGGTGACTGGGAGTATTTTAAACACTTATAATGTATAAATTTCTCCCCCCTCTCCCAAACATCTGTTTATTTTACATCAACATGAACCTTGGGGAAGAAAATTGTAGCTACTATTATATATTTTTTCAAAGTGAAGAAGTAAACATGCAACTTTCACATTTGCTGCATCAAACAGATGCTATTTATTTAGCTGCTTGAGGCAGGAGGCCAGATCAGAAGAGAATTTCTTTAATGGCCTAAGGTGATAAACTCTTTTTAACAAGGACAATGCTTAAGGAAAAGAAAAATTCCTAAAAATCCTCTTCAATTGGTTGGAGAGGACAGAAGGGAAATCCCCTTTTGTGGTAAGGAAGGGTAAAGAGCTGCATGACACATCCAGCTGGATAAGAGAGATGACACCAGGCATCTTCTCATCTGGAAGTAAAAGTGAAAATACAGCAAAAATATCACACACCACGTCACAAACTTCCCAAAAAGTTCCTGTTTCTCCCTTGTGTGCAAGCAGAGGTGATCACAACCAGGTGAGTGTTCAGGGGACAGCACGCAGCAGGTGACATCCAACCACTCATCCTTTTCCACCAATTTCTGCTTTTCTCCCTTAACAGTGTATGCCCAAACATCCAGATACTCCAGGGAAAAAAAAATAAATGCTAAAAATTGTGAGTGAGGAATTACGGGCAAGTAAAATGGCCCAAAGCAGAGGTGAAAATTTCTCTGGGTGAAAATCACCCAGGAGCCAGTTGAAGCCTGAAATCCAAGCCATACTCACTTTATGAGTACAGACATAGTCCAAGACTTTCCATTTTAAACTCTTTTCCAGCATCTAAGCTAGAAAATAGAATCAACTGACTGAAAACTGAAATAGACAATTGCAAACCCCAAGACTATTGAACCCATTATCAAAAACCTTAAGACTTACAATAAAAAACAAGACATAAATGCTTTATTTCTGTATTTTCAAGGTTAAACCTTGAGACAACAATACATTTGAAACTTGGTTTCTATCTTCAATGTGAGTAATTAATTATGAGTGCAAACCCAGGACAGACTTATTGTGCACAGCCAAACTGAAACGCACAGTTTGTTATACCATGCAAATATTTTAAGTATATGACAGAATGAGAAAGTTAAAAATTACTTTTAGGCTGGTATTACTATATTTGGGTAATAGAAAATATTCTGTGTGCCCTAAACTGAATAGTTAAATAATAAAAATATTGGAATTTTACTCTTTAGACCTAAGATTCCAGTGTATTTCAAATGGTTTTTTAACCACAATGAAAACTTTATCTCACAACCACATTTATCATAAATTATTTTGGTTTTCTTCTGCATACAGAATTCTCCAAACAAACAGACACAGTCTGCTGTGCATCACATCCCTTTGGTGAGAAAATGCACTCTTGCTGCCTTGACTAACAAATAATAACCAACATGTTAATGGGAAAAGATAAAACAAGACTCTGAAATGCTCATTTGTGTCAAAATTAGTTTATTTCCCAGGGCATAGGGAATCCCAGCTGAATTGGTTGCTGCAGTGATATAAGAAACATGCAAACTGTACCCTTGATTAGAATCTGGGAGAGGGAGATAAAAGGTTTATCTGTGTGACAAGGGCTGTTTGATGGACTATTAGATGACACTTTTTTATGTTTGCTAAAATCCCACAGCTTTTGTTGATGCTTTGTCACTAAACTCATCCCCAGCCTCAAATTAACAGTTTTACCTTCCAGAAGAGGCTTTCTGGCAAACAAAAGTGATGAGAGAAAATGTGTAAATATCATTAATATTTTATTTTAAAAATATGTGTGGACACGTGTGTGTAAATGTTTAGGCACCATCCTGCACTGTAACAAATCTGTCGATGTGAGTTTGTTTATGTGTGTTTGTGTTTCACTCACCCTTTAATAGGTCAAGATTTTCAAATGCTTATGTCTTTGTGAGTTGGCCAATATTATATAAACAATATATTATTACAACATATTAGAATATATATTATCAATACATATATGTAATATGTAATATAAATGCATTATTTTAACACCTATAATTTTGAATACCAAAATACATATTCTCAATATATAATATCATATAGTATATTATGGAATTATAGAATCACAGGATGGTTTGGGTTAAAAGGGACTTTAAAGGTCAGACAGGGATCTGTGATCAACTCATTCCAACCCTCTACCATGGGCAGGGACACCTTCCACTATCCCAGGTTGCTCCAAGCTCCACCCAGTCTGGCCTTGAGCACTTCCAGGAATGAGGCAGCCACAGCTTCTCTGGGCAAAGATATACAATATATAATATATCATAATATATATTTTATATATGATACTCTACACATATCTATCAGTACACATATATTGTCTGCATATGCAAAAAAATATAGATAGAAACCTAAGTTTAGGTAGAGTTTGATGTATTTTAATTTCCATTTAATGTTTTGCCTTGGACAGGAGGCTCCAGTGAGACCCTGTGGCTACCTGGTGGAATTCAGCCACGGTTTTGGTTTGAGCTGAGGGTGGTCATAGTCACACAGGGGCAGACTGGATGAATCAGGTAAATGGTTGTGAGTGAGAGGCAAGAAATAGAGGAGCAGGCTTTGAGAAGTGTGATGGGGATCAGGAGTGCGACAGTCCTAAATCAGATTTCCCAGATTACTGCATCATATTTATGGGTTTTTGTGCAGCTAATTGTTGCTGCCTCTTTTGACCTGTTTTTAGCTACTTCTTACTCTGTAACTCACTCCCACTCCATAGTTAGATGTAGAAAGGCCTGCAGGGAAAGACCTTTTCTTCAGAGGGCTTCATAAATTCTGTAAAAAGAAAACAATCCTCCCCAAGACTAATTCACCCTTTATTTCACATTAAAAACACGAACCCAGGGGAATTTCCCACACAAAGAAGTGCTGTCAGAGCTGAAGTGGTGCATGGTCATACCCAGTGTACTGCACCCCTAAGTGCTTATCAAAGCAGAAGGAACACTGCCAGCAGCTCTGAGGCATGTATCTTTTGCAAAATATCAAATAAATGCACCTCCAGGCTTCTTCCCTCCACCTGTTCTTCCCTCAACTGGAGTTCACATCCTCTTTTTCAGATCGTGTACAAGTACGTGCCCCAGAATTGCGCTCAGCACTTTTCACTACTGGTTTTCTTGAGCTTTACTGGTTGCATCACAGTGGGCCAAGAACATGACCCCTGATCAGAGGTGGTCTAAGATGACTTTCCACTGTCTGATTCTTCAGCAGGCTGGGAATGATAGTGGATTCCCTCTGTAGCCTGCAGCCACTCAAAAGCTGCTCTAGATCCCATCAAGAGCACTTTTACCTCCTAAATGGGGTTATGACTCACAGTCCTGGCTTTTGATAAGACTGGTGACATTGCCCCTGCCATTGTTCCCTCTCCCCTGCCTCACCTCTCTGTCAGATGTTGTCTTCCACAGAGGCAAACCAATCTGCCTGTTCTGCTGTTTCATAGCCTCAGGTCAGAGGGATGTGAATTCCCAGATAGGGAAGCCAGGCTGTGGCATCCAAAGCCATCTAATCCTCTCTTGCTCCTGTCTCAGAGAGGTAATCATCCTTTGTGGAGCCTGGAGGATAACTGGGCATGGGCTGGCTTCAGCTGTAGCAGCTAAAGGGGAATCAGATGGGAGCTGCAGAGAACATATTTGTGTTCTCCATACCCATCAGTAGCCAAAATCAGTGTCTACATTTCCTTTGTGACTAAAGAAGGGAGAGAGCTACTTTTAGGACAAAGTTCACCTTATCATAAAATAAATATGTACTAAAGACTGTATAAATCAAGGCTCTTGACTGTCAAGGGATCTCAGGAAGATTAGATTTTTAGATTATCTAAAAATAAGAAAAGTAAATTTAGTCCCACAGTAGATTGGAATATTAGGGTGGTTACTCGGTCATAGCAGAACATGATCATCAGCTCTGTTAATTTATGTCATGTGTTTATTTACAATAATTCATTTGGGTTAGACTTCAAATTTTTGTTCCAGGTGCTTTGATACTCTCCAAGCAATATTTTGCATTTCATTTCTAGAAACATCAAGGAAAAAATATCTATATAATATCTGTGTGTATATATGTATTTTTTGTACGTATGTGTATACATGTACATGTTGAAGAGCCAAAAAATAATCTAAAATGAAAATGCAGCAGAAATGAACTAACACGTTACTCTGCATAGAGCAAATCTGTTCTAAATCCATACACTTCAATTAAATCCACTTCTCTCCACTTGAGTCTATTCACTAGATTAAAGCCAACCCACTGAAAGTACTTATTTCACAGTTATCCAGCTATTAATTGGCATTTTCCTCCACGCTCCTCCATCCCAGCCCTCTTTCTGTCTTCCTAGAAAGATTCATCATGAATGGTGAAAATTCCCATGCCACGTTCTAGTGCAGAGAAGCTGAAAGGTGTGAATGGTGTTTGCAAGGACTCATTGTCTGATTTAAAAATGAGCATTTCTACTCATGCTCAGCCTTGTTAACAAAGTTCTTCATCAGCAGCAGTCATTGCTCCAAATTATACAGTAATGTAGAATTAGTAGGATTAGTTCTTCAAAAGCCATAATGATGATTTTATTTTATTTTATTTTATTTTATTTCATTTCATTTCATTTCATTTCATTTCATTTCATTTCATTTTATTTCATTTTATTTTATTTTATTTTATGACTTTATTTTATACATAGTCTTGATTTATATCTCAGAGTGAACGAAGTCTTATGACCACCAGAAATGTTGCTTTGGGTTTGTACTACTGAGTATAAACTTCAAGATTCCTCTTCCAGGGAAAACTCACCTGAACCATATACTTAAAATAAATATACTGGATATTAAAATGAAAAACATTGATTTCGTCTTTCCTTCTACTGGAACACAAGCAGATATAAAAAAGGGTTTAAAAATATTGATTTTAATGTTATAAGGTGTTCTTATAAGAGGAAAATAACTGCAATGATAAGTAAATGCATTATGGAGTCAAAAATGAAAAAACATCTGTTGTTTAAAATAAATTTGTAAGCCATCTTATTAAATATTATTATTTTTCTCAAAAAAAAAAATATTTTCTGTGCATTATTAAAAAGTAGAGAGACTCCATGCTCACTGGGGATGCTTAGAGCACATGAATAGTGAAGACTGGAGTCACATGGCAAATAAAATGCAAAGAACCTTGGAATAAGAGGTTGGAAAATCCAGGGATTGCCATGGGAGTGGAATCTGTGTAGCAGGACGAGAATGATTCTGCATTAAATCTTCACATAGGTTCTACAACTTCCACTGCAACTGCACTTGCAAGAGGCCTTAAGTGGAAAACTGTGGTTAAAGCTGTCCTGTGCTCACAGTTTCCACTCTCAGAGGAATTCCAGCATTCAGAAATTAGTCCTTGTTCTGAATCACAGCAAAAAACAGTATTTTCTCAGATTCTTCCAGAACTGAAATGAAATAATGATAAAAGACTCAGGTCAAGCAAACAATTGAATTTCAGTTTAATGCTGTTTTCTTTCCCATCAAAATAATTTTTGTGTCAAATTCATTTCAAAGTTACTTTGAAACCAATTGAAAATATTACAGAACAAAAAAACTGATTTTTTTCTTTTTTGGTGGAAATAGTTACAGCTCCATATAACTGTATTCAAAGATTTTATTTCAATTGCAGTATTTTGTTATAGGGGAAGATGGTAGAGTGGAAGAGTTTTAGGCTGATTTCAGCTTTGCCTGGGGAAAGCAGAGACTCATGGATCTCTGCAGGAGAGTGTTTAGACATGTATTAAATCTGGATTTATTCTCCATAAAACTTCCTGAAAAGACATGATGGATTTACCTTTTTTTTAAATGTTCAGGAGAAGTCACTGCTTTTGAGTAGTTGCTTCATTGCTTTTGTCAAGGTTCTACTTTCTAACAATGTATTTATCTTTATTTTGTATCACCATAATGGTTCCACAGATTTTATTTATGAATTGGGAAAAGCAAGAGTTGTTTGTAGAGTTTCAGCTTTACAAGCCAAAGGACAGAGCCAATTCCGTCACAGAATTTTGCCACCAGCGACAATAAAGTAAATTCAGAGAAACTGTCCTGCAAGAGTTGAGTCATGCTGGTGTCAAAGGAAAACCAACATCCTCTGAAGGGTGACATCACAACATTGGCACGAATCTGCCTGTCCTCATGTGGATAAACAGCAAAGCAACACCAAACAACCCATACACCTCTCAGGAAGACACAAACACTATGAAATATTAGGTGGACCTCTTGATTTGTTTTGCTTTGAAGAAATAAGACATTTTTGGAAATTGTGTCCAGGATGTAGCTGGAGCTGGATGTTTATCCATCAGTTGGGATTTTCATTGAGGCTTTTTGGGTCTGGATTCCAGTGAAGTCATAATATGTGCTGCCTTTATGGAGAAAAATTTAAAAAAAATTCGCAGTCAAAAGTTTTCAGGTCTGAGCTGGAAAGATGAATCATTCAGCTTTCAATTTGGCTTATTTTATGGAAGTCAGATATTCTGAAGGAAACAAAAAAATTACATTCCAGCCCAAAATTTATTTGGAATCATTCTTTCTAACCAATGGCATTGATGGCAGAGTCAGGAGGAAGTCCTGCTTATGGTAAGAGGTATTCAAATCCAGAAGCTGGATTTTGATGATCCTGGGATGTGCCCTCCAACTCTGGATATTCTATGATTTTAAATGCCCAAGAATCATTCCAAACCCTGAAACTTTCAAGTGCTCAGCAGGTGGTTTGTAAAGGCAACATCATCACCTTCTCTTCACTGGAAGAAGATGAATTCACACAGAAAACTTGCTGAGGGGGCACAGGTGGAATTAAATCTTCTGAATGACCTCTTAGTACAGATATGGGAAGGGCTTTTAGCCTCTGTTTAAGCTTAGCAGAAGTTTTGCTGAATTGGGATCCAGGACTCCTCACCCAGAAATGCTGACTTGCCCTGTACCTCAATTTCCCTATCTGCAGGATGAGTAATAATGCTATTTGCATCAGATCCTTATTTACATCAAGTTAGTCATGAAATGCTGCAGAATTTTACAGTATTCATTAAAATGCTGTAAAAGAGCAAGATTAATCAACTATCCATTACTCAGTGTGTAGAATTACTCACAGGGCAGGTTTCTTCCTGATCAGATGCCCACCACCCTTTTAAACAAAATAATATGACTCACAGGAATCGCAGCAATGTTGACAGTGAGTGACAAATACTTTTATTCTGTGTATTCTACATATGGTTAAAAAGACACGACTGGATGACAAACAGCCTTTCTGCAAACGTTCCTGGGAGCTGAAGCCACTCCTTGCACACAGGCACGAGCAGTGAATTAAAAACACACACCAGATTTTGATCTCAGTTCAGCAAGTTTTGCTTGGGCACAAGTCCATTGGCTTCTTCACCCAGCCAAGCGAGACACAAATCAGGATGAGATATTCATGCATGTCAGATAAAAGTGTGCAGGGTTATGTCCATATTAGTCATGCGATAACAGGACAGATGCATGTTAGGGTGGAACAGTGTTAGCAAATTATCTCACAAAAGGCTATTTGTCTTCCCTGGGACGTGTGCCACCACTTCAACAAGTCTGAATAAATCTACATTCCTGACTTCCCGTCATGGAGACTTAATCCAGCTCGGTCAGCGAGGAGATGCAGGTTACAATAAATTGATTGGAGAAGGAAAAGATTTCAGAATGATTTGCATTTGCCCTTCTGTGTTGCCACATTTCTGCACTCACACTCACCAAACTACCCAGCAGCACACTGGGGAGAAAATGAAAGAAGGGACACATGGAGATTCCTGCATTCCAGCTAGGATGTGGCTGGCTGGATTCCCTCCATAACCACTGGCCAGATGTTGAAACATCGGTGATGTTTTATCTTACAGAGAAGTTAAGGGTCCAAAGAAATCGGCTATTTCAGAGTTAACTTGGAAAGGAACTGAGGGAGACCGGCTTGTGTAGTGTGTGCTGGTCTATTTGGGTGCAGATAAATTTCACTTGAATTGTGAGTCAGAGCTCCCCACACCTGGCAACCTTCAGCAATGTAAAAGTGTAAAACTGTTTCATTTTACTTGTTTCTGTACTAAACATTAACGACATGATGACAGGTCTGAGCCCTTTGTGCCTCAGGTCCTCTCTCTGTGACAGTAAGAGCAGCATCAGCAGAGAAAGAGCTGGAATTTCAGCTCCCAGATGGATTTGCTTAAACCACGACTATTTTGCCCTGGAGTGCACTGAGGAGTGCTCACTGTGTCTTTCAGCAGCAGTCACAGAAGCTTGCACCAAAAACTTGTAGAAAGCAGTAACTCCTTAAACAGCTTCAGCTAAATATGCTAAACTGGCCTGCCTACATCTTAAATTAATTGAGCCCTGAGTCAAGGTGAGGAATGAGTATATATATATATAGAGTATTAGACCTGTTTTCTTTTCCCCAAAACTCAGTCCTGTCGAAGAGGTGGCCTGAGTCATGTCTGCCTGTGCTCACCACCTCTGCCTGCTTTTAACTTATGAGCTCCTTTTTTACCTGCCTCTGACACAGAGGTGTTTACAAAACAAATTTCTGATCACAGGATCCTGCTGTCAGCAATCAAATTCTATTTGCTACACTGACTCCAGGACAGCCATAGGCTGAGGAAAAAAGCTCTGGTCAACTCCTAACCCTGTTTACCAGAGCAGGACCTAAATTGTGAAGTTCACGTATTGTTTAATGCCGTGACCTCTGTGCACTTGCTAATCCCTCATCCACTGCTCTGCAGCTTCTTTCTTGTCCACAGCCTCCAGACTAATACCCAGAAAGATGCTTGGATTTCCAAAACTGCAAGCCATGCAGCTGTCACATTCACAGGGGACGTTATGTTGAGTCAGCACTCTGCCCCAGCAGGACCACAGCTATAGGATCTCTCCTTCCTATGGATAATCACATCTTGGCCTGCATCAGGCATCTTTCTGCTGCAGCAGGATTTTGATACCAGCAGCAAGATTGCTTCTGCTCTCAGGGCAAGCTGAAATTAGACCACAGAAAAGATTTTGGGGCCTGTTATCCTTGTAAATAATGCTTCAAAAATCAATGTTTGAATCACTACATTTCCTCCCTTATGATAATTTATAAAATACTGTCTGATTTTATTACCGGTCTACTGAAATATTTATTTTGTTATGAACCCACGAATATTCTGTTTTATCCAGGGATACCCAGTACTTCACTGAGGCAGAGTCACAGAGAAGGCTCACAGAGAGGAAGAGACATAAATCCAGTGAGTATCACTCCTCTGAGAAGTCCATGTCTTTCTGCACACACAAGGAATCTCATCCCTCTTAAACCGAGTTTAGCTGCTCCACGGGTTTTTTTTTGCTTGCATAGCAGGCAGTGCTCAGGGTGCAGCTGATGTGTGGAAAGTTCACACCCCAGCACATCTTAGTCATTATTTTTACAATTAATTGGCATCACTTGACACTGGAGCAGGCTGCCCAGAGAAGCTGTGGATGTTCCATCCCTAAAAGTGTTCAAGGCCAGGTTTGGTCGTGCCTGGTCTGGTGGATGGTGTGTCTGCCCTTGACCAGGATGCTGGAACTAGGTGAGCTTTAAGGTCCCTTCCAACTCAAACCATTCTGTGATTCTATGATAAATATATACTAAAAATCACTGTAATGATGCAATAGTGTACAGGCAATAGGGGACCAGAGTAAGGCGACACTTTCCTTCCCTGTAAAGTTTTTGCTTCTGATGGAGAAGAAAATGGGGCCATATTTGGAATGACAATTCACCAAATCTGAAATTAAATTTCAGATTTCTCCGTGTCAGTTGAAGAGGAAGATCTTTCCTGTGGGATATTCACTGAGAGAAGTCAAAACAAGTAGACTTTAAGACCCTGTGTTAAAGTAGCCCTATATAAAGCCCAGATATATGTGCCCAAAATTAATGTGACAACCTTTCAGTGCTGTCATGCAGAGTTTCACTGAGAAAAACAACATCAGAAGTTCAGTACTGTCTGTTAGAATAAAAAAAATTCTAATTATTAAGAAATACTTAAAAAAAATTACTGTGTAGTCTCAATAGAAAAGAATTTGTTTGCTCAAAGATAATGCCTTTTGTCCTTCCATCTTAGAAAATCTTTTATATGCTCTAGGAAACAGCATCTCTCCTTCAGGTAATTCTGCTTTTTAAACCTCAGTTTTTCTCAAATGAAGAAAAATACCCCAAAACCCCAACAAACCCCCACAACCCTATTTGAATGCTCTGAAAGAGTAGTTCAAAAAGAAATGTTTCATTTAGAAGTATCTTATTTAAAATCAAGGAAATCTTAACATAAATAACTCTTCAATTAAAAAGAAGTTCAAGCTCCTACCTTTCCAGATAAAAAACTCTTAATTTTTTTAGGCTGATAGCTGCCCCTTAAAATGTATTTTTTGAATTTAGTTTTAATTTTAGTACAGGGTACAGGGTGAAATAGCTGTTCAGACCATGAATGATAGAAAATAACTGAGGGCAAACAACACTGAAAAGGAAGGAAAGGTTTTGAAATTGGATTGTGTAAGATGTTACTAAGAAGTATTAAGCAAAGGCCTTCCCTGAAACACAACCATACTAATATTCAAATTAAATACCTATTAAATATAAGATACACACTTCACAATATGGATTCTCCCAGGGCTTTGATTATGAGGTGGCAGGAAGAAGCCTGTAATTAATATTGTGTGGTGATTCTTTTCAAAGCAGATTGTTCCAAGAGCTGTAATCACTATTACTTAAGTAAGTTGTCCTTCAATAGCTAAAAGAAATCAGGACCCAGAGCAAAGGTAAACATGCTAGCCTGTTTAAGTTTGGGAAATATTTTTTTGCAAGATAGAAATTATTATATTTCTGAACCGTTTTAGCAGTTGCTGGTTAGATTTTGCCTTGAATCTAGATACTTTTCATGTACCAACATTTGTTCTGTATAATGGAACAGAAATATCTTTAAAGAAATGATCCCTTCAAACATTTTTTCTTGGTACCTTTGGCCTGAGGCATTCTCCTTGGAGACCAAACCATTTGGAGAAAAGAAATAGCCTCTAAATGGAGCTGTGAAAATTGCAATAACATCTGGCATGATGAAACAGAAATTAGCAATTATCATCTCCCAGCAGAGCAATGGGAACCAGATATTCTCTGTCCATCAAGAGGAAAATAATTAATGCTTAAAAAGGGAACCATATTAAGTTTACCTAATCAAATGCTCTGATACAGGAAAATTTGTCTGGATCTCCATTTAACTAGTGGTTTTACAAATAGGTGTGTAGTACTTAACATGAGTCTGGGATACTTGCTCCCCTTACATCCCATGGCAACACATTCCATAAGTTAATTATATGCTTTCTTGAAAAAAATAAAAAGGCATTTAATCCGTTTCACGGTGGCTGTGTTGCTCATCAAATGTCTTGAACAGTTAATGTCTTGGTAAGACTATCAGCTCAGCAATTTTTAAACCCAAAAGGGCTTATTTTGTCATCTTGTTTGACCTATCAGCTGCTAAAGGCAAAGGGACTTCTCTGAAGTTATTCTTGCTTTAATCTTAAATAGATCCTGACTTTGCAGCACAGATCAGTCTAGATTTGCAAGCGGCTGGTGGCAAAATTTGTTGTTCCAATATTTAATTACTCTAATTTGTTCCAGTCAGTGTTTGTTTTAGCTTACTCTTCTACCTTTCAGACCTTGTTATACCCATTTTTGGTAGAATAATTATCCCCCTCCTTGTCCATCATCTGTTTTTGGGTGAAGTATAACATCCTGCTTGCTCAGGTCCCTGTCAGATAATTCAGATAATAATTTGCTCTTTTTCGTTTCTCACTTCTCTTGTGCTCTTTGTACCATCACTTTATTTTTATCAGCACTGACTTTAAGGTTTCTTGGAAGTGTGATGTCAAATAATCATCTCAGGCCCACAGTGCTTGTAAATGATGCTTTTTAGTGACTAAACTGCTCCAGTCACCTCTTCACAGCAGACCAAGAGCTCCTTCCCTGTCCCTCATTGCACTTCTCCTCTCAAAAGGCAAGACATCAAGTGTTCCAGGTACCACATCTCTTCCCCAACCAAATCAGTCCTGGACAAATAACACTGGTCTAGCCCAGATATATAAAATTTACAGTCTTTAGCAGTGATCCTTTAACCTTGCCCTCTTGTTTGGGCTGTTGAATCTCCCCTGAAGGAGAAGTGCTGCTGCTGTCCAGAGACAGCGAGTCCTTCAGCGCTGGCAGAGGAATTTCCTGGAGACCAGCTGTCTGCTCCTTCTGGGGCTATTGCATGACTGAATTTGTCTCCATCAAGCCAGAAGAATACCTTTTGTCTGGAAACCTTGGCCTCCTGTGTGAACTGGATCTTGAATGGTTTCCTGTTCCATCTAGGGAATGTCCATCCCAGCAGAAAAGGGACCTAAGGAGGTGCTGCTTAATGTGAGAAAGGGAAATAAAGATGACATTTATCTGAACTACAATGTTCTGAGGACATAATTTGGATTTCATGTGGTCAGAGCTCTTACAACAAAAATTGTATATTCCTCAGTATGTCAGAAGCAGTATGTCCCTGGTGTTTGGAGGTCCAAGACATGGGACACCACTGTCAGAGAGATCCTGGAAGAGGTCCCTGGTTGCTCTCTGAAGAGTTTGCAGGGAGTAGATGGGACCAGTTTTAGTTAAGCTGGAGTTGTGAGACCAGGTCCTTGATGGCTCATTGCAGATAGGGACTGGAATGAACTCCAAAGCCTGACATCCTCCCAGTGTATAAAAGTTCATATCTGAGTTTTTTCAAATGAAATAAAATGTAGAATATAGCATCAAAGGCAAAGAGTAGTTGTGCAAAATAAAACACTTTTCACATTCATGTCTATGGTTTCCTTTTTAATTATTTTTGCTATATTTTTTTTCTCTCTTGCCTATACTGTAAGGAAACTCAAAAAAGCCTGTAAGACACATGCTTAAAATCACCAGTAAACTATGAATTGGTCCTTTAAAAGAAGGAGTGCCACAATAGAAGCCTCTGTGTATCATTGATATGTAACTCAGATTATTTTAGACTATTCTAGGGCAAAAAGCCCACAGTGGTTTCTCTGAGCTGGCAGCACAAACGGAAAGATAAAAGTTGTGACCAGAGTTTTATGAAAACACATAAGACAACTGTTTTCATTCCTTCATCATGTGACAGAGAAGTGGTCCAGTAAACTCTTCAGCAGTTCAATTTGACTAAATCTTTTAAAAATCACTGTGATCTGCAACGTAGCTGGAATAAAACCACTCTGAACTTCAGCACCTGCTGGTTTACCCAAAACAGCTGACCTGCCAATGATCCTCCTTATTTCTCACTTCTTCTCCATGCTTAAAGATACTAAAAACCCATCCAGCTTTTCCTACCTTTTTCTGTCCATTCTAGGGATCCCACACTTGGTGCCAAAAGGACTTTGCCCTGTAGATTGAACTTTGGGTGTAGAAGGTCTCTTTGCTCTTCCACGAGAGCCATACAGAAGTTGTCCCAACCAGAGGTAAAGGCACAGTGAGGCTGGGTGCTCACCTTGGAGCATTAATCCTGCTCCAAGTGGGATAAGGGACATCCTGAAGCACCTTCTGCCTGCTCTGGCCAGTGGCTGGCTGTGCACTGGGGTGTGTGCCAGATGAGAGTGTGTTCCACACTGTCCAACTGCATCCTTGGCAGCAGGAAAATCCACTCAGCTCTGCCAGGCTCTGTTCTCTCTCTGTCTCCAGAGCAGTGGCTGCACCAGACAGAAGGGTTGGTCCAAACAAGATTTTTTTCCCACTGGAATTGTACAAGTGGGTTGAGCAGAATGTTTTGTGAATTTATGATGATCAAAGAGATCTGTTTCAATTGAGAAGGCAAAAAAAAAAAAAAAAAAAAAAAAAAAAGCAGTAAGAAAATGGGAAAAGGGTTTTTGGAATAAAATGTAAATATTTTTTATTTGGATGCTTTCAAAGTAATTTGAGGTGATGTTTCATTTAAAAATATACTTCAGTTTTATTTAGAATAGAATAAACATCCTTTCCAAGGGTTCAGAGCTGCAATATTTCATTTCAGCCTGAAAAAATAGACTTGAAATAAAACTGCCTTTGCTCCTGTTCAACTTGCTGTCACCTATCATTTTTATGTCACTTAAATAAAAAAATCAAAAACAATATAACAAATATTAACTGTGAAATCCAGAAATGGTGGTACTCAAAAAAGCCTTTCTGGGTTTGACATATCTTTCCACATCTTTATTTATGTAGAAAAACATTGGACTTAGCATTTCTTGTTCATCTGATTGTACTCATGTCTGTGGAGAATTCCATGATTTTCCAGGAACTATATTCTACTAAAATGAGGGTGATACCTCCAGGTAATGGGTAGACATTAAGCAATTTCTTCTTCTGATGGTGGTTGGTGGAAATCCTCAAACCAGCCCAGGCTCCTCTGTGAAGGGATGGATATTGTTTTTTGGTTTGGTTTTTTTTTTTTTTTTTTTCCACAGAGACCCATGAAACTCCATTCCAGTAGCTTTCCTCTATTTTTTTCCCTGCTTGACTTCAGAACAGGAGGTCAGGTCAAATTCTGGCTGGTATAATAGCTAATTACACCCCCTATTTGGCCTGGGATGTGGGGTGAGGCATAAATTAGGAGCTGATAGCTTGGCTGGTGCCATGGTGGGTTATTAGATGTGTGTCAGCGAGCAAAGTTGTGATCAAAGCTCGCAGAGAGGCAGCCAGAGGTCGTGAAGCATGGCTGGGGACTAATTGCTGGGCTGTGTGCTGAAAGGAAGTTTGCAATGAAAGGCCATTAAGATTCAGGTTTTCCAAGCCGTGGAGCAAAGCTGTGGAGAAATGTGGAATTTTGAGCAAGCAGGGAAATGAGGGGGTCCGGTGTGAGTCCCACTCTGGGTGATGGTGATGGCTTGCCTCGTTTCTGAAGAGTTTTCCTAAGGAAGGGCAGGATCTGCTCCTAAACATCCAGACAACGGCTTATTAACCCATATCTTCATTTAAATGAGTTGGTCAAAAGAAAAGAGACTTTTTAAAGAGCTCACACTGACAGAGGAATTTGGCTGGCTGTAAAATGAGCTGGCAGAAACAAAACTCTGCTTGTAGAGCAGACAGTGGAGAGGGCAAAGGATTTAGTGAGACACTTGAAAGGCCAAGATCTATGAATAACAGCTCTTTAGTGAAAAAAATTTAAAAGGATAAAATTATTATTGCTTTTTTATTCTCAAAAGTTTTCTACACACTACACAACACATCAGATGCATTTTGCCAACTTTGCAAATGGGGAAACTGAGGCAAAATGAAATAAATTTCACTTCTTAATTTATAACACCCAAATTCCCACAGGTCAGATATCCTGGAGTCCAAATGACATAATTAAGCTGATTTGGAAAAGATTGAACAGCTGTTTCCCTATTTTTTTCACTACTATTATAGAAAACAATCACTTGTGATTTATCAGTCAGTTTTTCAGTCTTGTTTCTCTGTAGGTCTTTTCAAAACTCTGAAAATTTTAAGGTTTATCTGTTCTCTTCCTCCAAAACTTTGAATGAAATAAAATAAAATATCATAAAATATTAAATTATTTCATAGCTGTTTGTATACTCAGCATAGATGAGGGCAAACACTTTAATTTCCTAAGCATATGAGCCATTTAAATGAAATAAATATTTAAGTTATAATGTGATGCAAAACCTAAATATCAGAGACCAAATGTTTTCATGCCTGTTTGTAAAGGTCATCTTGAATATAAACAATGAAAAATAGCTAAGGAAAGTCTGGTGACTCTGGCCAAATTGATTGTCAGAACCAAAGCTGGAATTTCTGCTCAGTGAAATTCCCACCCTGTCAAAATATATCTGCAATCAGTTTGAAACAAAATGTGAAAATTTGTGGAAAGAAAAAGAATCTCATGAGTGCTTTGGCAAAAATGTTGAAAGGTATTTGTGTCACTCCAGCTTGCAGTTACTCCCAGCTATCAAAATCAAAGGAGTTGTAGCTTTTTGTCCAAAATTTCTTCAGAAGTTTTTTGCCACAACTGCATTCCTCATGAGGCCACGTGTCCCAGCTCGAGGATCAGTTTCTTGATCTGTGAGCCAACATCCAACCTGTTGTGTGCCACCTGATCTGAAATGAGAACAGCAGGAGGGACAAATACTGCTGCAGCTTGAGCTTGGGAAAAAAATCTCTTGCACAATCTCCTGCCTGCTGGGAATCTCATTCCACCTGTCTCTCTCCTCTTTACCCTCACACCTGGCTCACATCTTCCTTTTTTTCCCCCTTACCTGTCCTTGGGGTAGGATGTGCAAGTGTCTCTGGAAATGATAATTATCGACTGGTATCATACAATTACCAAGGTATATCACCAACCTGTCAATGAACCCATACCTTTTAAATGTACAATTATTATTTAAAGGCATAAAATGAACCTTAAATAAACCGTGGCTGTAGTTTTCTTTTTTTTTATTATCAAAGGAATTTTAGTTCCATATAAATGAATTAATTCAGGGAAGAAACATTGAAGCAAAGATTAAAATCTGTGTGGTATTTCACAGGTGAAACAGAAAACAAGAACAACATTTAATAGCTTTCCTGGCTGCTTACAACATATTTTCCTTTACAGAAAATCACTTTTGCTTTTTGAAAGCAAAAAGGGAAAGAAAAAATATGTTGTTGTTGGATTTGTCTGTTTCTTTACCTTGGTATTGAAGAAAATGAGAAGAGAAATCTGTTTCATGTCTCTTTATGTGCTTTTCATACAACTTAACTAGATTATTAGAAATGTTCAGTAATAATCTGTAGATGAAAGAAACATTAACTCTTGAGTCTTTATTATGATTAAGGCTTGAAGTCATTTGAAAATTGTATGTGGAACATGATCTATTACATCTTGTGGCAAATAGGAGCTCATATATTTAGGCTACAGCTAAAGAGTAACATCTGCCTTTGTCTTGAAGAACTAATTGCTAGCACAAGAGAAATGAATATGTTTGTGACTTTTATGGTAAACTCAGCAGTAAAGGGAATAAGGTCCTGATGTGGAAAATTGGAAAGTCAGTTCTTCTGCAGAAACAAACCATTCTTCTGCAGGGAATAATGGAAGAGATCTTTTTCTTTCTACATCCTGAGACAAAAAGGCAAGCTCAGGACTATATGATTTTAAGCTGAACTTTCAAACCCATCATTGATAAGTTGGTTTCTGTACTTGTAGCAATACTGCCAACAGCAGAGGTGCTTTGGCAACAAATCTGCTGCTGTTGAAGTAAAAGGTAAAGTTCTTTAACCTGTAATATCCATCTTGGTACTTGTGAATTCCAGAAATGAGCCAAACCCTCAGATTTAAAAGTGGCATGTGTACATCCATAAATTCAGGATTAACTTGTTACTAGGCTTTAGGTTATACTTGCTGGGGAGCCAGACTGATGCCATTTGAAAATTTCAGATCTGGATCCAGTTTTTGATTTAACACACTCTTAACACTTCAGCTTGTTCAGTTCCAAGATTTCAGTTCACATCTTTCTATTCTCAGTTTTATAACGTTGTACATGCAATTGTTTGAAGTCTCTAAAATGATTAATGTGCATGCAACTCTATGAAAACATTCTTTGGTCTTTCTCCAATTTGCAGTTTCATACATGAGAATAAAAAGCAATGAAGAAATATTATCCTTTACTTGCACTGTAGCAAGTACCACTCGTCATGTAAATATTACCCCAAACACTGCAAAAATTACCAGCTCTGTTTGAATCACTGCTTGTGGAGCAAAGCTTCATTTCACTAAAACAGCTGTTGTAGTCTTATGTCTTTAAATAAATAATTTACTTATGTAAAAAAAAACCAGTGTGTGTTCTTCAAGTGATGTAAAAGCTGCTATTGTGGAGAATTGCTGGGAGTGTGCAGGTTTATTATCCAGAGCCTTTTCATGAGGCTTTGGTAACACAAGTGCTAAATCCTGTTGAAACATCTCAGAAAAAGGTGTTTAAGTGTAAGAAGGAATCATGGTTAACAGACAATTAAGAAAATCAAATACATCTGGAACTGAGTTTCATTGGTATGAGGTTCAGGAGATGTTTGTGTGCACAGTGCATTCACCAATATATGTATAATAATCACAATCCATAGGCATTCTGGAAAATAGTGATTTAGAGAAGACTTCAAACCCAAATGAAGATTATTTTCTACATGAGAGCATTTTTTTCTGTGAGAGCTCTTAAAGTGCAGGATACAATCCTACCATGTAGAAGGTGATGCTCTGTACATATATGACATCACTAAGACACATACTGAAATAATATGAACCTTCTGGCATTCATAATTGAACCAGGCTATAGACAAATGGGAAAATGTCGTCAACCACAGAATAATTTGAATTCAACATCCAAACCAATAATGCCCACTCACTGGTCAAGTTCTTTAGACTTTCTGCAGCAAACATGCCTGTAAGATGATTGTAGCAGCCTTTTCAGTGATTAAATATTTTTTAATGTACAACTGCTGTTGATCATTTAGTCTGACATTTGTTCTTCTAGTACAGATATATGAGGATAATCTTTCCGGCTGCTTCTTCTAAAACCTTTAAGAATTTTTCATTCCCCTCCTGTTCTGAACCTCATCCCAGAAAGTGATCATGTAATTCCTGATCCCAACTAGATGGAGGCAGAAAAGCAGTTTGGGATGTCCATTAAACCACTGTCAGTTCCCAAAGTCATGGCTTATGCCCATCCCTGTCAATATACCCCAGAGATGGTAGTTATGTGCACAGGTCTGAAAAGGGTCTGTTGGGAGAGGAGGAGTATCATATATCATATATCATATAATATATCATAAACCAATCATATCAAATCACATAATATCATAATATGGCTTGGGTTAGAAAAGTCATTAGGTTCAACTCCCTGCTATGGACCTTGATTTCCAGGCTGAAGTTGGATTTTGCATGTCTATCTTAGAATAAAAAAATTACTGGACTTTATCCTATATGCACATGAGAGAAGGAGGTGAACTGTGTGGATGGAAAAATGATTTCCCAGTCTGCACAAGAAGTGGTGCAACACTCAGATGGAGGGCATGGAGAAGTTGTAAATTTATAAGGAGGTCCTCCAAGTCAAACAGTTATAGATGAGCCTGCAAAAAACTGTAAATCACCATGGACTGATATCTGCAGCCAGTGCAAAACCTGGACTATATCCAGGTAAGACTGCCTGGAGCCAAAGATATTTCCAAACCCCCAATACAGTCAGCAATTCCTGATCCCACTCTGCTCAAACTCTTCTTTCCACAAAAGAAGGAGCAAATCAATACCTAGTTAGTTTATGCATTTATGCACAAATCTCTAATGTCAGACAATAGACACACTTGTGGCCACGCATTAGCATTGACATGGACTCCACTAAAATATTAGTGAAGCGCTAGAGGTATTGAGGACATTCAAATTACACAAATCTGACTATAAAAAAGATCAATAATTTTAAGTGGACTCCAAATATTAGCACAATGTAGCAAATGGAACAGGCTTTTTGGCAAAGCCTGTAGTGATAGGACAGGGTAATGGGTTTAAAGTAAAAGAGGTTCAATTTAGATCAGATATAAGGAAGAAATGTTTTTATGAGGGGTGAGATGCTTATACAGGTTGTCCAGAGAGGTGGTGGGTGACCCATCCATGCAAACATTCAAAGCCAGGCTGGATGAGGCCCTGAGAAATCTGATCTAATGGAAGACATTCCTGCTTTTTGCAGGGTGGGGCAAAGAGGTGAATTTTAAAAGTCCCTTGCAATCCAAAGTATTCATGTGAGTCCAAGTCATGTAAGGCTTTATTTGCTTCAGCACATCTCTCCTGTGCTTAGGTGACGGACAGCTTTTTGTTCTGTGTGCTCTGTGCTCTGGGTTTAACCCACTATTGATAGGTTATTATTTTGAGCAACTTAATTGGAAAGCGTAATTTTAATTTTCTGTTCAATGTGTATCATGTCTCTTCCCTAAGACAAGTTATAAATCTGGATTAAAATCCTGTTGAATGCACTGTTAGGGTGCCTTTCTGGATTTACATTACTGGAAAGGAGAATAACACTCAATGTTAAGCTACTGGGAGGAAGACATCTTTATTTGGTGTGAACAAAATTCTGGCAAAATACGTGAGAAATACCTCACGTTCTGTTTCTCCTCTCCATTTCATCACTCCCTTCCCACCCAGAAATTCAGCTCCCTGGTTGGAAATTTCCATTCTCCCAAAGCACCTGCCCTGCAGGGTTGCACTGGTTTGAAGCATATCTAACACAGCAATTGAGAGGTTTGTTGAGTTCACACGCACTGGAGAGAGCAATTTTATTTTCATACTTGATGTTCTTGTGCACATCTGACCAGGGGAACCGAGTGCACAGGTTGTAATCTTTCCAAAAGCTGTAGGTTGATATCAAAGACTTTGCAGCAAAGCAAGGAATTGTGGCAGTACTTCAAGGAACAGGTTTGCAATTAACTGTTAAGTACAGATTGAAGGAATGCCCCGCTTGGTTGCTGCAGGCTTTCCTTGCACGCCAGCAGTGACTGAATCTAAAGCACAGAGCATGGCAAGATGATAACCTGTTAGCAGGGGGAGGAAAATGGGGTAGAATTATTGAGCAGTTGATAACACGCAGGCTGTTTAATGGTGTCAGAATATTGTACAAAAATAACAAATCAGCCCCTCTGAATTACAATCGTGTTTACACAAAAAAAAAAAAAAAAAGAAAAGGGAAGGGAAGGAAAATAACCAACTTGTATTCTGTACATTTTGAAAAGCAAAGCAAGCTGCGAACTGCTCAGCCGAAGCTCATTCAGCCATCGAAGGATATTGCAGATGACAGTGCACACAAATTGGAAAACAAAAGAAAACAGTACACTTAGCTGCCAAAATAATCCAAACCTCAACTCCAGCTCCCAAAGCCTGAGATTGCTTTTGCATTTTGCAGTGTGTTCTGGGTCTAGTGCACTCAGAGGTTCTAGTTCTAGGATGAGATCAATGGGCAAAATATTTTGATTCTGTTTTCTGACCCATTCTTTAATTATTAGATTTTCCTGAAGGCCTCAGAGCCTCAAAGTGTGAGCAATTATTACGTTTGTTTGGAAAGGAAACTTTTGGACACATTTGCCCAGAGAGGCTGTGGAATCTGCTTATTTGGAGACACTCAACAGCCATCAGGACACAATTCTAAACAGCAGCTCTAGAACAGAACTCCTTCTTGAACTGGGAATTTGAAGTAGTTGACCTCCAGTGGTCCCTTCAAACCTTAACCAATTCTGTGATTCTGTGTGATTAAGACTCACAGAGAAATAGGAGCTGAAATAAGAGTGAGCGAGAAATTTGTAAAGGATCTTCATAACCAGTTAGCATCAGTAGAATTTGTAAGAAATTGCTCAACATCTGTCAAGTTTTGGCACCAAGTTTTTATGTCATTTGCTTAAGCAAATATTTTTCCTTCGCAGTTCATGATTTGGCATGAAGCTGAAGATTGGGACAGAAATAATAGGAAAGTTTATAGTGAAATTGTTTGGTGATTTGTCTACTTTCAGAACTTGGAAATTACACAGATAAAGGAGGGTCATAGCTGGCCTTGCTCCCTACTTCTACCAGCGTGTTGGACTAGATCATTGCCAGCTGAATTATCCTATAACCATACAAAAAGTTGCATGTAGGACTGTCTTGTTTTGCCACTCACTGAGATAATGGCCTGAGCCTCACCTGAAAAAGGAGGTCAAATTTGAACCATATCCTTCAGAAATCAAACCCCACTGATTTGATATTCATACCCCAGGAATTTTTCTGACATTTAATCAGGAAAGTCTGATTTGAGGTGGGAATCACCCAAAGCTATAACTGATGGGCAGGTTTTGTGTAAATTTTACTACAAACAGTCTGCCAGTGCAGTGCTTTGCAAAGATCACAGTTTGATCTCTTATTTTCATCCCATTTTTTGCCTCTTCCATCCCCAAATCTTAACACAAGCAGTATGTGCCAATGCCAGTAAGTTGCATCCACATTCAGAATCTCTATTCAAAACTAGCCATTTCCTGCATGACTATCCTGCTGCTATCTGGAACAAGAGACTACAGAAAGAAAACAAGTTGCTAAGTGAAAGATTCTGTTCAGATTTTACTTTATATCCTTGATTTTTGTAGAAATAATTGTGTTGTAAATGAGTTTTCAGTAAGTTTTTTTAAAACCTTTGACTTTCTTTAATTGACATCAGAGTAAGTGTTGAAGGGCATATTTACCATTTACCTCAATATAAAATATTCTTTTACCTTTACAGAGATTTATTTTGTTTAATCGGAGAAGGCAACCAATTCAAACCAGAGAATTGATTGTAAATTTCTAGCAGCTAAATTCAAGTTGAATTTGAGGGGAAGGTTTGGGCTACACCTCTTCTGTCTAACAGATCAGATGCTCAACTGCTCTTAAAGGTCCAAACCTCAAAACTACTTTATATCTTTGAATGGAAAAACACAAATATCTTACGTGGAGCTAAGGTCTGCTAATGAAGACAATGATTAGCACAAAGCTTTCATTTTAATTTTGTATCAAGAAACTCTGCTGGAATACCTCCTCTCCTATGCAAATAGGAGTAACAACCTGGCACTGGTTAGAACAGCCCTTGGGCTATCCTGCCAAGACATGGAAAAAATGAAAGAAGGAAAGAAGTGGAGGAAAACCCAGGGATGGTATGGAGAGAGAACTTATGGGCCAAAAAAAGTGAAAAGAGATCTTTAACGTGACATCATCATCCTTCTCCATTTGATTGGAATGTCTGTGTTTTGGGTCATGCACCAAAATAATTTTGCCAGGTTTTCTGTGTGCAAATGTACATGTGCAAAAAGTCTAATGATTCATAATAAGCTTTATTTCCTGAATTCTTTGTATTTATTTCTCTTTTTTTTTAAATTGTTGATTTGACCATCAAAAGAACCCAAACCAAACACAACTCCTGCTAGATTTCTGTGAAAGATATGATAGTAAATGAACTCATTCTGTTTTTTTCTTAGAAATTACTGATTTATAACATTTGCCCATTCAGAATTATATCTTTCCCTCCTCAGTTAACCTTGGAGGAATCAATTCTTCACTCTTTTTTTTTTATATGGGAGTAAAATTAGGTAGCAACCAACTCTCAAATCTTGGATGAACTGCTGGTATGAAGCAGTCTTATAAACACAGCCCAATATGTAAGCCCTAAAGATTTATCCCTGAGCACAGCTGAAAATGCAGTTTGTCAAGCAGTGACTTGTTTAAAGGCTGGTGAACAAGAAGATGAAATGGTTTGGCTGCAGGATCCCATAGTCTCTCCTCCTGCTCAGGTGCAGCCTCATCAGGGATGTGTCCAGAGCATTCACAATTTGGAGTAAAACCTTCATAGGGGAAGCTGAGAGGCACTTGATCTTCTTCTTCCTTGTGCCAGCAACTCCATCTTTGCTTATCAGATCACAAAAACCATGACATGTTTTACTAAACCTGTGTTAAGTTTTGCGAAGAATCTTTTACAGCCAGGGAAAATTTAGATTGGAGATTAGAAACATTTTCTTCACTGAAAGGGCAGTGAAGCACTAGAACAGGCTGACCTGGGAAGTGTTGGAATCACCATCCCTTGAAGTGTTCGTGAAACATCAGGATGTGGTGTTTAGGGACAAGATTTAGTGGTGAACTTGGCAGGCCTGAGTTAATGATTGGATAGATGATTTTCAAGATTTTTTCCAACCTAACAATTTTAAGATTCTCTATTTCTGTGAAACCATCACGGCCATGCAAACAATTGTTAGCAGAGTGGATTTGGGTGAAAGCAAAATCCAAAAAGAAACTCCAAACTGTGGTATACATAGCTAAATTGACATAAGACTCTCAGATTAAAACCCATTTTTATCTTTTTTCTCTACATACACAGACACACACACACACACACATATAGAGCTATGTGTGGCCAAAAATAATTAATGCTATTAATTTCTCTGACCAATTTTCTTTAACTATTTAACTACAAGGTTGTCCAAGGGCTAAAGCCAAGAAACTCCTGCCCAAATGACTGTGCAACATGTCTTCATTTTATAGAGTCTACAAAGTGTTTTGTCAACACTTAGCCTGAGATAAATGAGAGGTTGGAGTTTTAGATCATGTTCCCAATCACTTGCTAACTGCAGCCAGTCACTGAATTGTCATGTCCAGGAGATTGCTTTCACATTCTTGTGAATTAGTGTAGCATGTGTCAGCATTCCTGAGGAGGCTTTCAGCTGGTTATGAGCTCTGTCCTTCTCTGAGCAGGAGTTCAGCAGATGCAATTCCACTTCTTTGGGGAAGAGAGTAATCAATCATAATCATGCCTTAGTCTATCACCAGCAGAAACAGTGAGAGGAATAGCTTGACTAGGCTTCCTAGAATAAAATGAGAAAATGCATCTAAAGATTAGAAATTACATCACAGTACAAAGTTTGACCTCTTCTTGAATCCAGTTTTTCCTCAGTTCAGAGGTACATTGATTGATTGCCTTGGATCATTGCAAATAATTCTATTAAATAAGGTCCTGCAAAATGTGAAGGGTGAGATGCACCAAGGTTTAAATATCAGTAGTGTTCACATCCACACATGAGCCAGTCTCCCTCAGCTGCCTCTTTTGTCAAGTTGAGAAAATAAAGGAAGTATTTGGGCATAATTCTTCCCATCCAAAAGTAGCTGCAAAAATAAACCTCTTAACATAATTGTTGGTCAATGGAGTTTGAGGAAACTGGCCCGGATGCAGAAGTCTACATTAAAGATGCCCAAGGTGGTTATTTGTACCACCTTATGCAAGAAAAAAGTCCCCTCCCTTCCTGAAGTCATATTGTGTGCATCTGCTTTTATGAGAAAGTAGCCTTCCATCCTGTGGAGGAAATGTGATTAGACTGTACAGAGAGATGGAGAGGGAAAAAAATGGAAATGTTGGAGAAAGGAACTGAAATAAAGAATAAACCAGGAAATACCTAAATTTCCAGCATCATAATTACAGGACTCTGAGAAATAATTTGGACTCCTAATAGCTGCTTCATGCATACTGGAATGTTTTTGTCCTCAAGCAAATGATCATCAGTGCTAAATGTCATCGGTGATATTGGAGACTTTGGAACAGGACCCAGCATGTTTCTCCCAGGTGAATGCCACAAGCCCTGCACTAAGATCAAGACTTTTCTTTCAGCTTGAGCTTGCTGTTGCAGGTGTTGCCCAACATCTGGAGGAAGGGAAGAGTAATCCTTTGCCAAATATCTTCTGGTCTGAGTACTACAGACACATTTTCTGGGAGATGGAAGTAGCAACAAGCTCATTTAGGAAATGAACACCTAAGTTTTCCAGTGCTTAGACAAGTGATGTTGCCTAAAGGCTGTGGCATAAATGCCAAGGTGACTGCCAGTCACAAAGCAGTTGTCAGCAGTGCTTCTTCCAGGGCTTTTGGGCCTGTTGATTCATGTCAGGAATGCTCTGATTATGCCTGACAGTCTGGCCTCTCCATGAGACCCAGGAAAAGGAGCAACTCCTTGTAGACTGTGTAGCTGTCTAGACACCAGGCAGGGCCATTCCACCCTGCCTTGCCAGGAGAAAAGAAGTTCAGTGCACTTGCAGCCTTTAGAGCCTGGAAAACTCAAACCAAAATAAGTGAGGTGAGGCTGAGTGACTCCTCATGTTAGGGAGATTTTAGGCTGGCAGTTTGGGATTTCGGAATACAAATTCCTTTTATTCTGTCTGCTTGAATGACTGCATAGTTATGAACACCAGTATCTACACTGCTGTAGGCAATTGAAGTTTCTGACATCACTGTGAATAAACTAATCTCAACACTGAGTGATTTTGAAAAACTCAAGCCCCTGTGATCAGCCAAGGATTATATAGGGGCTTTTTTTGCCCACTGTTGTAGCAGAACCAATGATAAGTGAGGTGGCCTAGAAGGAAATAGCAAGATGCCCCATGTTGGTTTTGAAAATGGAGAGGAAATTGCACAGGAAAAACACCAATGGACTTCAATCCAAGCACTAGAGACACACATGAATAACATACAGGTTTGGGAAGCCTCAGCATCCTCTGCAATTACTCATGGGCAAAGTCTGGAGCTGCTCCTAAGGTGGAGCATCAGCTGTACCTTGCAACAGCCCTTGGAGCAGTAACAACTCTTTCCATGCCATTTTTTAGTATCATGGAATCACTGAGGTTGGAAAAGCCCTCTAAGGTCGCCAAGCCCACCCATTAACCAAGCCCACCACTAAACCACATCTCTAAGCACAATATCTATATGGTTTTTTTGAAAGCTTCCTGGGATGGTGTCTCCATCACTGTCCTGAGCAGCCTGTTTCATTGCCTGGCTACCTTTTCAGTGAAGTAATTTTGTCTAATATCCAATCTCTACACCTGCTGCAGCTTGAGGCTTTTTCATCTTGTACTCCTCCTCTTGTAAGGAGTGAGGCCTGCTGCTCTTTGAAGTGTATGTGGATTTTTTGGAAGGCAGAAAGGGAAAAAAATATATGCAGTGGGGTTTTTGCAGGGGTTAGGGTGGGTTCCAGCTGTCAACAAAACCACTTAAGGTTACTTTGGCCACTTAAAAGAGACATGTTTCACCTTCACCATAGAACAATCTTAACCTACCTTCCCAGTGAAGAGAAGAAATCCTTATTCCAACATCACAGTGCCACAGAGGAGTAAATTCAGGATAGGTGGAATTTGTCAGCCTTTAAGCTGAGAGTTCAGTTTTCTTTCTGGCACACTTTAAATTGCCTGATTTTTTTATTTCCACATATTTCTAGGTGTAGTGTAAGGCTCTGTGACTGAGATCCAAATCTGATGGACTGTGAACAAGACCATGAGTGTCAGGAGAGAGAAGAAAAACCCACAGCAGCTGCAAGGAGAAAGCTGAGGTCTGAGACCTGTCAGGCTTAGATATAAAGGTAAAGAAGCATGGTTTCTGAGCAAAATCAATTTTATTCAATGGATAGAAAACCTTCAGCCTTAAGGAAATGAGGCTTGCATTTTTAAGGTTTGGAAAGGACTTTCTAATGCACTGCTGGGTAAGCTGGGCCCTTTGGCATACCTGCATGGCAAAAGGAGGCTACACCTAGACATACAGGAAATGAGAGTTTGTTCCTCCCTCCATACCATGGCTTCAGCATCTTTCACAGAAGGAAAAAGAACTTTTAAAGAGCAGTAACTGAGGAAACCTGCTTCAGAGTGGGCTCTTCTCTCCATGAGTCCACAGGTTCCTGCCTGGACCCTGCTCCAGCACAGGTTTCCCACGGGGTCACAGCCCTTTTTGGGCACCCACCTGCTCAGGTGTGAGCTCCTCCATGGGCTCAAGGTGATCTCTGCTCCCCCATGGGCCCCCATGTGCTGCAGGGCACAGCTGCCTCACCCTGGGCTGCATGGGAATCTCATCTCCAGAGCCTGGAGCAGCTCCTACCCCTCCTTTTCCAGTGGCCTCACTGCCTGCAGAGCTGTTTGTCTCACATATTCTCACTTCTGCCTGCAATAACTGCAATAACTCTGTGCAATAACTTTTTTATTCCTTTCTGAATATATTATTACAGCAGTATTACCACCATTTCTGACTGGTCTAGCCTTGGCCAGCCCATTCTTGGAGCTGTTTGGAATGTCCCTGCTGGACATGGAGGAAACTTTGAACAACTTCTCACAGAAGCCACCCTTATAACCCCCCTGCTATCAAAATCTGGCCAGACAAACCCAATAATGACTGGTTGTCCATTTCCCCACCAAGGATTTCACTCTCTTTAGCCCAAAGAGATAAACCATGGCCTTCCCTTCTCAGCAGATTGCCCAAATCTCAATAGAACAGCAAATGTGTCAGGCTGATATTGTTGCTACTCAGGAGGGATGCTGCTGCTCCACTTCTCTGTCAGCACTTAGCCATGCTTGAAGTGAAACATCTAGTCCCAAATTGTCATTTCCCTGAAGGCCACAATGCATGTGTGGAATTAACTATATAATTAGATTATCCACCATGATGGCCCTAGCAGGATGAAATATTTTGAGCATAAGTAAAACAGCTGTATTATGAGTTAAGAGTAAGGTAACATTTTACAGACTTTTACGCTACAACAAAGAAAGATAAGTGTGACATGAAAGTAAAAGTCTTTTATCTGTGTATGTCTTTGAAAACTCAGTCTACACAGACTCAAAGCATCTGTTAATCAGATTATGGGCCATATCCTGCTCCCAAAACAGTTAATAGCAACACTCATTGATTTCCTCAGGACAGAAACATGCCCTAAAGGAGCACTCTACTTCGTCATAGGCCTTCTTGTTGGAGAAACATTTGTGCTATTCAGAAAGGCAAAGCAATTTCCTGGGAGCAGAAACTCCTACCTGCACTTGTAACAACTCAGGCTATTTCAGGAACTGAAAAATTCTACCCAGCATTAGGATTACATTTTCAAAAATGCTTCCTTCATGCTTCTCATGCTTCTTTATGCCACCCATGAAGGAGAGGGAGTTGCTTTTTGATTCACAGGAGTCACGCTTTCTGTGGATCTCTTTTCCCCTGTCAGATCTTCTCTTTCCCAGCCTCTCATATTGATTGCTGGTCCTCAGACCTCAGTTAGATGCATATGGGGAGGTGAAACATTTTTACCACACTCCATAAAGGTGATGGGCACTGGAAATTGCTGTCCACATCAGACTACAGGATCATACCTGATGTTTATGTTGTTATGGCATTCTGATGGTGTTAAATGCTTTTAATGCTTTTGTTCCCACAACTATTTCTTCAAGGTCATCATTTGTTTTAGCACTTCTGGTTTAGTTCCATTTACATTCCTTCCTACTGTACCTAAATCTTCCCCTTCCTTCTACAGTGGTGAAAAAGAGTCAATTACTGCCTATAAGCAAGTTTAAATTACTTGTAAGGTTTTTGCCATTAAGTAACAGCAGCATAACATTCATCGTTCTCATGAAGAAAATGCTAAAAGTAGAAATTTGGATATTTCTTTCCAGAATGCATTATTTGGGGCTCTTCCTTTACTTGGTATTGCTGCCAAGCCATTTCAAAAGGGAATGATTTGTGCTTTAGTCTACAGAATCTGATAAGTGGGTGTTTTTGAGACACCTCACTGGTGTGGGCACTGAAAATTAAGAGAGGTGTTGGAAAATCTACATATGCCTATGGCATAGCCCCTTGAGGGGTAAGGATGTGGTGGTACAAAGAGGGCTATGCCCCCTTGGAATGTAAATTGCCTTCCAGCCTAGGGAAAACAGCTTGGTCAGCTGCTGCTTGTAGCACTGCCCATTCTCCTGCCCACTGTGACATAGAGGGACACTTCTCCACCCCACTTACACTGGGATCTTTGCAGCGACAGGTTTGGACTGCCTCAAAAATATGTCAGTAGTTAATTTTAAATCTATTAATTCCCACAGCTCGACAGTGGCAAACAAGTTTTCAAGGGCTTCCTGAGCACAAAATCTGGACTGAAATCTCTAGCTATATAATTTCATCAGCAGGAAGTACCTTTTGCAGACCTCGCTGCTACTCAGATAGAAACCACAGATTCTGCTTCTGTTGATAAACTTCCTACATTAAAGACTTCAGCCTTCAACAATTTTCAATTCCAAGCAAAAACTCTGACAATTTTATTACCCATGTGCTTCTCATTTTCCAGGAGAAATGCAATGTCCTCTCCTACTGCATATCAGTTTAACTCAGCCCACAACACCAGGGAAAATTTTTGGAAGTTCACTTTCCAGAATGTTTGCTGCTTTGCATTGGCTGGAAACTTTTTCTCCTGCACCTGTCCTGAAATTGCATCTACATTTAGCCCTCTACACTGTTACTTCACAATCATGCAGAAGCTTTAAACAAATTGCTTTCAGTCTGCTCTGTTTTCAAACCAGCAGCTCATTTTTATTTCCACTTGTGTTCAGAGTCCCTACTAACATAAATGAGAACCTCAATTAATTTCTAATGAAATTGGGCTGTTTTCTGTTACTGTCTCCCACAGATCCTGGCCTAAGTACAATTATATTTATTATATTTATATAGTACCTGTATTCCCCTACTACTTAAACACGTGAGGATTTTTTGAGACTGAATTAAACTGTTTGACTTCTATAAGCAACATAAAAATTCTGTATGCATTTTATGAAGTTCTGCCACAGAATGGGATCTGAGTAGTTGCCTTCACTAAAACATTTTGAAACAATAAGTTCTTGCTTTGCATTCTACTGTTTCTGAACCTGAAGATGATTAACTTCTCACTGTCCCACCCAGTAATAACCCCAAATCTGTCCTTTCTTGACAAAGCAGAGGGAGCATCCCCAATGTTGGTGCAATGGGAGATGAATAAGGGCAGATATGGTTTTCCTAGGGTTTAGGAAACAGAGAGTTTATTCACTTCTCATTGCCTGGCCTACATTCACAGTGGGATGAGCAGGTTCCCTTTCAGTAATTAATGACAAAAACTTCACTGCTGTGCAGTGCTTAGACCACTCCTAAATGTGTGCTCAGTTCCTGCTGAGGCACAATCCAAGCTCTCATTTCCCAGAGAAAAGTATTAATCATAGAACCTTAGAAGCCAGTATGGTTTGGGTTAGAACGGACCTTAAAGATCATCTTGTTCCTACCCTCATGCCATAGGAAGGGACACCTTTCACTAGACCAGGTATCTCAAAGCCCCATTCAAACCAGCCTTTGGTGCTCCCAAGTATGGAGCAGCCACAGTTCCTTTGGAAAACCTGTTCCAGTGACTTACCACCCTCACAATAAAGAATTTCTTCTTAATATCTAACTTAAATCTCTGCTTTATCTCTATAGAGAGTTTAAGGTGCTCTGTACTCTCCATATAAGCATGTCTAAAAAACAATCTGCCATTCTTTTGAGAAGAAAATCTGAAAGAAAATTCCCTCTTTAATGATTAAGAACTCAGTTAGATGGGAAGAATCCTACATCTCAGTTCCTGGACTGCTTTCTGCCTATTGTCTTCTGAATGTTCCAGAGGGAATATACACTGGCTTCTGAGCTGCTTTCTGATCACAGGCAACCTGTGTAATTGCTGAGCTCTTAAATAATATCCTTACCCTGTTGCTCAATGAGTTTTATGGGTTTTTGTAGGGTGGGGCCTGTTTGTTTGTTTGTTTTTCCTTTAGATACAGTTTCTAAAGAGAGATAAATCAGTATCTCCCCATCACCCAGTCCACCAAAAATTAGCCCATAGATTTCCAAGCAAAGTCCTTTCTTCCATGATGTGTATGTGGATGCAGTGGTGAGAACAGTGAATCCGGTCCCCCATGTCCAAAATAAATGGTCTGACAGGATTCTACTCCACTGTGAAAGGCAAACAAGGGGTTTTCTTCCTATTCTCTTTTCAATCATTATTCTTACTTTGCTTTTAGTGCCCAATTTGGGAATCTAAAACCTGAGAATATCTCTTCATAAACATAAGTAAAAGGTTTGTGTCTCATCCTAGCAGTCTGAAATGCTGCACACCAGTGTCTCAGTACTTTTGTGCATCTAGATCTTGCAAAACAATTTTAATAACAATTGAGCTTGTGGAAATTGAGTAAAGCTGCCTTCTTAAAACTAATTCTTGAAAACTAAAAGTTCTTCTTTCATAAGATTTTTGGATGTTTCATCTTAGGATGAACAAATCTGATTTGTTTTTCAGTAGCTCATTTACAAAACTTAACAAAATTCTTTCTTTCTTTCTTTCTTTCTTTCTTTCTTTCTTTCTTTCTTTCTTTCTTTCTTTCTTTCTTTCTTTCTTTCTTTCTCTCTTTCTTTCTCTCTTTCTCTCTTTCTCTCTTTCTTTCTTTCTTTCTTTCTTTCTTTCTTTCTTTCTTTCTTTCTTTCTTTCTTTTTCTTTCTTTCTTTCTTTCTTTCTTTCTTTCTTTATTTCTCTCTTTCTTTCTCTCTTT